>JARHVA010002139.1:187500-722500 GCA_037957365.1 Torreya grandis | reverse complement strand
GTTCTTCTTTCTATTTATCTTGGGTTATTTATTCCTTTTTTTTTCCTTAAGAAGATGATTTGCCTTCTTAAGTAACTAATTTTGTATCTACATTTCTTCCAATTGTGAGCAGACTTGATCCTATTGGTCTTTTACTTCAGAAACAATCAAATTAGTCTAATAGCTTTGATTTATCATGATTTTGGGAGTAGTATGAGAAGAGCTAGAATCTATTTGGTTTTTCATCTTAGCATTTTCCATTTCAACCCTAAATAGATTTCTTCTCAAAGAAATGTTTTCTTTTTCAAGTGAGCTAGTATGACCCCAAACATCAATAATCTTATCTTCTACCTAATCCTTTTTCTTCAAATATTTTATTTCTAAATTTTTAATTTTTTTCATCAAATGGGCAATCATAAAATCCTTGTTTTATGTTGTTGAAAATAGCTCATCTATATCTATTGCATTTTGTTTAACTGTAGCTTCTAATTGGGATAAGGCTATATCATGATTGAGTTTTATATCATCTATTTCCCTTGAAGGTTATTCCTCTTCTTTGATTATGGGAGATTTTCCTTTATCCTTTATTTATTGTGTAGGAGTGATGTGACTTTCATCAAGGATGGTCTTAGCAAAGTCATCAGCCAAATCTTCATGTGGAAGAAAAATTTTCTCTTCTTCTATCTTGTGAGCTTCACTAGTAGTGGCTTCTATGGGATTTTATCTCAAGCTATCTAATGTCTCAGTATCAATGGTTTCATCAGTATCCATCGCTAAGATCAATATTCTTTTTTTTAAATAGGGGCTAAGCCTCTGTAGGTAGGGTTTCCTTAGTTTTGGCCTAGGAGGTAGGGTTTGTAGAAGATTCTTCCTCAACCATGTGAATGAGCTCATGAACTTGAGAATCTTGGGAAGCATATTTTTATCTTTTGGTAGAGGATTGGAGTCTTAATTTCCTACTTTTTAGATCAAAAGGAAAATTTTTGGAGGGAGCATCTAGGGTTTACATCTAAACAATCTTGTTTGTGGATCTTGTTTTATGAATGAACTTAGAGGTTATCTCTTAGAGGTAAGGTTTTTAAACAAGAGGCATGCATATGTGCAAGAATTTATTTAGAGGTTTTAGGGGTTTTCTTTATTTTTCCTTCAAGGAAAGTAGTCCAAGCTTCCATTCCATCTTCTTGCTATAAAAAGTGGTATTGAATAATGAGATAAATCAACCCATGATGGTGTATAGTAGCAAGGTTTTAGGCAATCTAATAGCTACAATTTGAATGGATCCTAGAAGAAATGAGGGAAAATTTATTTTTTGTTGAGGATGTTGAACACCATATCTTAAATGAATCAACATCCTTAATAACACGTAATTGAAGACACTATATTGTCCCTCACATGTCAAGTATTTAATAAGCCAAAAAGAAACTAACTTCTAAGGTTTTGGTAGAGATTATGTACTTACCCCTTTTATTTTACCTTTAACATCCTCTTAAAAATTTGGCATGGGATCTCCTTTACTATTAAAAATTATGACAAGATCATGAAAGGAGGACCTTCTTGATATTTAAGCTCCATCTGGGATCCTTAATAATTCACTGATGATTTTTGTGGAGAAAGGTATCTAAATTCCTTTGACTATGGAGAAATTAGACTTCAGATGAAGATTGAACTCTATCACTAATGCTTCATTAAAACCCTAGAATTTGAGGAAAAACTTTGGCCATCCTACGACGGTCAATATTTCTTTTAATGTGTCATTTTCCAATAGTTAACTTTCATTTACAGGTTATGATTTTTTCTTCAAACCTATTTTGAAATTTTCACTCTCCAAAATGGTTTAGCACAATCGATTCTTCCTCCTGATTCCAAAAAGAGATCAAAGTTGTGTTTGTAAAATGACTTGAATAGTAATGATATCTTTGAGTGTTAAGCTGCAAATATTTCTCAAATCATACCAAATAATGATGATAGCATTAATCAAGAGTATTGATGTCATACTTTTTGCTTATTTTGTATTTCAATGATGTCATCATCAATCCATTTTTAATTATCCCTGAGTAATTTTCATTAATGACACATAATTGTAACAATAATGTGTCATAATAAAATCTTTTTATAGTTGGAAGGAGTATTATCTGTAGCTTTGATATGACCTTTCAATATATGACCCTTTTTAAATGACTTTGTTAATTATTATAAAGTTGACCCATTATGACACCATATCTTTATTCCTTATGATATTATATGAAAATATTATATTAATTATTTGAACATGTGCATGTAACACTAAGTGCTTAAAACTAACACTTAGCAAAAAAAGAGAAACGTTACTGTACAAATCTCCATATTATCCTTATTAGTCTTCTTGATCTTTTCTACATAAAATAAATTGCATGAGTTAGTGATAGTACAATAAACAATAGTATTAATCTTATTGCTTTGGAACTAACTGATTTTTTTTTTTTAGTATTTTGCCCTTGACTAGCCATTTTTGGTTTTCTAGTCAAGGCTTTTTATTCAGTACATGAACAACCAAAAAGCTGGTTTTCTGATCATGTCTATCAATAATGTCCTAGAGAATTTTCATTATTGAACCTTTTTTTTTTTTACTTTTTTTTTGAAAGAGAAAAATTTCATTTCTTTATCTAGGCTAATTTTGCCTTTCAAAAATTCTTTCATGGCACCAAATTCATTCTGAATTATTTAAATAAATTCCTCCTTGCTAGTAGACTTTTGGTATAGTTTCAAATGATGTCCATTTACAAGAAGGGTTTTTTAATTACCATTAATAAGCAATAAATATACAGAACCATTGTCAAAAAATATTTCTATTTGAAATGACCCTAACCATCTAGTTTAAAGTTTACCTTTGAAATGTTGATATTTAGAATCATATAAGAGTGTCCAATCTCCTTCTCTGAATTATCTTTCTTTGATATGCAATTCATGCCATTGTTTTCTCTAGTACTGTGTCATTTCTATCTATTACAAAGCTTCTATCCTCATCTCATCCAATTCATTCAACTACAACATCCTTTCTTGTTGTGCTTCATCCAAATTAATTCCTACTTCTAATGCAACCCTCAAAGTTTGCATTTCAAATTCAATGAAAAGAAGATTTTTCTTACCATAGACTAACTCATATGGTGAAAAACCAATGGTGGTTTTCCATGTAATGTTGTATGCCCAAAAAACTTCTGGAAGTTTAGCTACCCAATTTTTCCAGTTGATACTAACTATCTTGGTAAGAGTGTACTTTAACTCTCTATTAGTGACTTTCACTTATCCATTTACTTAAGGATGGTATGGTGAAGATTTTCGGTGGTTAACTTGATAGATCTCCATGAATGCTTAAATCATATTGGACATGAATTATGGTCCTTAATCTAATAATATTTCTCTTGGTGCTACAAAATATAACATGATTTTAACATAGAGGAAGTCTACTACTGCTTTTATTTTGCAGAAGAAAGAGCTTGATCTTCAACCCATTTAGTTACATAGTTTGTACAAACTAACAAGTATTCCTTACCTTGTGATGGTAGATCTATGATCCCAATAAATTCCATATGCCAATTCTCAAAAGGCTCTAGGATAATTTGTGGGTGAAGAGGCATCTTAATAGACAATGAGGCTTCCCCATTCTTTGGCATGCATCACATTGTCAAACATAATTTTTTACCTATTTGTGAAGAGTTGACTAGAAATATCTCGCTCGAAGGATTTTATGCACTATTATTTTTACTAAGTAATGTCCTCCTCTAGATTCATCATGACATGCATGAATGATGTCATAAATCTTATTTTCCTTTACACATCTATGGAAAACATGATTAGGTCCAAGTTTAAATAGTATACCATTAATCCATTTATAAGAACTTATTATAATTAAATGTTTTTTTTCTTTTTTAATATATTGAAAAGGAAACTTATTTTTAGCTAGAAAATTTGCTATGTCAGAAAACCAAGGGGTTTGTTCTAAAATAGAAAATAATTATTCAACCAAAAATTTATCTTCTATAGGTTCTTCTTCATCTTCATTAAGTAGTCTAGAAAGAAAATCAGCAACCACATTGAAATTTCATGGTTTATCAATAATTGTTATATCAAATTCTTGTAGTAACAATATCCACCTAGTAACTCTTCCTCCTAATACTAATTTATTCCTCAAGTATTAGATAGCTACATGATCAGTATATATAGAGATTTTATAACCAGTAATATAATGTCTGAACTTGTTTATGGCATAAATTACAGCAAAAAATTCTTTTTCAGTGGTTGTATAATTTCTTTCAGTTGTAGTTAAGTTCTTGCTTATATAATATATGGCATACATATGTCCATTTTCATCTTTCTATCCCAAAACAACTCCCATGACATGATGTGATGCATCAGTATAGATGTGTAAGGGTTGTAACTAATTAAGTCCTCTTAAAACTAGTGCAGTACTAAGCTTTTCTTTGTTTATCTCAAATGCTTGTTGATAGGCTAAATTCCAATCAAATTCACTTAATTTTGTGAGAAAATCAAACATTGAAGCAGTAATTTTGCTAAAATCCTCTATGAATATTTTGTAATATCTTGCATGTCCTAAAAAACTTTTAATTTTAGTTTTTTTTCAGGAATAGGCAATTTTGAAATAACTTCAATTTTCTTTGGATCAACTTGTATTCCTTTTGAATAAATACGATTACCTATGACTTGCCTTCTTCTACCATAATCAAAAATTTCACATGAACAAGAGACAAATGGTGATCTTCACATCTTTTTAATACTTTTTCAATATTACTCAAACCTTCATCAAAAGATTCTCCATGAATATTAAAATCATCCATATAAACTTCTACACAGTCATTGGTCAAGTCTAAAAATATGGCTAAGATAGCTCATTGGAAAGTGGTAAGTGTGTTACATAAACCAAAGGGAAAGATTTTGTAAGAAAATGTTCCCCATGGGCAGGTGAAGGTTATTTTGTCTTGATCCTTAGGTGCCACTTGTATTTGGTTGTATCCACTAAAGCCATAAGGAAATAAAAGTATCTTTTCCCAGCCAAATTATCAAGTACTTGATCAATGAAGGGTAGAGGGAAGTAATATCTCATTTTTGCTTTGTTTAGTTCTATATTGTCCACACATACTCTCCATTTACCATTTTTATTAGGACAATGTCCAAGGGAGAGACCCATTGGCTACCAAAAATAGGATAAATAAATCCTACTCCTAATAGCTTCTCAATTTTAGTTTTGACAATGTCTATCAAGGTAGGATTAATTATTCTTTGTGGTTATCTTACTAGCTTAATGTTCTCTATGTAAATATGGTGTGTATAAATACTTGGATGAATTCCTTTCATATCTTGATATTCCCATGCAAAATCTTGAGTGTGATCTTTAGGTACATCAAAAACTTTCATTTCTTGATCATTTGTCAACTAATTGTTTATATTGAGTATCTTCCCTATGGTTAATGTTATTTATGTAGTTCTTATATGGGAGGAATTTATTTGTTTGAGTTCACTCATCAATGAGTTTAGAGGATAGGGATTTAGAATAAATGCATGAAATGTAATAGTATCTTTAATAAATTTTTCTCCTGTAGGAATGATTTTAGCTAAAGGACAATGGAAGGCTATAAGAAATAAGTCTTATCCTTCATATACCCATTGCATCACACTATTTTTAATGTCTTTATGATCATATGATGTATTTAAAGAGGTGGAAGAGGATGAATTATTAGAATAATAAGAAATGTTATCTTGAAAATGCCTTTTATTCAAATTTGTAGGTAGTTTTATTACAATCCATAGCTGGACTATCAAGATCTATAGCATTTACAGTAATTCTTAATAACTCATCATCTACTTTCTATATATGTTCAATCATTGTAACCATGGCTAAAGAAGAGATACTATCATGTTTTTCATCTAGTTTATCAACCCATAATTGTTTGATAGTATTGATTGATGGTTGAGCAGGTGGATATAAAGAGATTAAATTTGCTTTAAGACCATTTGAAATGGTCATATCCCATTATATAAAATCAATCAATGCTACAATAGTTACTAGCAAAGGTCTTCCTAGAATCATTGAGTATCCAATCTATTTCTTCTTAGGTTAGAGAATAATAAAATCAATAGGATACTCCCATGATACTATGGTTAACATTATGTCTATAATGACACCTTCTGGTTTAGTAGTGGAATGATCTACCATTTTTAGGATTGTGGTGGTTGGTTGCATTTCCTTTAGATAGATATTCTACATGGTGTTTTTATTAATTACATTAATGGCATCCCCTAAATATACCAATATATTTGGTATCTCTTAGTATCCAATTTTTATAGAAATGACAAGACTTCTTAGATCTCCATATTTAAGTAAGAGCAACTTTCTTATTAATAGATCAACAAGTTTACCATCAACCTATATGGTCTTAGGATACTATGTTTTTATACCAAGTGTATTGATACACAGGCTTTTGATCATCATGTTTACTTTTGGAATATCTCAAATGGCTTGTAATAATGGCATATCTATGTTTACTTTTTGGAGTTCTTGAATCAATTCAGATTCCTTATTATTTTCAACTTCCTTTTATCTATCCAGAATAAGCACTGAAGGAGGTGTTAGAATTACTTCCTCTATTTTTTTAGTTTCCTCTTGAGATTCTTTTTCTTTATATAGTTAACTTTGTGGACTTGTTTGTTTTTGTGTTACTTCTGTGATGATAACCTAGGGTTTCTGAACTATTATTTTTATCTTAGATGAATATTTGCACATTCAATAACTCCTAGTCCCATTGTTTCACCCTTTTCATCTACAAAAACCTATCTACTTTTTGGATTTGCTACTAGATGAGAAGGTAGATGATGCTAGTTTACTTGTTCTTTAGGGGTGTTTTGATTTCCTTATGGATCTATTAGTGATTGTTGTTGTTGTGGATATCTTTTTTGATGTTGTTGATTATAGTTTTGACCAAATTTCTAATGTTGATTTGTCCAAGGTTATTGATGACCTTGTGGCATCCATGTTTGTTGAAAAGGTTGGGGAATCATCCACTATTGTGGTATACATTCCTAGGTACCCCATGGTGGTGAATCCCACATTTATGGAGTTACATGCCATTATTGATAAGGAATTGTTGACCCAAATTATTGATTTTATTAAAAAGTATTTCCTTGTCTCTAAACTTAATTATTTATTATATGGCTATTGTATTTTGTTTGAACTGATTCTTGAGACTAGGGAGATGACTAAAATTATTTGTGGCATAATCCTTAACATCAAAAATTCCACAAATTTTATTATTTTCCAAAGGATAGTCTCTAAGTGCATGTTTCAATCTAAAGTTTGGGCAATAAATCTCTAATGGTTCAACATTTGATTTGGCCTTAGCTTGTAATCCATTTAATGTTGAGTTCAACTGGACCAATATGTCTATTTTGAAGTTTGACATTTCTTCCATTATTTTACTTACATCACTATATTTTCCTAATTTCACTTTTCTACTAATAGGTGTTGTTCTAAAGTAGTTGGTGCATAACCATTGAATTTCTCAAAAATCTAGTTTAGTGATATCCCCTTTTCCCATAAGATTTAAAGCATCTCTATAAGAGTCATCCAATCCTTTGAGAAAAACTATTTTATTCACTTCTTAAAGTAACTCATAACCACATCTATTAAGATCAAAGGCAAACTAATCCAAATAATCCTCTAGATTTTCATCTTCATTTTGTCTAATTTTGAAAAAATCTTCCTTCTTATCCATGACCATATAGTAATCCTAATATTTATCCAAAAAGTTGTTTTCATTTTTCTCCAAGTGTGAATAGAGTTCCTCCTAGCCTCATGAACCACCTCATTTCAACTTATTTCAAAGTATAAGGAAAAGGATTCAGTTCTTGGCTATTTGAGGTGTAATCATAGGTCTAACAAAGAACCTTAAACTCAAATATAAATTGGTCTAGGTCTTCAATGGATAGTCCTCTAAACGTTGTTAAATAGGTTGGAGAAATATTTTTCATTATTAATTTATTTTCTTCAAACATAATAGGATAAGATAAAGTCCTCTCGAGAGCATTCCTTAAAGGGTTCTCTATTTGGTCTACATTTTCACCCTTGCCAAATAAAGTTCTAATGAGAGGAGGGGATTTTGGTTGTTTAGTATTTATGATTTCAACTTGTGCAAAAGATGATTCTTCTAGTTACATATAAATATTTCTAAAATATTCCTTTATTTTTTGAATAAACCTTGTTTTTTTCATGTAAAGGGTTAGAATCCTTTGGGACAAACCTACCCTATGGATCCCTCAACCTAGTCATATACTTGATGTTGACAAAAGAGTGATTTTATTTTTGTTTTGTATTTTTCTGTTTTTAGACTGTTAACCTAAATTTTACCTTACTAACACCTAAATTATTCCTCAAAAATGGTGTTAAAAATTATGGGCATCATTATTACCCCTTCATTTAACCAACACAAGTTGGTATTTGTTCTTACCAAGGTAGTGTCTAAAGTTGTTTGTAGTAAGGTATTTTGAGATTTTAGCTTAACAATATTTATTTTGGGATTTTTTTGAATATTATGTTAATCTATACATACTTTTAACTCTTAAACTATGATTTTGAAAGAAAACACTCTTTGTAGAAACATAAACCACTCAATCTAATCTAATTTACAAAATTTGAAAATGTTTCTCACAACTGTAAAACAAAATCACTCTTATATAATTAAAAAGATATTAAATCTAATTTACTAATTAAAAAAAATCATAAATATATACTTTTTGAATCTAAAAGAATGAAATAAATGCTTATACCAGAAATATAGATTAACTATTCAAACTTCCCTTAGGATTTCAATCTAAATTATTCAAACATATATCTATTTATAATGCAAAGAATTATAAAAATAATATATAAATACCAAATAAATTTCTTGTTTCTTTAAGAGTGGGCCTTGCTCCCTTAGATTGAGGTCTAAATTAACTCAGTTCAAGAGATTATTCAACACATGAATTGAGAAGAAAATAACTACTATATTCTATATTTCAAAGAATCAAAATTACAATATCATTGTATTTAGTCAAAAAAATTATAGATTCAAGCATGGGTCTATGTATTTATTCTATATCAACAATTGTCTTATCCACAATTCTAAGAAACAACCTAGCTATATTAAAAATATAAGATATTTTAGATGGATTGAGAGATATAGTTAAAATATGAAATCATTGTAATGAGATCTCTTATGAATCAATGAATCCATAGATAACATTTTCAATGCCTAATTATATCAATAAAATATTTACATATATGATCATTCTTATCTTTTATCTTCATCATTTTAACCTAGATTAGCAACTCCCAAAATGAATGGCTTAGCAAAAAAAGACATCTATTTATATATATACGTATCCAAAAATAGAAATATAGAAAAGAGTCCTTTAGATTGATATAAAGAGGTTGGATAATCTGTTCTAACCCTTTGTAATGTGCTATGGTCAATTTTGGAGTGATCTAGATCAATCCATAGCAAAATAGGAACATTTTGTAGCTTCTTTGTCAAAATCCAGAGCTCATTGTTGAAATTTGTAGCTTGCCTATCAAAATACGTAGCTTACCTGACAAAATTTGAAGCTCTCTATTTAAATATGTAGCAACTTCAAAATCCATCACTTGGTATTTGGATTTCCTTATCTTCATAATCTTGTCAAAACTCTTATTAATACTACTACTTACCTAGACAAGTCAAAATATGGAGCCTAAAACATGAAAATGTTAGAATAAAGTACAAAAAATATAGATTTAGACTTTATGTGAGTTTATATAGGCAAAATAATATATTTCATACTTTATTCAAGTTTTAAACATCAAGATTACATATAATGTTCAATCATTTGATATATTTAAGGCCATAAATTATAGTAATAATGAGTCATTTTATGGACTCATCAGATTGGCCTTTCTCTTTACATTTAACCTGGTCCAAAAGTACCTCAAAAAGGTTTTCACTTTAGGATTTCAATGTTTTATTCTCTTATTTTTGGCTAAGGGTGTTCACCCACTCTCTAAAATAGGCTATAGGATCTAGTTTAATAGAGAACCTTTGTTTGAGGTCTCCCAACAGAACATTGTCACTTAGGCCTATAAAATCACAAAAGGCCTCATCATTTTTAAAATCATCTAAAGTTACTGTGGATTCTTGTTGGTCCCAATTTATAAGTTGAGGATGATAAAGGGGAAGCATGGAATATCAAATTACTAGTCTAATGGTTTAAATGGTATCTAGGTAAAATAGGTTGGTACTGATAAGGTTTTCATAAATTCTATTATTGGACTTTGCTTTGCTTTTAGTATCATCATCACTAGTCATTGGCTTTAGAACATGAATAAGATACATGGGATCACCCCAGGAATTTTAAATATAATACCATAGGTTATTTTTTATATGGTCATCGAAATGGGCTCAAGAGTACCCTATTGATTTTCCCCCAGGCCTCCACTTCCATAGGCTTAGTTATCCATGATCCTGTTATGGATGGGATACTTTACACTATGTAAAAAATCAACCAAATTTTTTTTATATAACTAGAAATCATCATTAGCAAGTGCATACTCTTCTTAGATAGTGGCTAGTATGAAAATAATAGGCACTTGGATATGAAGCTTACTTTTTCCCTTCCATTTTTATTCCATGCAAGTTGGCTTAGATTTAGGTCTTCCATAGGAATTGGGGTTCTAAAAAATCTTAGTAATATAGAATGTGTCATGGGTAAAATACTCTCCTAGACCAATATATAATATGATAAAATGATTATACATTTCAAGAGAAGGTTCATGTAATGATGAGGTAAGGTTGTTAGGGTCTATATAATTTGCCTTTGTCAATTCAACAAGCATCTCTTTATTTTTGTCCTTATTGGGTACTAGGTATAGGCCAAAATGGTATTTGTAACTTTCATATCTAGCCTCTAAATATTTAAAATTTTCATATGTTTATAAATCTACATGGATGGTTACCTTCATTCCTAAGTGAGGAAACTTGATACACTTGTTCAATGTCAAAGAAATTGCATAGATTTCATGTATCCATGATGTACCCAAAATCAAATTGTATGATAGGTCTATATCTATTACATGGCAAAGTGTATCATGGGTCAAAGGAAAAATTATCACTAGAAAAATTATGGTTCCTTTTTATTCCCACTCTTCATTATCATAGGCCTTGATAGTAGTCATCTCTCATTGAAGTTTGGTTGTTGTATATCCTAGGTGTTTTATTAGCTTTAGAGATAATATTTAGGCCCAATCCATTATCTATGAGGACATGTTTAACTTTGTGTCTTGTGATGGCAACTTTAATGTATAGTGGTTTATTATAAAAAGGTCCAAGAGATGGCATATCACTTTTAACAAAGGTCAACTATTAGCCTGAGGCTAAGTGTCTAACCAAAGCTTGAATTCTGTTTGGGTTTATGTCATTTAGAACTTGGGAGATGTTATTTTGAATGGTATACATGCACAATAAATCTAAAATGAAAATTTGTGTGGGTGGCTTTTAGAGTTGTTCCACAATATCGTACATTTTTTCATTAATAGTGGTAAGTGGCTTGTTCTTAGATGGCATAGTATGTTGGATCAGTTTCTTCATAGGTGTTTGTGGGCCTAAGATGGTAATATTAGACTATTGACTTGTGATTGCATAATCTAGATTGGATACAAGTTCCTTGTAACTAGAAGATGATGGAGATGGGCCAAAAAGGATAATTCTTGATCACTACTACACTTGGTTAAGTTCATGAGGAAATGAATAATTATAGGCATAAGGTCTTGAAATGGTAATCTTTGGTTGTTGTTCTTGGTTATATTCATAGTTCAAGGAAGGATTACTGACATTGGTAAGTTGATTGGAAATTTTGACTAATGCTTTTGGTCTATTGGTATTTTGTCTAGGATTTAGGGTAATGGTATAAACATGCCCACCCGTAATATGACCTATAAATTTATTTTAGTCATGTTAAATTATGCAGTAAGTTTGTTGGTTATTAGGGTCATTTTGGATTTTGCTACTCCCATTTGGAAGACATTATTATTGTTGGTGGTATTTTATATGTTGTTGATACTATTCTTGTGGTCTTCATTAGTGTTGTTTTTTATTAGCATTGTTATGTTAGGGAAAGGATTTTGGTAGATACCCAAGTTTTGATTGGAATTAGATGCTCTATTATATTACTAGACCTCTCCATTTTATAACATATTTTCAATGAGGTGATCCAAGTGCACATAAATACATGTATATAATGTCCATGAATATGATGGTATTCATAGAACTCGTGTTCTTTATACCAATCTAGATATGGTATACCCTTAAAATAGTGTTTTAGAATTGGTCAACTAATCATATTGGCCCTGGCTAGTTTATGAAACATTGCTTCAATGGGATCACCAAGGTTGTTTAAGACTCTAGGAGTAGGTATCATTTTTTTAGGGGTTTTCAAATGTGTTGGTTGTATCATTTGAGAGTCTGGTATAGGTTGTGGCATAGGCTATGCTTAATATTTAGCCTACTAATGCAAAATAAACTGCATTTGTGGCATAGGTTGAATAGATAGTGTTTTTACCATTTGAACATGATGCAAATTAGTTACTATATTACTAAAAAATTTCTTATTGTGGTTGTATGATTTGGTTTCTCCATAGTTATTATCTTGAGATGGTGTAAACACTTGCACTTTTACTAGGCTAGGTTTCTGACTTGGGCCTACATTTTGGTTTTGGCTTTGATTCTGATTTGAGGAGGTCAAATTAATAATCCCTTTGTTGATAAGGTCCTTTTCAATCTATAATCCTTTTTCATTAACATCCTTGAATGTGTGTGTAAACTTAAGCTCCAAATTATAATATATTTCACTATGTAAATTTTTAGTAAACACAATGGCCAATTGTTTATCTAGTAAGTTATGGGTGAAGTGATTAGTAAGCACTCTCCATCTTTGTAAGTAACTTCCAAAGCTCTCACTAAATTTTTTTATTCTGATTCAAATCTAATACTAAAATCTCATGCTCAAGTTTGTAAGATAAATATTTCAAAATTTTATTTGAAAGATTTTTAAAGTTAGATACTAAATTTTTTAGTAACTTGAGAAACCATTCCAAAGCTTGTGTAGCTAGACTTTGAAGAAACAAAAGGAGTAGGTAGATGTCACTATAGGCCACTAGTTGTAAAGATAAAAATAACTATGTTATATGTGCCTTAGGGTCTCCTTTACCCTTATACTTGTCAATTTTTGGTGGTTCATAACTTGGAGTAAATGGTATTCGAATATACTATATGTTAAATAAGTATGAACACACATCATCCAATTTAAATTTCTTGGTTTGCTTCCCTATTTTGATGGTAGTAATTATATCCTTCATTTTTTGTAATTCTTGGGCCAATAAACTTGATGATACATTTGGTTAGGTTATGGCTATGTGATCAAAGGTTGATTACCCTTATCAGGGTACAATGGAGGTATGGAGTGTTATGGGATGTTGGTTTGATATGTTAATTGACCAAGAATCTACATCCATGTATTGAGATACAATTGTTTATATTACATACATTTTTTATAAGTATTTTGGTTAAAATTTGGTATATAGCCTTGGGTCTAAGTGAATTTGGGTTACAATATAAGGATATGGATTTATATAATATATTGTACTTGATATGGTTGGGTAGGGGCTTGTTGTTGACAAGTCAAAATTGGTTGAATAAAGGGAATTTGTTGTTAACCAAGGCCCTATGTTCAGGATTGTGGCACTTATTGAGTAAAATTCAAAGGTTTCCTAATAGGTACTTATTGGACATTGGCACCTCTTTTTTTCACAAACACTTTTTGTGAACTAGATGTTTATTAGGTGTTTGGAATTTGTCTTTAACCATTAAAAATACATTGTTGATTAGACAACATTTACGATTGTAGAGATACATTGGTGTGTGACTATTCAAGTACATTTATCATTACCTATTGAGTTAGAACATTTATTTCCCATAATTGAGGTGGCATATTATTATGTGGTGGTAAATTGGACTATGCTTATTGTGTAATATTAGTTTTTCACTTGTTGAGGCAAAACATTGTTTGGCACTTGATTAATTATTCCCTATTGTTACGTGCTTGAATAAGACACTAGTTGAGGAGTGGGAGTAACCTATTATGGTTTGGAAGTAGGCATCATTACCGCTATATATTTAAAACCACTCATGGTATTTACTAGAGGTACTTATTGTTGAGGGTTGTTTGATGGTGTATTTACCTCACCCTGGACTAGATTGGAAGAAACTTGCATGTTATCCACTTTATTTGCCACATTATCTTGAGTGGAATCCATAGTCACTTCCTCAATTAAAGGGACATTGAACATGTCACATACTAAATTATTTTATGTAAATGTTTGTACACCTAGATTAGCTTGACCTATTGAATCAATAGGTACTCCTATTGAAGGAGTTACTTCTATGAGTGGAGCATTCAATATGGCCATGGCATTGAAATTATTTACTAGGTTTAGATAAGTATGATATGCTTGTTGAATTTGTGTGAATTGGTCCTCCATGGGGCATTTTCCTCTTACAAGCACATTAGTATCTTAGTGTGAAGTCAACATGAGTGATTGAGGGTAACTAATATAATCTTACTCAATAGTTTGGGTGTAAAGTACATTTTTTGGCACTCTAAATAGACTAGGTAGGTTTTTATGGAGGAATTCTTCTATAAAATTGGCCCATACCTATATGGATCTAAATAAAATATCATTATTGTTTTCAATCAAGTGATGATGGAATAAGTATGGGTCATAAGTTGACAGCATGGTAATATAGTATGGTTCTTATTGAACTTATTTAACAACAGATGGCATGCTACCAACATAATATGTTATTTGTTCTTACTCTTAAACTATACAAGGAGGTGTATTAAATAGGTAATGTGATAACATATCTTGTCTTTGATCCACATATTGATAAGTGTAAGGATACTAGGGATCCATCTCACAAACTACATCATTACCATATGGGTCTTAAACAAAGTTATCATTCATGACCATGTTATCATAATCTAAATTGTACATCGTTCCACTACATGTGTAGTGAGGCACATACAAACCCATGACTAATGTCTCATGAAGAAAAGGTCTAGATTTCTAAAGAAATCCTAAAATGTGATCTAAATGGCAAATGGTCTGAATTTGGTATGTGTAAAGACATGGTCTAAAAGATAAACTCAGTCAAAACTTGGCTTAGGAATGGAGCTATTATCCAAAATTGGTCAATGATAAAATTGGTCTAAAATTTCCTCAAGGTCTACTATCTTGCACAAAAATGGTTAATTTTTAAATATAAATTTGAATGCTAATCTTGGCAAATTGTTTCAAACAACTCTAATCTAGGTCTAAAAATAGAAAATGTTACTAGGTCTTTGTGAACAAGGCACAAAACTAGACTTCAAAACAACTAGGTATAAAATGAAATGAAAATGATATGTCTTTAGAAATAATTCACAAATCTAGACTTAAAACAAACTCAATTGAGGTAAAAATGGCAAGGTAATTAATCTAACAATTTCAAACACTTAGACCCAAACTAGGCACATGGATTCAAACATAAACTTGACCATTGGTAAAATACATTAGACCTTAGGCATATCCCTAAAACTAATTATGAAAATCAATCTCAAGTAATCAAAATCAAGTATGAGGAGTAAAACATTCAAGCCTAAGTGATAAGCAAGAATCAAATGTAAAATAATCATGCTTAAGGTTGTACTTGAAAAGAGAGTTTTCAACCTTAGTTTTATGCAACAAAATAGATGTGAAGCACATGGAAAATATACCACATCCTAAATCTAAGAAAAGATGATATTAAAAGTAAGGAATTAGCCCAACTTGCATAATTCAAAAGTGAGAGGTAAACATCTAAGCCAAAATTAAGTGAGGC
Organism: Torreya grandis; assembly: GCA_037957365.1. NCBI lineage: Eukaryota > Viridiplantae > Streptophyta > Pinopsida > Cupressales > Taxaceae > Torreya > Torreya grandis. The sequence goes on along the minus strand of JARHVA010002139.1, from coordinate 706,547 downwards.
ATAGGTATAAACCATTCAACATTTGAATCTAAACTTCACAAGACCAAATTTGAACTTGTTTTAGAAGACTTGGTTTCTTAAATGGGAAAATTGTAGACCAAAATAGATGGCATAATGATACCAATCATATACCAAAAGGAATATGTGGTTTTTAACTCAATTTGACACAAGCAAAGGATTTGAAACAATACGATTAGCATAAGAATGCTATCTCACTCAAAAGGTATGAAAGTGGTCCTTGTTTCAAAAACTCTAAGGAAAAAAATTAGGATGAAATGGAATCATAATGATGCCCCATTAAAATAAGTGACACACACACGAAAAGTTTAAAAAATTTCTAAGATGAAGTGTTATATCAAATGGGTATTATAACACCTCTTTAGGCAAAAAGTGGTGTACAAACATGTGTTTGACTCATGACTTTTTTTTATGTGTTTTTGACAAAAAAAATAATTTTAGACTCAAAATAATGCAATTAAAATAAGTAGACACAAAAACACCTAAGTGTATCATCAAATCCCTAAAAATTAACAAGGTTACTTCATATTGTCAAATTCCATTGATATACTCCTTGAGAGGAAATAATTTGTTAATCCAAAAAATTTAAATGCACATCAAAAGTAGGGTTTTTTAGACCCCCTCTTTTCTTAATAATATATACTATTACATAAAACTTTAGGATACTCTCCCTAAATTAATAATATTTTTGTGATAAGTTAGGTTTGTCTAAAAACTATAAGTTCTGATCATTAATATATGGTCCCATATGTGTGGGTCAAACAAGGGCACAACACATCATTTGGATCCAAGATCATTAGATTGTTGTAAAAATGTTTTGTCCTTTTTATAACCATTACATTTGTCATATTTCTTAATGTAGTGTGATTTCTAGATTAGGGAATTTTTTTAGGCAAATATCTCTAATGGAGTTAGTTTAACCACTCAAATTAACATCCCAATGAGTCACCCTCAATTTATATACCCCGCCATGGAGGGTTGAAATGATGCTAGGAGATGAAACATCAGGTCAATACTTTCCTAAATAAATTATGGGGAGGTGATGAAATCCCACCCATAAGCCAAGTGTATGAAATAAATAAAACTAGAATGAGTTTAAAGGTCATTTTTTGGATCACCCAAGTTATTTGAACTTGCAGAGAGCATAGATGATGTTCTTTCTAGGTTTTGGACTAAGGAATGAAGTGATTTTGGTCACCTAAGTTACCTAAAGGTGATAAGGGAGAGCATATGTGCAAGGTATATTTTTTAAGAGAACAAAACAAAAACAAATAAAAAATAAAAATAAAAAAAAATCTCTTAAGATCACTTAATCTAGGATGTGTGTTCATTTTAAAGCACTAAGTGAAGTGTGAAGTGAAAATTAACCCCTTGGCTTTATTTGAATTTGTAAACTTTTAAAAATTAAAATAAATGTATTGGATGATTTTTAATCACCAAATGTAAGTGTAAATTGAAAATTTGAAGTGCTAAAAATCTCCTTTTTTGGCCTTGGGTCCTGCAAAATCATTAGTTGGTTTTCTTGTTTCTTTGCAAAAGAGATAATCATCAAGCAAACTTGCATTTTGAGCTCTTAGGTTTTTTTTCCTTTTTACACAATGTAATATCATTGATTATAGCACAATACTATTGATCTACAAAACTACATATTTTACTACAAAAATTCATTTAGTGCAAAAACACATTTATGATGTACAATAACGCATCTTTATAGTGAAAAATTGATTATACCCTATACAAAAACTCTATCAATGTTAAACCCCATGTTACCAGTGTAATACCACTAATTTCAAATGAAATACCACATTTAACTATTGCAATACCACATCTACCAATAAAAATAGACTTTATCAACGTAAAACTACACTTCTTAGTGTAAATTTGACTATTACGGATGCAATACCACACATACCAATTACAAAACCATATTTTGCAAGAAGAACAAAATATTATGACATAAAATCACACTTTCATAGTGTAAAACTACATCTATCATGCAAAACCCCATTTTCAATACCACACTTTTATAGTACAAAACCACATTTCACAGTTATAAACTGCACATCTATGTGTAACGACCAAGATCTTAATTTCTTCCCTTTTTTGGCTGTGAAAACATAGTTTAGGCATAAATAAAGTTAACAAAAGGCTATAAAAGGTGGTATGAAGATATTTTTTGGGTGTGTGTCCCACTGGGCATCTCATTATGTTATCAATAGGAATACATAGAGGGGAGATTAGTTTTGTGTTAGTATGAAAGAAATCAAACAAAACACACTAGTTAAAATTTACACCTCTAGCCTAGAAACTCAAGGAGCTAGTGAACTACACAAGTAACTAACAAATGAAAGAAAAATAAGCAAGTTTACTTCCATGAGATCATGTGTTATGTGTTGTTAATGAGTTGATGTGCTCCGTTATGTGATCAAGATTTTTTTGGCAATGGAGCTCATCGCACCACCTCTCCTTATGACCTTGGTAATGTTGGCTTTGGTTTATCAAATGGGCATGGTAACACTACAACAATTAAATATTTACATTTATTTATGCATGATAACTTTACACCAAGAGAGCTTTGATGTAAATCCTACATAATAACATTACACTACCAATGTTTTTTAGATCAATGGGTGAGGCCTTGTAATTATATCCTCTAAAACTAACTCTAACCCAAGTGTAGCTATGTTACAGTTAACTATGGTTGAGTTTGGAATATCCTTAGTTAAGTTAAGGAGTGGAAATGTAATTAATATTTGGGATAGAGATTCCATTTATTAAGCATGGCTCTCCATTTTTGAATTTAAGGCATTTAGGGAGATATTTTCAATTCCTTGACTGAGGATGATGACATCGTCATGACCTCATTTTTATTTAAATTTACTTTTTTGAAAAATTCAATTTCACTAATTTCACATGTAAATTCCACTTAATAATTTGATTTAATTTAATTTTTTAATTCATTCTACTTAACATTTTAACACTTTAAGAATTATTCAAGTGCCTTGCTTAAGAGGTCCAAAGGCCAAATTGTCATATTATTTGGTCACAAGTTGATTGGAGATGAATCTATGAGAGGTTACTATTAAGTATAGGATAATACCCTAAATATATATGCCTAAACATGATTCTGACTACTAATGTCTGATGTGCAGATAAAATTGGGACATTCAGTGATTATTATGCTTAACTTACATTATTTAGTAGAAATCAATCTAAAATCTGGGTAGAAGCTAGTTGTGGCTAGGATGGGGTGTTTACACTTAGACCTAGCTAGGTTTATTACATAGTGTCATTTTATTATAGGATTTTCAACCCTCTCCTTTGGTTTTGTGTAGTAATAGATACCTTGCTTAGGTTTAACAAATCCAACTTGGTCATGCTCCCAATATAAACAAGTATTACAATGGATGTCAATTGATGTAGACACTATTTCTAAATTATATAGCACCTCAATATTGTACACTTGAAAAAAAATATCATGGATGTACCTTAAACTTTTAGACCTTTTCCACTACTAAATATCTTGCATACACTATCTATATGTGTTTATTGCTTATTTCTTAATCTGACCAATGTTATTATAATGACTTAGACCCTCTATCATGCTCATAATATTATAAACCTATGTATCATCTATCTCTACAATTTTTATACCTATGCTTATTTTCAAGTTGCTCAAACACTTATGTCCCAATCAGATTCCTATGTCGATACCAGTGTACCTATCTAATGTAATTGTCAGTGCCCTAAAGTCATCTAATTTTCAAATGAAAAATATTCCTATGGTAGGCCTAAGTTATTTAATGTGATATATTCTCTAAAATTATTGCTATATATAAAAGATCAATCATCATTCATTCCTCACATAGCACAAACCAGACAACTCACAAGGAACTTTATCAAAGGCATTCAATCAAGCTCTCAAGTGAGAAAAGCTTCCCTATTTTCTCCTATTTTCATATTAGTCATAGAGACAACACATCTACATGTATAAAATATTGAAATAAAATCTCATGATCCACTTTTTCTAAGTTACAAACTAAGTCACTTTATGTACTTTTTTATCACACATTTCATGATACACATACAAGCCAACATATAGGGAAAACTACATAATAATGAGTCCCTCTTCATAGTATTGGTTATGTAGGTAGCACTCATTAATAGATGGGTCTTTAGGGTAGCTCAACACCATATGCTCATTAATCCATTTTTCCCACAACCAATATGAATATGAAGAAATAGAGTTGTAACATTTGATAAGGAGTGACATTCCATGACCCAAATCTGAGTACACTAGAGTGAGGGTGACACAGAACCCAAAATAATCTAGGTGGTTTCATCCATTTTTTAACATGGATTCCATATTGGATGCCTATATTTAAGTCAAATAGAAGTGTCAAACATAATTATCCCAAGTCAATTCCAGTGTCCATGACTATAGAGGTATAATTTATAGAATTAGTGGACTGGTCTAGAATTTAGATCTAGTCTACTTCATTTTTATTTTATATCCAAACCTATATTATCATTAGAACTAGCTAAGTATCTTATTTTCATTATCATTGTATTATTTAGCATAGTTGTATTTTCTCTTTTTAGTATATCTCAACATAATAAATTCATTATATGTTTATTTGAGTTTTGAAATTAATTGGCCTACTTTAAAGATAGTATACCATCCTTATGACCTAGGTTATCTCTACCCTTTTAACCCTAGATTCCCTTACCTATATTTTAGGGTTAAAATTTTGATTACCTTATCTGATATTGAATTTTACTAAGTTAGATAAGTTGTAAAACTATCTTAACTTTTTACATACACTACATATGTTTAAGGACCTTCTTGAGAGTAGTGGTTATGTATGTAGTTATCATTTACAAATGGGTCCTTAAGATCAGCTCAATTTCATGATCCCATTAACCCTTTTTTGGCAAGGTGACATGACCTAAGGTGAAGAACTAGGTCTTTAGCTATATATAATCATACAAATCTTGTGTGCATAATATTGATATATCAACATAAAGGTGATATAAAACACTAATAGGTCTAGATGGTCACTTATGAATACATTAAATATTATATATAGGACAAAATTTGTAATCTACAAATAGAAGTGTTGATGTTAGTGTTGATAGGTCGATGATAGTGTTTAGGCCACCATAAATAATATTTTTAAAACATGACGATGGGATCCTAATAATTAATATATCTATTCCTACATATATAAATCTTAGATCCACCTTCACATCTAAAATAAAGGCAAGTATTATCTCTTCTTTGTGTTATAATTATCATAATATCAATTGACATTGTACTTTGTATATTTGGTAATTTTCTAGATTCAGTATATTATGTTATCTGCATTAATTTAATTGGCCTACTTTAGAATAGTTTTATCCATCCATTGGATTAGGATAATATAACCCATTACCACTTATATACCACAAACATATATCCTAAAATCATTAAACATTTTTTGAACCTAACCTCTAAGTCTTCTCATGCAAATCCTAGGTTAATCTAGGATTTTTAGCCTTTTAGGGTTTGTGATTTTAGTATTTTTTAGATCTAATTTTTTCCATTAATTTTGGTATATTTATTTTCATTTATCAAATATGTAAATTTTTAAGAAATATATTTTATATATTGAAGATAAATAATCATTAATCGATTATTTAAATACAAGAAATTGGTTAATTAATGTATTCTTACATGTTACATAAGAAGAAATCAATAAACATGCTAAGGCTAGTACATCCACATCTAATAATGGTGAAGCCTTAGATGGTACTACTCTCGGTCCATCCTTTGGGTAACAATTAATACTTTAACTAGATTAACAATTTCAATTCCTACATCAGCACAAATGGTGTTTTCATCACATTTGGTGGCTTCTCAAATCTCAAACTTAAATATCAATACATTTAATATGCAAACTCTTCCCTAAGTTATTCAAGATTTGGAAGCTAAGGTTACTAACATTGAACAAAATACTTTGAAATCAACTTGTGCTATTTATCTAAAATATGTATTACATAATCTCATATCACCTAAGATATTATTTTAACCTTTATGAACTAGTTTTATTAGACCCAAGTTCACATTTTACAATGGAAAGTGTGTTCTTGAACAACATCTTTGATCTCCTTATGTAGCATGACTTTATTATGTTTCAAATGATAAAATTTTGACCAAATTATTTCCAAGGAACCTAAAGGACTATGATTTAACATGGTTTTATGATTTCTTGATCCAATTAGTGAAAGCATTTAAACCTCTAACAGATTAGTTTCTAGCACATTTAACTATTAACATCACAAAAAAATATGTCATATGCATAAAATTTCTAAGATCAAATAAGGAACCCATGAACGTATTAATGAATATGTTTTGAGTTATAAAATAATGTTGGCCAAAATGAAAAACCTAATAGTAGATAAAGAGATTTAATTCATATTTAATCAAAACTTGCTTACACTATTACATGAGTCTATTATATTCAATAGATTTAAATCTTTGATAACTTATGTTGTATTATCTTAGATCAAGAAATAAAACTTATTTCATTGAATAAACTTAATTATGTAGTAAACATAGCAACTACATCTACTACCATGTTTCATATCAAACTAAGCTACAAAGGTAAACCTATAGAACCTAAAAATGAAGCAACCACAATGGTTAATGTAATTTCATAGTAACCTAATCAGTTTATCTGATCCAATGCACCTAAGAGAATTTTTACAATGTTAATTTAGTCTCTAATTTTGTTACGTAATAAGCTTATGGAGTGTCAACTCATATCTCTCCCTCCTCTTATAAATCCATATAGTGATGGAAAAAATAGTTCTACCCATGTCCTATCCACATTATTATATGTTACATGACTATACCCATGCATCTCCTTTACCAAGGCAAAATCCTAACTACATTGGCATACTCCTTATGCCCAAATAGAACCCTAATTATGTTAGCATACTCCCCACCTTGTAAAAAATCCAAATAAAGTATTTAAATTTTATGGAAGTCATCACCTATCTTTACCCAAAGCTTAGAAGATAACTTTTTAGTTCCCTAGAAGATATTCCCTTCCTTCATTTGCAACATGAGATTGAGTTATCCACACTTCACATGCCTTCTCATTCACCCCATGTAGGGGATGGGTTCATCATCTTCCCAATTTTTAGAGCCAATAACCCTAAGGGGGATTCCTCAACATCTTCAATATTCATATGGCTAGATATCAAAGAACTTGAAGTCCCACCTGATAACTTCCCTCTTTCCACAAATAATTAATGGGTCCTATACTATGATGGGACCATTTTCCCCTTGGGTGTTGGGGTAGGATTCATCCTAATTTACCCTAAAGGATGAGTTATACCTTTTGGGTTCAAATTAGACTTTGAGTGTATAAACAATAGATGTAGGTATAAGTCTCTATTGTTTGGTAGGCTCATTGAAAAATGCCTAGGTGTCCAAAACTTGAAAATATATGGAGATTCAAAGCTAGTTGCAAACTAGGTGTTTGAAGTTGATCAAACCAAATTAAAACACCTCTAATTATATAAAACCATTGTTTGTAAAGTCACTAAGGACGTAGATTTAGTTTCTATCGAATCAGACCTTAGATAAAGTAACCAACTTGATGAATCTATAGATACCTCATCATCATATTTTTTCCCCCATCCAATGATCCCAAAATCATAGTTTAGAGTCTTGATCAAGATGGAGCCTCTCATAAGTAAGACTCCTAATGACCAAATAGTCACCCTTGTCAAATGAGAAGAGGACACTCTTATGTTAGATCTATCCGATAATGATGATGTCATTCTTAAATTATTATAGGCTTACAATGACCTTCCCTCATTCCATCATAAGAGGGGTTTATTGCTTACCTATTACCCTAACTCAACCCTTAAAACCAAGTTTGATGAATCCTACTACCATGTGTAGGATTATCTCTCCTATGAAAATGAAAATTAAAATGACTCCTTTAACACTAAGAGCAAAGACCCTAACCTTCCCTTGGATTTTAAAATATTCAAGGAGGGAAATGTATCCATCATTAAGGAAACTATTGACATTAATATCAAAATGGAGGAGAACCCTAGACTCCTAAAGCTAGTATCTTTGCTCTCTAAATAAGAGGTAAAATACCATAATTAACTCTTCATATAAATTTATAAATATTTCTCTTTCTCCTACACCAATTGATAGGCATCAATTTTGATGTAGTTGTCCATAATCTAGTTATAACACCTGACATGAAACCCATCAAGTAAAAACTCAAAACCATCAAACCTAAGGTTGTATTGATGGTAAAGGAGGAATTCATAAAGATCATAAAATTTGAATTCATTAATCCCATTGATTATTCCAAATAGATATTTAACATCATCACCATTCAAGTGATGAAGTAGTTAGAAGTATGGATACTAGGATTAGTACCTTTATGGAGGCAAAAATAAAATCCATGGATTCTCATCTTGAAAAATTATCAACAAACAATGCACATGAGACATGTAGTGGTGTTTGGTGTACTGATTGTGAAACTAAAGGACACATATGAAACAACTACCTATGTGAGAACATCCATGTAGTCCTAAAGAAAAATTGTGAGATTTGTCATGATGATCATGATGTCTGCTCTTGTTCACTCTTGCAATAGGCCACAAACAATAAAGTATCCATGTATTGTAATATTTGTGATGATTATACCCATGACACTAATGATTATCATCTTATTAGTGATATTCATGAAGCTTGAGTGTTTGACATGTGCCAAGCCTTAGTCATCAGTTCCCAAGACAATGGTAAGATTAGAATATGCATAGACTTTTGGGACATTAACAAGGCATGTCCAAAGGATGACCTCCCCCTCCTATATATTGATGTCATTATTGATGATACTATGGTATACAAGTTTCTATCACTCATGGATGGCTTTTTAGGACAAACCATATTTACATCTCTTAAAAATACCAAATCAAGACTTCATTTAATATACCTTGGGGAACCATTTACTATGTTGTAATTCCCTTCAGCCTAAAAAACATATGAAAAATGTATCAAATAGATATGACTCAAATCTTCCATGACCTCATCTATAAAATATTGGAGGTATACATGGATGACCTTCTTGGAAAATCATGGCAACTTGAGGACCATTTTGGAATGTTATGCATCATCCTCATATGGTTGATTGAATATGAAGTTACTCTCAATCTATAAAAATGTGTGTTTAGAGTCATTACAAAAAACTCCTGGGTTACATCATCTCTTAGTGTGGGATTGATATCAACCCCACTAAGATCATATCAATATTAGAATGAACCTCCTACAGATGAATTTGGTATTAGGATATTTTTAGGAAAGCTAGGATCTATCCAATGATTCATCCTAACCTTACCTATATTATTCATCTCATTAATAACTTGTTCAAAATGAAAAGTGGCCTAACTTTGACAAGTGATTTTTAAGAAGCATTCAAGGAAATAAAAAAATTCTTATGTATCCTCCTATGCTCATGGTGTCTAAGCCAAATAAGCCTTTGATACTTTACATATATGTTGGCTCAAGAAGATGACATTGATAAGGAATGTGTGATCTATTTGAATAGTCAAATCCTTATCGATTATGAGACATGATAATCTCAGGTATAAAACAAATGCCTAGAAATAATGTTTACAACCAAGCAGATATGATACTATATGATTGATTAATAAATGAAAGTTATTTTGAGATCTCAATCCCTATATACTTTTTTAACCCATCTATCTCTCTCTTAAAATGTTGGGTACTTCATTATGCTCCAAAGTGAGTTCAAGTTAACTTATATCAACCAAAATTATGTTAAAGGATATATCATTATTGATTTATTGGATAATTCCTCTCTGGAGGTTAATAACCTCATTGATAGTAATTTATTTGATGAGTTAATATGTTATATAGATAAACCTATTATTAGTTCCTCTCCTTGGTACATAGACATCATCAATTACTTGGTATACCAGACCTACCCTGAAGGTGATAATTCATAACAAAGAAGATGTATTCATGTTATCACATCTAAGTATGATATATATTACATTATCCTTTATGTCAAGGTTTTTGATGGCATGTTGATCTAGTGTGTTGATCAAGAGGATTTATAAAAGGTCCACTTTCATTGTCACATTGGTGTGTGTGGTGGACACCTTGGTAGCCACACGACCACTCAAAAAATCCATAAGATGGGATATTTATCTCCCAATCTAAACCATGATGTTGTTGAATATGTACACAAATGAAGTAAGTTCTAGTGTTTTACACATGAGATACATATTCCCACTATGGAATTACATCCCATCATCACTCCATGGCCTTTTTCTACCTGGGGTTTGGATTTAATAAGTAAACCTTCCCCTACTTCTTTAGAAAGTTACCACTTCATCATTATAGCAACTAAATATTTCACCAAATGGGTAGGATCAATGATCCTAATGATTGTGACTATATGTGTCATTACAAAATTAATCTTGGACTAAATATTTTATCGATTCAGAGTCCCTAAAGTCATCATTAGTGATAATGGGTCCCCTTTCAATAATCCTAAAGTTCATGAGTTGTACGAAAAATTTAGTATATCACAATACTTGGCATCCTTGTATTATCTATAAGCTAATGGCCAAACTAAATCTACCAAAAAAACCTTAAATTCAATCCTAATCAAAACCATCATATACTCTAAATAGGATTCACATCTTCTTCTCTATCCAATACTTTAGGCTTTCAGAATAACTATTAAAACACCTATGAGAACAAGCCCATATTCAATAGTATTTAGTTCCAAGGTCATTATACCCTTAGAAGTCAAAATACCTAACCTTTTCATCTCCCTTTAAGACCTCCTTGATGAAGAATAATATAAAGAGGGGCATCTATTTGAGTAAGAGCTCTTAGATGAACATCGAATCACCATCATAAATAATCATGTAACTTATGTTGATTGCATGTGTAGGCAATACAATAAAAACATTCCTGAATGCCCAATTAGTTTTGGATACCTTGTCGTTAGGCTCAATAATTGAATTGACAAAAATAAAGAGGGGGTCAAAAATTTAGAACCAACAAGTTGGGCCCCTACTTAGTAACATAGGATTTCAACAATTGGGCCTATCAATTTTACACTTTATAGGGAAAAGAGTTTAATGAATTTGTAAAATATTTTCACCTAGAATGCTTATATATCTAGTTCTTACATATCACCCTCTTCTCATTTGCATTGCATTTTCATAGGTTATATATTCACTTGCATATCAAATGTGTTATTTCATGATTATTTAATTAGTTGGTTCATAAAAAATAAAAACTTTTAAAATGTAGTATAGCACATCACTCCATTCTCATGTCACCCTATCATCCTATAGAGATCATTCTCTAGATCAGCATGTCACATTGATCTTTGTCTTATTTATTATGAGTATATTACACCTCTTTCCCTATATCTTATTTCATAATTTACAAAAAATGTTGGACTATAGTGGATTCTAGAAACTTGTATATGATATATTCCCCCCTTTATGATGCATTTGGAAAAAAAAACATTAGCACCCCTAAAATAAAATAGCTTTACCCACCTATGTTAGTCTTCAATGGTGAGCACTTGCTTCTTACTAGTTGTACGGGGCCAAAGTTTAGGAGTGAAGGCCTTACAAATAGAAAAAAATATACTTCTATGAAAATCAAAAGCTTATTTAAATACAAAATTCAAAATTATACATCTCTTTCCATTTTTTAATCCTTGATATTGAGCCCTCACATATTACTAGTTACATGGGGTTGGCATTAGGAAGATATGCCCTTACTCACTTATATAGCCTTTGGTGATGATTCCATGTGTCTTCCTAGTCACATGGGACTAGGAATGGTGGGTTACAAAGAGAAGTAAAAGATAAATGCAAAGTCAATCTCAAATTATAAAAAGTGTTTAAAAATAAATTTATTCAAAAGGGTTTGTCTATCTATTTACATTTAAAGAAGGTAACATTTTCCCATTTAGTAGTTATGTTAAGTCAAGTTTTATCTATATGAAGCCAATAAATTTAGTATTTTATAAGTTTAGTAAGAAGTAAATATTCCCCTTTACTTGTAAGGATTAGGTCACCTTCATTTTTCTTGTGAAGTTTTGATTTATGGTTAATCTTACATTTATCTTATTTCTCCCTTTCATTACTTAATAAAAATTGAAATTCATATATTTTGTGAATAAATAAATTAGATAATCACATACAAGACAAATGTTAACATGTTTATAGTCACATATGTACCTCTATCACATTACACCATTTCCATGCATTTTGTTTCCACATATATAAAATCATTTTTTAATAACAACATATCAAAAACAAAGAGATACACATATACATACATCATCACATATCTAGTCCTCTAGGGTGCATAAACTAAGAATTTGATTTGAAAATAAAGAGTTGCATCACATAATGATTAATGATATATATGATAAAAACATATATATAATGTAAACTATCAAGTTTATACAATAAAAATGTTTGATAAAAGCACCTCCATAAAGGGCAAATATGCCTCAAGGCATCTCAAAAAAACCCAACATCTACAATGGTATATAAAAAATATATACAAGTCTCAAATGCATGTCCTCCTCCTCTAGGAAAGATTTGAGGTGGAAGAATATTTCATTTTGTGGCTCTGGCAATGTCTCCTACTCGTGCCTTACTCTAGTGTTGCCTCACTATCTATAGGTCAGTGTCCAAGAGGATGGATTTTGCTTGATCCTCCCTTTGATGTTGTCTTCCATGTCTTTTGACTATAGGATTTGTCACCTCCTCCTCTCACCATGGTGTCTACCAAGGCCTCTGCTCTCCTTGCCTTGGATAATAGAGTGTTGATCTATATCCTCAATGTCATCATCATAATTGAGGCATGGTATATTGAAAAAAAATGTCTATATGATGTGTTGTAAAAAAGGGTGCACAAATTTATCTTAATCATTTTTGGGCTTACTATAACTAGGCACAAACATGGGATATTCCCTTTACACTCAACATTTTATAAAATGAGATCAAACTAGTTGATGCCCTCAAGTTCCTTTTATAAATCTTCAAGAATAGATCTACCAGGGTGGAATATGCATGTTCAGTGTCAAGCTAGAGCCTTGGTGATCATTCCTACCAAATCCATCACCTTGAAAACTTTACATTGAAGTCACCACATATAGTCAAACTTAGAAGATGCCTTAAATATCTAGGAACCAATTAGTTGCCTACCAATTGGAACAATGTATGCGCTAAAACTTCCAACTAGTGATAAGATACCAAAATGTCAATCATCATGCCAAATTATTACCTTATGTCAATGTGGATGTTGTTATGGCATGAATCATATAAAATAAGGGGCCTAACATTACCCCATACAAAATTTCTAGTCCATCCTTAGACTAGATTGTTAAGCTATTTGGCACATAGAAATTGGGTGCACCTTCCTTAAGCTTAGCACTAAAATATTCAAAGCCCTTAATGGTGATCTTGATTTATTTAGTGGTGTTATCTATTTTTGTGGATACAAAACTAAACACAAGCACATTAATCTTCTCTAACTCCTTATGAAAGGCCTCTACATTTACCTTAGCCTTTTTCACACTCATGTTTACAATTTCTCTTTGATCATATGCCTTAGTCTATAGAGTGAAAAAGAGTGATTCAAAGTTATGCTCTTCGTCCTTGATTTGGGTGTTGAGCACATTTATGTTCCCCATGATTTGTTCCCACTCTGACCTACTCATTGAGTATACCTTTACAATTAGCTTCTTCTTTTCCTCGTTTGCCTACTTTAAGAATATATTTATGACTAAGGCTTAGTTGGATAATATCAAAAAATTAGCATTAGCTACATCCATGCCCTCTTATATTTTCACAAAGAGGTCTTCTACCTTTTTGAGCTTACCAGCTAGCTCCTTTTGTAGTGTGATACAAGGATCTTCTTCTTCTTACACTGGCTCAGGTTTTAACCTTAGGAGCATATGCTCTACTAGCACACAAATTTTATTGACCTTTGAGAGGTTTAAAGTATCGACACTAACCAAAAGGGATGGTTTGGCCATATTTATGCACTCATAGATTTGTTTAGCTTGAATTTAGTGGCATATGCTTCCTTATAGAATTCTTTATGGATTTTTTTCAATTTTCTTACCCTACCATCATTGATAATGTTTTAGTGCATAACCTTAGTGGTCATCCTAATCAGCACATTCATTGATCAGATTGGGTTTGTGTCATGAGGGTTTATAAATAAGGATTCCTACCCTTCCATAGGCTCTTCTAGGCTTGAAGTAGTCACTCTAGGTGCCTCAAAATGAGGTTCATCCATATAATACTCAAATGTAAATGTAATTTATTTGTGTGTCCTAGTTGTGGTGGCTTGGGGGCATAATGGAATACATATAAAGGTCTTCATCCCTCCATCCCTTCTATGTTTTCTCCCTCACACTCGGTTCTTTATCATCCTTCTCGATGATGGCCTTCTCTATTTTTTCTTCTTCCTCTTCATTGGTGCCACTGCTTTCTTCGATGTTGTCCTTAGAGGACTCACCTATTTTTTCCTTAGGGGTTTCTTATTTGAAGTTTTCCCCTTTATCCTTGTAGGTTTTCTCAATGTTTACCTCTAGGATAATTCCCTTAGTGTTAGCTTCACCTTATTTTTACTCAAGTTCCTCGACTATATCTATTTATTATTTTAAGGCACTAGTATCACCTTATTTTTCTTCAAGCATCCCTTCATTAATTAGGCACACATTTTTGAAACTGCTTTTACCTTTTTGGTGGGGAATTTGGGTGCTTACTTGATTATTTCAATGGATGGTCTTATACTTTCAGGAACCTTCTTGGGTTTTTTCTCTATCTTGGCCTCTACTTTTTCTTGGGCTAGTCTACACTTTTCTTCAAGTGTCAGTACCTTCCTAATGTCTTCTTCACTTAAGCCCATTTTCTTTCATGCCCTTATTTTCTCCTCTTTTGTTTATAGTAGTGGTGTGGAGGCTTCTTCATTATATGAAGAGCTTGTCATCTTCTCTTCAACTTCAAGTGTAGTATTTGTGTTACTTTGAAGCACCTATTATACATCCTTAGTGCTTAGATCTTCTTCTTCTTCTTCTTCTTCTTCTTCTTCTTCTTCTTCTTCTTCTTATATTTATAGGATGCAATCCCTTGCTCTTTCTTCTTTAGTCTCCTCCATTATAGGCATGAGGTTCACCTCTTTCTCCATCTATGCTAGAGTTATAGTTGAGAATGTAACTAGTCCCTTAGAACAAAAATAACTTGGATTACCAACATGAAGCAACAAAATAACTATTCTATAAAAAATTAAAACTAATCTAAGAAAGAAAAAAAACTAATATATGAAAGTAAGAAGTTAATCTAGGAAAGTAATAAACCTAACTTAATAAATTAGGAAAACTAATCTAAGAAAGTATGAAAACTAACCTAAGAAATCATGAAAACTAATCTAAGAAATCATGAAAATTAACCTAAGAAAGTAAGAAGTTAATCTAAGAAAGAAATAAACCTAACTTAAGAAAGAAATAAAACTAACCTAATCCTACCTCTATCATGTCAATTCATCAATTGGGGGTACCTTCAGATGGTATAGCCATGAATTAATGCTTCAAAAACTATCTATTGATTGGGTATGTAAGTTCATTTCCCTATAGGTCTTTTAGATGGAATGCATCATTACCCAAGATTTTGAAATATGATATGGTCCAATCTGTAGAGGGGCAAATTTGTCATGTTGTGCTTTATTTTCATGGGCTTTATCTTAAAGAAGCACTAGGTCTGAGATCCTAAATGCCTTGATTTTTTCTCTCTTATTAAACCACCTCTTGATTGTGTCTTGGTGCTTATTAACAGTTTTTAAGGATTTAATCCTTTAATCCTCCATTTCTATTATGTCTAGCAATTGAGACTCTGCTTTATTGTTGGGTTCCATGTAATCCTACATGAATTAATAAGTTGGTAGTTTTAGCATGATTGGGAATACTATCCTACATCCATATACTAATAGATAGGGTGAAGCTTAAAGGGCTTATTTATATCTTGTTTGGTCTATCCAAAAAGCATATTTCAATATATTTTGTCAGTCCTTAGGCTTATCCCTAGTTAATTTCTTAGTTGCATCTATCAAGTTATTATTTGTTGATTTTTTTAGTTTATTTCCCTAAGGGTAATGGTTAGAAGATGACCTAATAATAATCTAGATGTCATGTACCCATTCAGTGAACTCTGATAATATAAATATTGGTCCATTATCATAGAATATAAAAAAGAGGGTTTTAAATATATTTGTAATGTGTTCCTCCAAAAAGTGAATCACATCTTGTGCTTTTAATTTTTTATGGCTATAGACTCAATCCATCTAGTGCAATAGTTTGTAGTAGTGAGTATAAATTTATGGCCTACTGAAGAATTTGGGTTAATGATACCAATGAATTCTAAATCCCACTGGGCAAATGTCCTTTCTTAAATAATAGGTTGTAAGGTCATTGATGCATGTACTCCCCTCCTATCTATAGATTGCCATTCATAGCATGTTCTTACATGAGTATGAGCATCCTTTAAAACTACTGGCTAGTAGTATCCATTCTTAAGATCTTGTGGGCTATGGTATTCCTAGATAGATGACCACTACCTATCTTCTAATGTAGGATTTATAGGATCTATTTAGCTTCTTCTATAGACACACACCTAAGATAGATGCCTTCATAGTTTTTCTATAGAGAACTCCTTTATTGATCATATAATGAGTAACTTTGAGCCTCAAATCTCTCCTTCATTCTTTGTTGCATTTTGGGGAACAAGTAACTATAAGAAAACATTGTATTATATCAGTATACCTTTCTCCTTTAGATACCTAAGCTTCACATACCTCTTTAATTATGATACATGAATCAAGTTTAGTCATGAGTTGAATAATGCCTTGACCCCAAATGATCTTTATAGGCTTGATTTCTATGTCAGATTCCTCCATCTTTGTCATCCACTTGCCTCTACATTCTCCTAATTCATTCTATGATAATGTGAGCTTGATATCAAGATCAGGCACGATGGTAATAGTATTATTCCTTAAAATGTAATGTCAAAATTTCTTCACTACTTTGACAAGAGAAAAAAATTATTTATCAATCATGGAGTACCAAAGTTATGCATCCTTTAGTTTTTTGCTCATAAACATAATTATATGCTTAGTCTCATATTTATTTTATGCTATAATAGTAGCAACTGTATGTTCTAAATCAAAGGAGTACAAGTATAAATATTTCATAAAATCTAGACTAATTAGCACTGGGGCTTTATATATTGCATCTTTAATGTCTTGGAAATAATTTCAAGCCTTGAATATCCATTCTATTTTGGCATCCTTCTTGATCATTACATTCAAGGGCCTGATAGTCTCTACAAATCCTAAGATAAACTTTCTTATGAATTTAATCTTCCCAAAGAATGATTTGAACTCCTTGTTGTTTGGTGGTGAAATCTTTGAAATTCCTCAAATTTTGTCTAGATCAATAATGATCCCATATTTGGTGATGATTTGTCCCAAGAGTTTACATTTAATCACCTAAATATACTCTTCTTCAAGTTTAGTGAAATACCAAACCTTCTGCATATTTTGAAGATTGACTAGAGGTGGTCAATGTAGTCATTCCTATACTTTAAAAACACATTAACATCATCTATATAGATGATTATGCATTTTCATATTAATCATTTAAATGCATGATCCATAGATCTCTCAAATGTAGCTCCTACATTTATCAAACCAAATAGCATCCTCTTATATGCATAAGTTCCCAACTTATAGTAATTGCAATTTTCATCCTATCCTCTAATTGTACAAGTACTTGATTATAGCCTAAAAATCCATCTAAGAAGGAGATCATTTCATAACCATGTACTATTTATATCACCTCATCCAAATAAGGTAGGGGATAATTATCCTTTTCATAATCCTTATTCAAGTTCCTAAAATCAACACTTAATCTGATCTCAGTATTTTTCTTTTTGACTGGGACTAAGTTGGTCACCTAAGTAGAATGTCTAATAGGTAAGACTATTCTTGCACTTACTAACTTCTCCACTTCTCTTTGAATTAGAGGCTTCAAGATAGGATTGACTGGTCTCCACCTCTATCTAAAAAACTTATGGTCTACCTTCAAAGGAATTTTATGATTGATAACTTGAGCTTCATAAACCTTTAAGTCTTCATAAGTCTAAGTAATGACATCTCTATATTGAGTGATTATATCCTTCACTCATTGTCTCTCTTATAGGGTACAACTAAGGCCAATGTTAACATAGAATGGACTATGTTCATCTCCTATATTTTCCCTTTTAAAGTTAGATTCATTTACCTTGGGCTACCTAAGTTATTGAGCTTGAGGATCTATGTCAAATGGTCTTTCTAAGGAGACCAACCTAGTTGGAATACAACTCTCTTTAAATTGGAGAATACCTTCCTTGTTTGACTCCTACTGATACAAATGATTAACTTCCTTATCATTAATTATTTGGGACTCAAATCCCCTTGAATTAGTTAGAAACTAAATAATCTATTGGAAAACATCAAAGACTTGTAAATTTTATATATTATTAGGAATAAAGGGATAAGGCACTAGTTCAATAGAGAATATATTAACCTTAAATTCTTTGAAAGGCTCCAAATTAGCAACAATAGTATCTAGTGAATTTGTAGCTTGATGTTTCTCTCTAGGAATAGCTATTATGTTGAAATCTTCAAAACTCTCAATCATATCCAATATCCCATGCTCTATGTTTATACCTTCTTAAATAGAAAGCTTATACTGATATTTGTTTCTGACCTAGTTGACCACCAACTCTGAGTCACCAAACACTAGCACCTACTTTACATTATTATTGACTAGAAATTGTAATCCTAGAATTAAAGCTTCATACTCATCCCTTTTGTTAGTGTATGAGAATTGCAATCTATATGCTACCAAGAATTTATTTCCTTATGAATCAATCAATTTGATTCTTATGCTTTATCCTTGATTAGATGTATCACCATCAAAGTGTAAATTCCATAGCTGATTGGGACCTTTAGACTCTTGATCTAACATTTGATTCTACATAGTGAAAGTGTAAATACCAAGGCTAGGAGATTCATATTTTACCTCTTAATTTTTGATGTTATACTCTATGATAGGATACTTTATCCTTGATTCCTTGTCAATCCAAATTTGATTTGTAATGCCTCTCTATGGTATCCAAATATGAGAGAAGTCTATAGAAAGATATCCATTGAGAATTTTGGACTAATACCTACTCATAAGTAATCCATAGCCTTCAGGTATGTCTACTACAAGGATAACAATGGTCATCTGGACTCATGGTTCACATGCTATTTGAATATGAACATTGGTCAATTCTCCAACTATTGATACTATTATTTTATCTAATTATGAAATTTTTTATTTGAAGGGCATGAAGTTAATATAAGATTTTGAAATATAAAAGTAGGCATAATAGTTGTAGAGGCTTCATAAATAACTAAATAATTATGAATGTTCTTACCAAATGCTTTGATATTCAGCAAAAGGGGTGGAACTTTTGGCTTGCTTTTATATATAACATTGGTATCAACATTATTTTCTTTATTTGTAGATGATTTGATCCTTTCCATAGGGGTCTTCCCAGCAATAGACTTCCATAGCAATTCCTTATGTTTAGTAATCTAAGATAACTCATGAAGATTTATATTTCTTTGATCTTCTTCATGTCTTCAATAATTTTTTATCCTCCTTTACTTGGTTATTCCTTATTCTAAGCCTAATCATTCCCTCTTGGGAGAGGTAGATTATTGTCAATTTTAGGATTGGGTGGAATGGTCGTGTTATTTGGAGGAATAGATGTTTTGAATGGTTGTTTATTCCTTAGATTATAACCACCTTTATAGAACTACTAGACAGCATGAATCTCATTAGTATTATCCTCTAGTATGTTGTCATCTTCCCTTATAAATGGAAACGCATGAGTCTCAAAGAACATATTAGTGCATAAAGATCCAAGATCCTGGTGGGATTCTAGTGGAGTATGCATCTGGTAATATCTTACTACTTCTTTTTAAAAGATTTCAAATTCTACACAAAATTCAACATAATCAAGTTCACCATGCTGAGAAGTATTATGAATTATACACTAATTGTGTAGAGTTATTTCTACCATGTTGATCTTTGGAATATTTTTAGGTTTTTCCATGTTGTTTGTAGGCATATTGAATGGTCTATTATATCTATGGAATCCGTAATTCTAATTACTACTTGGGGCATTGGCATTACCCATCTTTATTTGCATATCGAGGAAGTCATAACTTAGTTTTATAACCATCTTATAAATAGCATCTAACTTTGACTTGGTGGAGTCAGCTCCTTGTAGAATAGTACTAGAAGACATGGTCAATTTTTGATTTTATTGGTACCCATTTCCTTGTGCATGGTTGTTTAAGAAGCTATAATTTGGTTATGTTGTTTGTATCAATAGAGGCAGCATGTATATCTAGTTTTGATTGAATGTAGGGACATTCTACTTCACATGTGGTACTAGATTTAATTTTAGGAAGCCATTATTGATGTTAGGTATGTTAGGCACCTCGGGAATTGAGTTCTTATCAATTTTCATGGATTCTTCATATGCTAAGGCCAATTTAGTCATAACATGTGCTCTTCTCAGGAATACCATAGTGATAGGATCCATAGAATTCTTGTACATCTTCAATGCTAATACTTCTTCTTATTTATACCTTGGGGTTAACCATGTATACATATTTTGAAACCTAGCATTAAAAGTGTAGATAGGCTTGTTAGGCTCTCTCTTAATGTTGGTGGAGTACTAATATATCAAACTAGGCTTAGTGACCTATCCAAATTGTGTCAAAAAGGTTACTTAACATGCATCCCAATAAGTGATGGAATTTTTCATTAGATTTAAATACTAACCATAAGCAGCATCCATTAGTGTAAAAGGAAATAATATGCATGAAACATCCTCATCGATAACATTCATTAATCTTAGATCAAATTTAAAATGTTTGATATTTTCCTCTGCTATCCTTGCTCCTGAAGGAGAAAAGTATGGTAGGTACTTTTTGGTATTCCTAGGTAAATAATGCACATCTCCTAGGATGGTAATAGCAAATCTAACTAACCAATTTGGTTAACCCATTGGATAATTAAGAGGTAAAGGGTTCCTTATTATATAAGGAGTCTTAGGTCTATTAGGTACAATTGGTACAACTCTAGGTCTCCTTTGATTTGGCAATGATAAGACTAGAAGACAAACCTAGGAAATAGATTTGGTCACTCTCCTGCGTGACTCTAGTGCAAATCTATATATAAATTAACATCTTTTATCAAAGCTACTATCCCTCCTTCTAGTGATAAAAATATAATATTTATGAGGTTTTAAACCACACCAATATCATAATGAGGTAGCCTATAATGTTTTAGGATCTCAATAGAGGTGAACTCCACTCTAGGACACAAGTTATAAGTATGCAGTCTTAACAACTAGTTGATATAATAACAGGTAGGGCATGCAGGTTGTTAACAAGGTTTTTTGGATGGAGTAGTGGTCTCTTAAAAAGGAAGTAAAAATGTATATGATTTGGATGTATGGGTGCTAATATAGAGTGGGTAGGTCTAAAAATAAACTTAAAAAGGAAGGGCAAGGTAGAAAATAAAGGTTATGTTGTCTTTAGGAATCACTTCCCTAGTTAGTTTCTAAGTGTAAAAATGCTTTCAAAAGCTATACCTATTACTAGCAGCTATTACACACACATTCAAAAATGGTTAAGAAGTTTAGAGTGATATGGATATAGGAAACTCCCAAGCCTTAATCAAAGGTTGCTCTTTTTAGGGAAATTGTTGCACACTTTTAAACGGGAGATTATGGATTAGGCTTAGTGAGGTATTTGAGGTAGTTATTGCACACAAATAGAAAACTATATCGAATGAAATTACTTCTACACACTAAAAAAATTATGAATCAATCAACTTAACTATCAATAATTAATGTATTTAACAATCCTTCAATAGTTGTTACACATGTAAGACTAACATATCAATTAAGACAAGCAACCCATTCACAACTTTTGCACACTAAGGATTATTGAATCATACAACCAAAAAAAAATCTAAGTACACAAATAGTGAAACTAAAATATGTAAACACATGAGTTTATAACCTAAAATTACTTTGCTCCAGTATATTGAAAATTCTTTAACAAATCCAAACTGTGGATTACAATTGTTTAAATAGACTTGAGGAAGGGGTTGCCTCATCCTCCAATTTTATGAAAAATATATTACATGTCATAATTAGAACTTGATTTATAACTATGATCAAAACCATATAGAGTTTACTTATAGTTTTTAAATAGTCTAAGTCAGCCTTTACAAAAACTATGCAATGTGTGCATGTGTACAAAGATGAAATAGACAAATTTACAATATAGTTAAAACTTATGAGAAAACCAAAAATATATAAAATATACATATGCCCCAACAAAATGTTCATGTAGGAAATCTTATCCTTTCAAGGCTACATTATCTAAATAGCTTCATGGACCTTAGTCAGCATAGTGATTATGGTATTTTGTGTAAATTATTGTTGTTGATGTGGAACTAGAATTAGTAACTCAATCTTGCTTCTTCTTCATTTATATCTCCTACCTACACTTATAAGAAACATCATGTTACTATCGAATGATGTCCAAGTTCAAAAGAGGCAATCTATGTACTCTGATGACATGGACCAAGAGCTTTGCATGCTTTATTTTGGTCACCTAAAAGTCGATCTTGAATATCTCAACTTAGGTAACCTTCTTTACGGTGAAACTTAGCTTGACCTATATGTCCTCCAATGGAAACCCCTATAGACTTTTCTTGAAAATGTCCATGGCCTCCTAAATGAGTTGATCAAAGTTGATCTTACTGACTAACTTTCCTCTAGTGTCTTTTACCTTAGATAATTTCAAATCATTCAAAATTTAAAGAATCAGGGTCTCATGTTCTTGATACTTGGAGAGCAAAGCCCCAATAGTTAATAACCATTCCCAAGCTTCTTCCATTTTGATGACTACTAGATTGAGGGAATTGGATACCTCTAGTGGTGTCATAAGATCCAAGTGGCTATAAGCCTTATTACCTTGTATAAATAATCCACATTTTTAATTTATTTCCATCACTCTTTAAAGAATTAAATAATTCATGTGTTTTTGTAACATGTGGGGATAATTCAACCTACATAAATTCCAATGCTTCCAATGTGTTACCTTTTGAGTCACCCTTATTCAATTTTTCATGAATTTTTTCATAAAATAAGTTCACTCATTTATCACCTTTTGTGTGTAAATTTTTAAAAGAATTAAACCTTTGAACTTGAACCTTTCTCAAAGTTCAAGAGTTCAATAAGTTCAATGGTTCAATAGGTTCAATGGTTCAAAGTTTCTCAAAGTGAATTGTTTTTCCTTTTATTTATTTCAATTATGACTTTGCACCTTTCGATTAAACTTGAACCCTTTTTTAGAGTTCAAAAGTTTAATAGTTTAAAAGTTTAATACTCAATGTTTTGTAAAGATTCATGTTCACTCAGTTCCATTATATAAATTAATGTATCTTTGAACCTACCACTTGAAACTAATGTTTGAACCTACATAGTGGAGTTCAAAAGTTCAACGGTTCAATGTTTCAAAGTTCAAAGTTTCTGGAAAGATCATATGACTATTGGTCAATCTGTATAGTACACCTTGTATCATTGAACCCCAAAATTGAACCACATTTTTAAAAGTTCATGGTTCAATGGTTTAATGACTATACTCTCATCTCGCCCCAAGGCTTTCTCTAAGTTAAAATTAATGGGAGATTTAGAGGAGAATATATCTGAAACTCATTATAAAGTGGAAAATTTTGAATTTTATGAGGTTATAGATAATCATTACTCATCAAAATTGCATGTAAATAATGCTTGCCATTAATGCATATGTCAGAGTGCATGTCTTATCAAGCATGTTTAGCACGTATTGTTTTAGTTTAATTATTTGATCTAGTTAATATCTGTATCAAGAGAGAACAATTCAAATTTAGCAAACAAGCATACTAGATGATACAAAGGAGAATAGCACATGTGGTATAAGATATTTGTTTCTTAAATTCATAGTGATTTTAGATAAATTTAAAGTGATTTTTATTCTTACTATATGTTGTTTTCATTACTTGGTTGGAAATAAGAATTCTTTTAAGTTCATGGTATTATTTAAGAAGTTCAAAACATTTTCTTTTCATCATATCCTCTAACCTATAGCCATGAAATATGCATGTCTCAATTATGAGCATGGTCCTGGTCTCATATGTTTTCCTCCTAAAATTGGGGACACCTCTCTGGTCTAATATGACTTAGAAGATTTTAAGGAAAGGGCTATAAATCTTGCGTCAAATCCTATGATGCAGAAGATAGTAAAAAGTGGTTTGGTTGAAGCTACAGCCTTTCCCATGGCTATGCAATGCCTTGAATTAGTTCTTGAATGCATGAATAGATATAAACCTCAGAACAGGTGCATCAGGACTATAGATGGTAATGTTTTATTGTATATCAATAGACAAACCCTAATGTCTATGATGATAATTCCTCCTAAGGAACCATATTCTGACCTCAAAATTACTTCTTCTTATGGTTATTTTTCATTAAAGAAAACAATTTACAAGAGTGTGATTGCAAGGAATTAGCTTTTGAAATTCTAAAAAGGGGGTTAAAGACTACCCAGACCATTAACAAGAAATTACATGATTTCATAAGTATAAGATATTATAGTATTACTACACAATCTAAAGGTCAATGCTCATGCATATTATTTGTAAGACTAGATGTACTTTTTCATATAGGTAATCCTCTAAGGAGAGCAATATTTGGATTGGGCAGAAATTGCAGCTAAATGTTTACATCTAGGTTTAAGTAATTATTTGGGAAATAAATATTTTTATATGTCTTCATACCTCTTCTATTTCCTGGCATCTACAAGATAATGGGTAGGATTACCTCATGCGCCCTTGGCTAAAGATAGCAAAAATTTATGATTATTACTCACAGTTGTAAATGCATAATTGTTATGAGGATTATAGGAGGGTTAATGATGTTTTTACTAGGAAAATGATTTTTGAATTATCAAACAACATCAATAAAAGGTTGTCTGATGAAGCTATGAAACTAATCAACATTTATGGTAGTTTCTTCATTCAATTTTCCAAGTTCACTTATATAAGAGTTGGGATTTTTGACAGTGAACCTTTGAGGTTACCTATGTATGCTTTTGACTGATTTGTGTTAATAGAAGTCTATAGATAATTAGCACATGTAGATAAAAAATTCCCAATAAAAAAATTAATTTGGTATATCTTTTCCTATCAAACTTGAATGTTGTTCATACAAGTCAACATCTGATGCTTTGAATTTAGAATTGGATTTTAAAAATTTTAATTTTTAGTACTTCATGGTCAGATCCCAATTTGATATTAAAGGTTTTGTCAGGGATAAATTAGATCTTAGAATAGGGTTTTCACATATTCCTCAATTAGAAGATTATTGGGAGGATTGTTTAGATGAATTTAAGGTCAGAAGAAGACTATGTTCCAAGTTCTCTCTAGGACAAATAATTACTCTTAATTTAAATATGGGAATTTTTGGAATCTTTGATAATGAAGAAAATGTGATTGATCCACAATTTCAATAGATAAAATAATCACCTATTCCAGAAACTGACTGGGAGAAAAATGAAGAAGATAAAATTGAGGTTAAAACCCTCCCAGTGATAAGGAGAACTAAGAAATAGTTGAGAGAGAAAAAATTAGGAGGAGCTCAAAACATAGCTTCCCATCAATGTACATCAATAATTAAATCTCCATCCCCAATAAGTTCCTCTAACCAGCTTATTGCTATCTATGATGTAGGTACTTCTAAAGTAAAAACTAGAAGGGATCCTGTCATCAAAGAATCTGAGAAGACCCTTATAACTACTTTGCATCCTCAGGCTACTAGAATCAAGGACCCAAAGCAAGATAAAGAGTTACATTTTTGAAAAAGTAATTATGAATTTGAATTTTGAAGAAGATCTAGGAGAAGCCAAAGGTGATAAAGAATCTAATTCACCAATGGTGGAAGAGGTTAGTTCAGATCAATAGATAGTGATTCCTTCTAATATTATCAAAGTAATGATTTTTTCAAATGTACCTTCTAATCAACCAAATCTTGATAAAAAATTCTCAACCTCTACACCCAAGTGGTTAGAAAGCTCAATCAGTAATAAAAGGAAAATAGTACCGTTTTATTTACCTTTAAAGGATATGGTGAGTAAGTGTTTAGTGAAAAGTCCTAAATCTAAACAATTAAAAACAACATCCAGGGTAGACATCGACCCTAATATAGGGAATTGGAATGTAGAAACAGCCCAGCCAAGAATCAATGAGGAAGTTCAAGATCCTGCAATTTAAGATTTTATAATTGAAAAGATAGTTCTTAGGACTGCATCACATGCCTAAGATGTGTATCACCTCAAAGTGTCAACCAAAAGGATAGTCAAAAAAAATTACAAGGATGAAAAAGATAAAAGGGAGTTAAAATATACTATGTGGTCAATGGAAGAGTATATTGATGCCATTCATAGTCTAGATCCACAACTAATTACCCAATTTCCCCTGTCTTTTGTCCCAAAATCACATGTCAATCAAAGGATGTTGGACCAAATACATAAAAGTAAAATGGTTACTAGGGTATTTGATAATTGGTTGGATGGCATCATCTAGAAAGGTATGGAATGCATTCATAAATTGAAGAATGTATATGATCTAACCATAATTAATGTTGAAGATTTGAAGACTCAAAAAATTTTGTGGATAAAAGATGAAGGAAAATGGATGTGTGATGAAACAGATTGATGAGGTACAAAAGTATGGAATAACAAAGTTTTTTTCAAAAAATAATTTGACAAGACTAGATGAAGATGTATTATATGTAAATAAGAAAAACATTGAATGGAGGAATTCAATATCCCCACAAGGGCAAATCAAAATCACAAAAATGATCAAAGAAATAACTGAATTCATTCAGTCATTATAGCATAATCTACAGAGTATTGATGTCAAATACATAAAAGATGATGGAAAACTAGAAAAGGAAATCAATATCTTGATTCAATTCTTTAAGGAAAAGATCAACATCATTAAATAAAGTGACAATTTATTAACTAAAAATTTCTCTCAGATTTCAAAAGTAGAGTCACTTCTTTGTCATTACATCGACACACTCTCAAAGCACATAGAGAAGATTGTAAAATTTTAGAGGGAAGAAAACATCTAAAAGGCAAGAATAAAATACGTCAGTATTCCCAATCTCTCAAAAATTTAGGTGTTTGTTATAGTATTTCAAGACTAGAAAGCTCAATGTGTCTATCCAACTAAACATAGTAAATCTAGAGATCCTAATCCATCACTTTAGCAATGATTTTACTTGCATAGTTTCTTTTATTTAGTTATTCAATTACTTTTCTATTCAAAACTTGATCTTTAAGTGAATTTGTAAAAAAAATTAAATCTCGTATGGGTCAGAGTTACTTTAACTCTGGTTTAGTTTGAAAGATTGATTAAAGAGGGAAATATATATATATATATATATATTTAAAAAAGATGGAGATAAAAAAAAGGAGTTAAGAAATTTTAGAACTGGACCACTATTGTTGACAATATATGTGATGTTTGTCTCAAAAAAAATTCATCCGTGAATGAAAAGGAGAATCAATTACTGCATACTTAGATTTGTGTGTTTGAGTATTTGAAATTAGATTTTCTGTGTGAAATATTATTTCATATATAATTACTCTTCCATTACACAATTCATTAAATGTGTTTTATCTTTTACTGATTCAATAATATATATGTTTATCTATTTTATTGTTATTGAAATTAGAATCTATGTATTCTATTATCCATTGCTATTATAAAATCTCACATTCATAACATGATAATGTGTAGATGTTAGTTTACCTTTAAAACACTTTCTAGTTAAAAGTGTATCTGAATATTTGAATTCATTGAAAATCTTAAAGGGAGTTGTACCTTAATTCAGAGGGAACTAGTCTTAATAGTTCACCCATTTTTTGTTTAACTCATTTGTTCTTGAAAGAAAAAGGGTATGGAGTCAAAATAAAACATTTTTAGATAAGGACAAATCTGTTAACCAATAGTTTTTTGTGACTTCATTGGGGATCAAAATTGAAATCTTTATTGAAAGATTAGTAAACTTAATATGAGGCAAAAATGGTGCTTCCACATGAAAATATAATTCATGTTTTTCAACCTAATCTTGGTTTTCAAGATGAATAGGAAGATATAATTAGTCAATTAAATACTCTTACTTGGCATTCTCATCAAAATATTGATGATTATAGGATAACAAGTAGAATATTAGAAAAATAAGAAGAATTGGCTGATATATAAGATTGTTATTACTCAAGCAAAGAAGAAGACAAGTAAAAAATGCAGCAAGGAATTAAACCCCCCTGAAGTGCAAAGTTAATAATTATAATATCACAAGCTAGATTCTAGAAGATACACAAGGTCTTTCAGAAGAGAAGGAATTGAGGATTCCACTTTTTAAACATTGTAAAGCTTAAATTTTCCTTATATTTCTACCCATGTTATAAAAGCTATAAGTAGACCTCCTAGCCCTCCTAAACCCTCTACATCCTCT
Source organism: Torreya grandis (assembly GCA_037957365.1). NCBI lineage: Eukaryota > Viridiplantae > Streptophyta > Pinopsida > Cupressales > Taxaceae > Torreya > Torreya grandis. The sequence goes on along the minus strand of JARHVA010002139.1, from coordinate 677,699 downwards.
GTCTATCAAGCCTTAACTCTTTTTGGTACTATCTTTCCTTCTGTAATAAGATTTCTTCCAATTGCCCAACCTTGGGGTGCAACCATAAGACCTCTAAATTTAGGGGCAATTCTGAATCCTTTGCCTAAAAATACAAGGATAAATTTACCCAAATTTAATGGAGATAGAAGACAATCACCAGAGGAATATCCGTGTGCCTTTATAGCAGCATGTGGTGTGTTAAGAAGGCAACATCAAGATCTAGCCATAAATGTTTTTTTGTAAACTCTAACTGATATTACAACATAATGGTTTTATCATATAACTGATTTCTCAATCACAAACTAGAGTGATATGAAAACTATGTTTGAAAATAAGTTCAAAAGCATAGAAGATGAACATTCCCTTCTTGCTCAATTGACTTAGATCAAGGAGATACATGAACCCATGAGGGAATTTATAGCCAAATTCAATAGAATTGTGCACAAGATTCCTACTACTAAAAGACTGACTACTGGGAATCAAAAATATTTTTTTATTAATTCTATACCTCTTGATATAAGTTTTCATCTTCGAAGAGGTGAAATTATCGATTTAACAGATGCATAATTATTGGCAGTTGAGTTAGAGGATGATCTTATTATGGCCAAAAAATGGAATAAAGAAGTCCAAGTACCTAATACTCATCCCTCATCCTCTATGGATCCTATGCTTCAAAGGGTAGTCAATGATATGATTACCCTTAAAATACAATTACCAAAGATTAGTACTTCATTCCAGTAACCATATCAAGATATTAGCAAGAGAAATCAAGAAGCAAATGCTGGTAAGACATTACCACTTGCATCAACACAACCAAGATTGACTATTGAAGCCCCTCCTAGAAGAAATAACATGTGTGTCTTTCATTTGACTACTGATCATGATGGAAATTCTTGTCTAGAGATGCTTAGATATACTCAAATGACTATTACTCAAGACATTTTAGGCGAGATTATTGAAGAAGAAAGGAGCTTTGAGAGACCTAGCAACTCTGAAATACACTTCCTAGAATATGATTCAGATTCATAAAGAGGAAGTGAAATATTGGTTATTCTTGAAAATCTTTCATGTGTTGTGCTTACTAGAAGTCAAAAGAATCTGAAGTTTTCTAATACTTAAGAAGTGCCCATTAAAGGTAATGAACCTTTTACTAAAAATTTTGATGCTAAGACACAAGAAAGTAAATTGTTACATATAAATGATTGTGAGACTTCTTTTGATATTTTATAATTTTTTAAGTTTTAAAAAATTCAAATATCCCCCGTTGAATACCTCAGGTTGAAACCCAAATAACTTGATAAACTAGTTTAATATGTCAAAAATGATCCTACATAAGTTGAACTTGAAAGTCAATTAAACATTAACACTAAGTCTCCCATTGCCCAATTATTTACTTATCCATCTAAATCACCCACTCATACTTCTATAATGACCCTTAATTCATCTGATGATACTCCTTATATGGCTGATATGAAGCCCAACCCATTTGATGTTTCTTTGTTCATAAATGGTCATAAACTTAGCAATTATATCATAGATTCAGGTGCTTCTAATAATTTAATGTCTTCTATAGTCAAAGCCTTAGGATTATCCCTTACAAAAATATATGTTATATGTTATTCCATGGATGGCAAATAGATTTCTTTGCTCGAACAAATTAAAGATACACGAGTTGCTCTTGTAGCCTATCTTGATAAAATGGTGAAGTTAACTATTTTGATAATGGATATCCCTGCTAGTTATGGGATGTTGTTGACCAAGAATTTTTACAAATATTTGGGAGGTTATATTAAATTGGATTGGTTAGAAGCTACAATTCTAGTGAGAAAGTAGAAAGTTAAGCTAGAATCTAAACCTAAATGGAAGTTTATGGTATATCCTTTTGATGATCCTAAGTCCCAAATTATATTTGAAGAATGTGAATTTGGTAATTATTTTCTCTCCTCTGAAGATTTAAAAGAAGAATCTATCCCAAAGTCTATTCATTCAGATGATCTATGGACCATGGAATTTGATGGTAGTTATGCTACCACTAATTTAGGAGCAGGACTTGTGTTGATCTCACTTAAAGGTGAAACTTTTTCTTGCTCTTTCAAACTAAAATTTAAAAATACTAATAACACTACAGAATATGAAGCTTTATTGCTTGGGTTAAATGAAGCTAAAGGAAAGGGTGTAAAAATACTCAAAGCAAGAGAAGATATTGAATTAATTGTCAACTAAGTGAGAGGCATTTTTTCAATTAAAAATGACAGATTAAAATATTACAAAAATAGAGTTTGGGATGAGATAGAATGTTTTGATGCCTTTTCTATTGAAGCAATTCCCAGAGACCATAACACTCACGTAGATTCTATATTAGTATCATCTTCTCTTCTTCTCCCACACCTCAATTTCAAAAGGGATTTATATAACATAGAACTAGTCTATCATCCTAATGTCCTAGATAATGCTGAAAATTGGCAAGTTTTTGAGAGTAATAAATAGATCAAAAAAAATTTGGAGAATGTTGATATGTTTCTAGGGACTTATTTTGAAGGTTCTAAAACATAATTTAAAGAATTTAGTCCTAATCTAGGGATCAATCCAAAATATGATTTAATTCAATTAAAAAAAATAAAATCCCTAAAGGATTGGTCTCTCTAAAACATTTGTTCACTAGACAAGATGAATATACTAAAGGCAAACTTGTCCAAAATCCTAACAAAATGAAGGATTATGAAAAAATCAATATTGGAAGTGATACTGATCCTAAATAGATCTCCATTGGTAGACTTTTTTCACTAGAGGAGAAAAACAAATTAATTAATCTATTAATTAAGTATAAGGATGTCTTTGCTTGGTGCTTTGATGACCTTAAAGATTTTAGACATGGATAGTTTCAGCATCATATTCCTTTGAAAGAAAATGCAATTCTATTTAGATAAAAGCTAAGAAATTACAACCCAAAATTTGTTGAGCCTATCTTTAAGGAGATTGACAAGATTTTGAAGGCTAGGATTATTTATCCAATTCATCACTCCACCTGTGTGGCGAACATTGTTCCAACATGCAAAAAAAATGGAGAAATAAGAATCTATGTTGACTTCAAGAATTTGAACCAAGATAGTTTAAAAGATAATTATCCCTTACCTATGTAGGATCACATCTTACAAATTGTTGTTGGGTTAGAAATGATGTCCATGTTAGATGGGTTCTCAGGGTATAATTAGATAAGTATGGTTGCAGCTGACCAACATAAAAATACTTTCACTACACCTCAAGGAACTTTTGATTATAGCCATATGCCCTTTAGTTTGATTAATATTGGTGCAAATTTTCAACAAGTGATGGATTCATCTTTAAAAAATTTGAAGATATAATTATTGTCATTTATCTTGATAATTTGACTATTTTCTCTAGAAAACGAGAGGATCGTCTGAAAGATCTGGAGACCATTTTATAAAGATGTCAGAGTCATGGGATATCTCTTAACCCTAAGAAATCAATCTTCTATGTTATAGAAGTGAAGTTATTGGGACACCTAGTTTCAAAAGGTGGAATCAAAATTAACCCAAAAAGAGTTAGAGAAATACAAAAGCTAAGCCTTCCTTCTAATAAGATTGGAGTTAAGTCTTTCTTTGGCTAGATTAATTTTCTCAGAAGGTTCATTCCTGATTTTGCTGAGATTAAAAAACATATTGTGGGGATGATGAGTGAAAAACAAGTTTTTAGATGGAATGAAGCTACTAAAAAATCATTTGAAGCTATTAAAGAGGTGATTGCATGAACACCTACTTTGGTAAATCTTGATTTCTAAAAAGATTTTTTTATTTACTATTATGCTTCAAAACATACCATGTCTGGTATCTTGTTACAAAAAAATGAAGTGAATGTAGAAGCCCCAATAGATTTTATGAGTGTTCCTCTCAAGAAGCATGAACTTAAATATTCTTTGGTTGAGAAACAAGATTTTGTTGTAGTAAAGGTTGTTAAACAATTTAGATACTATATACTTCATTCTCATTCAATTGTATTTGTTCCTAGTTTGATTGTGAAAAGCATTCTGACTCAGCAAGAGGTTGGGATGAACAATGGAGAAACATGGGTTGCTAAAATTCAAGAATACGACTTGGAGATTAAGCCAACCAAATTAGTTAAAGGTCAAGGTTTGTGTAAATTGATAACCTAAAGTAAAGAAGAAAAAGAATAACTTTCTACTGTCTTATTGGTGAGCTTACAAGATCATTGGTTCCTAAATGTGGCACACTATCTTACTTATGGATACTGTCCTAGTCACTTATCCTTGAAAGAGAAAAGAAATCTGAAGTTAAAATCAATAAAATATAAGATTTGGGGTGATGTCCTATACAAAAAGGGATTAGATGGAACCTTTTTGAGGTGTGTAGATAAGGAAAAAAAATCTAAACTATTAGAAGTTTTTTATAATGAAGCCTATGGTGGACATTTCTCTTCTTTGATCACAGCCTTCAAAATCCTTAGAAATTGTTATTATTGGCCAGGTATGTTTAAAGACACATATAAATGGGTGGCTAACTATGAAAAATGCAAATTGTTTTTAGGAAGACCACAACTTAAAACATTACCTTTGAGGCCTATCATTATTAAAGAACCTTTCAAACAATGGGGATTAGACTTCATTGGGACTCTTTTACCTCCTTCAAGTGCCGGTCATATGCACATTTTAACAACTGATTATTTTATGAAATGGGTTGAATCAGCTCCTGTGAAGAGAACCACCTCAGAAGTGGTATGTAATTTTCTCAAAGAAAATATACGGGTACATTTTGGTGTTCCTCAAAAGATTGTGGTAAATAATGCTATCAGTTTTTCTTCAATAGAACTTACTTCATTTTGCTATGAACATAGTGTCTCTCTTTCTCACTCATCATATTATTACCCTCAAGGGAATGGACAAGCAGAGTCCAATAATAAAAATTTAATATCCATCATGAAGAAATTGGTGAGTAATAACCCTAGAGATTGACATAAGAAACTATATGAAGCACTTTGGGCTAGTAGGGTAACCCTAAAAAGAGCAATAAGAATGGCACCTTTTGAGCTGATTTATGAGATAGGAGCATAGTTATCATTACCTCTAGAATTATCTACAGCTAAATTATAAAATGTTATTAAAGATCAGTACTTTCAAGATTCTTTAGAAAAAATATTTATGTACTCAACTAAAATTAAGGAGGAGAGGAATGAACTAGTTGATCAGATTACTGCTCATCAAACTAGGGTTAAAAAGATTTTTGATCAAAAAAATAGACCTAGAAAGTTCATGGAAGGAGATGAAGTATTGTTATGGGATAAAAGGAGAGAACCTAAAGGAGCACATGGCAAATTTGATTCACTTTGGAAAGGACCTTTCAAAATTCATCACGTACTTGGTCCTAATTATTTTAAATTATAATATCTAGATGGAGTTATTTTACCCCTATCCTATAATAGATAGGATCTTAAATTATATCAACTATGAAATAGGTGTCTCCTATTTTTTACATATCCTTTCCTTTGTTGTCATCTTTTTTGTTTTCCTTTCCCTTTTTTTGTTTTGTCTTTCTCCTTTTATTTTGTCTCTATGTCTCAGTTTATATGTAGCCAAAGTTTCTAAGTTCTCTACATTTTATCATAAATGCAGTCCCCAATCAGAGCCAATGTTACCTTTTGAGTCACCCTTATTCAATTTTTCATGAATTTTGCCATAAAATAAGTTCACCCATTTATCACTTGTTATGTGTAAATTTTTAAAAGAATTGAACTTTTGAACTTGAACCTTTCTCATAGTTTAAGATTTCAATAAGTTCAACCGTTCAATAGGTTCAATAATTCAAAGTTTCTCAAAGTGAACCGTTTATCCCTTTGTGTATTTCAATTATGACTTTGAACCTTTCGGTTGAACTCGAACCCTTTTTCAAAGTTTAAAATTTCAATGGTTTAAAATTTCAATACTCAATGTTTTTTAAAGAGTCATGTTCACTTAGTTCCCTTGTATAAATTAATGTATCGTTAAACTTACCACTTGAACCTAACATTTGAACCTACATAGTAGAGTTCAAAAGTTCAATAGTTCAATGTTTCAAAGTTTAAAGTTTCTAGAAAGATCATACGACTATTAGTCAGTCTATATAGTTCATCTGGTATCATTAAACCCCAAAATTGAACCAAATTTACAAAAGTTTAATGGTTCAATGGCTCAATGAATATACTCTCATCTCGCCCTAAGGCTTTCTCTAAGTTAAAATTAGTGAGATATTTAGAGGATAATATATCCAAAACCCATTATAAATCAGAAACTTTTGAATTTTCACAAGGTTACAGATAATCATTACTCATCAAAATCATGCATAAAAAATGCTTGCCATTAATGCATATATTAGAGTGTGTGTCTTATCAAGCATGTTTAGCACATATTGTTTTTGTTTAATTATTTGATCTAGTTAATATATGTATCAAGAGAGAACAATTCAAATTTAGCAAACAAGCATACTAGATGATACAAAGGAGAACAACACATGTGGTATAAGATATTTATTGCTAAAATTCACAATGATTTCAGATAAATTTAAGGTGAGTTTTATTCGTACTATAATTTGTTTCCATTACTTGATTGGAAAGAAGAATCCTTTTGAGTTCACGGTATTATTTAAGAAGTTCAAAACTTTTTCTTTTAATCATATCCTCCAACATGTAGCCATGAAATCTACATGTCTCAATTACGAGCATGGTCCTAGTCTCATATTTTCTCCTAAAATGGGGGACACCTCTCTGGTCTAATATGACTTGGAAGATTTTAAGGAAAGGGCTAGAAGCCCTATGTCAAATCCTATGATGCAGAAGATAGTAGAAAGTGGTTTGGTTGAAGCTGCGGCCTTTCCCATGGCTATGTAATGCCTTGAATTAGTTCTTGAATGTATGAATAGATATGAAACTTAGAATAGGTGCATCAGGACTATAGATGGTAATGTTTTATTTCATATCAATAGACAAACCCTAATATTTGTGATGAGAATTTATCTCAAGGAACCATATTCTAACCTCAGTATTACTTCTTCCTATGGTTATTTTTCATTAAAGAAATAAATTTACAAGAATGTGATTGCAAGAAATTGGCTTTTGAAATTCCAAAAAGGGGGTTCAAGACTACCTAGACCATTAAAAAGAAATCACATGATTCCAGAAGTACAAGATATTATAATATTACTACACATGCTAAAGGGCAATGGTCATGCATATTATTGGGAAGATTAGATGTACTTTTTCATATAGGTAATCCTCTAAGGAGAGCAATATTTGGATTGGGTAGAAATTATAGCTAAATGTTTACATCTGGGTTTAAGTAATTATTTGGAAAATAAAGATTTTTATATGTCTTCATACCTCTTCTATTGCCTCGTGTCTACAAGACGATTGGTAGGATTACCTCATGCATCCTTCACTAAAGACAACAAAATTTATTATTATTACTCATAGTTACAAATGCATAATTTCTATGAAGATTACAAGAGGTTTAATGATGTTTTTATTGGGAAAATGAATTTTGACTTATCAAACAACATCAATAAAAGGTTGTCTGATGAAGCTATGCAACTAATCAACATCTATGGTAGTTTATTCATTCAATTTTCTAAGTTCACTTATATCAAAGTTGGGGGTTTTGATGGTGAACCTTTGAGGTTACCTAGGTATGTTTTTGACCAATTTGTGTTAATATAAGTCTACATATAATTAGCACATGTAGATAAAAAAAATCTCAACAAAAAAAGAAATATGGTATATCTTTTCCTATCAAATTTGGATGTTATTCATGCAAGTCAACATCTAATGCTTTGAATTTAGAATTGGATCTTAAAAAATTCAATTTTTAGTACTTCATAGTCAAATCCCAATTTGACAACAAAGGTTTTGTCAGGGATAACTTGGATCTTGGAATAGGGTTTTCACATATTCCTCAATTAGTAGATTATTAAGAAGATTGTTCATATGAATTTGAAGTCAAAAGAAGATTGTGGTCTACATTCTCCCTAAGACAAATAATTACTCTTAATTTAAATATGGATATTTTTGGAATCTTTGATAATGAATAATAGGTGACTGATCCACAATTTGAACAAATAAAATAATCACCTATTCCAAAAATTGACTAGAAGAAAAATGAAGAAGATAGAATTAAGGTTAAAACCCTCCCAGTGATAAGGAAAACTGAGAAATGGTTAACAGAGAAAAAACTAGAGGGAGATCAAAATATATCTTTTCAATAATGTACATTAATAATTTAATCACCATCCCCAATAAGCTCCTCTAACCAGCTTATTGTTATATGTGATGTAGGTACTTTCAGAGCAAAAACTAGAAGGGATCCTATCATCAAAGAATCTAAGAAGGCCCTTATAACTACTCTACCTCCTCATGCTAACAAAATCAAGGACCCAAAGTAAGAGAAAGAGTCATATATCTAAAAAAGTAATTGTGGATTTGAATTTTAAAGAAGATTCAGGAGAAGCTAAAGGTGATAAAGAATTTGGTTCACCAATGGTAGAAGAGGTTAGTGTAGATCAACAGACAATGATCTATCAAACTGATGATTGTTTCAAATGTACCTTATAATCAACCAAATCCTGATAAAGAAGTCTCAACCTTTGTACCCAAGTGGCTAGAAAGCTCAATCAAAAACAAAAGGAAAATAGTACCATTTTCTTTGCCCTTGGAGGATATGGTAAGTGTTTAGGGAAAACTCCTAAATCCAAAAAGTTAAAAACAACATCCAGGATAGGAATCGACCCTAATACAAGGAATTGGAATGCATAAATATCTTGACTAAGAACTAATGAGGAAGTTCAAGATCTGACAGTTTGGGATTTTACAATTAAAAAGATAGATCTTGGGACTGCATCACATGTTGTAGATGTGCATCACCTCAAAGCATCCACCAAAAGGATAGTCATCATAACTTAGAAGGATGAAAAGATAAAAGATTGATTAAAGAGGGAAACTATATATATTTGAAAAAGACAAAGATAAAAAAAAAGGAGTTAAGAAATTTCAGAACTGGACCATTGTTGTTGACAATATATGTGATGTTTGTCTAAAACATTTTTCATCTATGAATGAAAAGGAGAATCAATTGCTGCATACTTAGATCTATGTGTTTGAGTATTTAAAATTAGTTTTTATATGTGAAATGTTCTTTCATATAGTAATTACTCTTCCATTAGACAATTCATTGTATGTGTTTTATCCTTTACTGGTTCAGTAATATATATGTTTATCTATTTGATTATTATTGAAAATAGAATCTGTGTATTATATTATCCATTGCTATTATAAAATCTCACATTCATATCATGATGATGTGTGGATGTTAGTTTACCTTTAAACACTTTCTAGTTAAAAGTGTATCTAAATATTTAAATTCATTGAAAATCTTAAAGGGAGGTATACCTTAATTCAGAGGGGAACTAGTATTAATAGTTCACCCATTTGTTGTTTAACTTATTTGTTCTTGAAAGAAAAAGGGTATGGAGTCAAAATAAAATATTTTTAGATAATGACAATTCTGTTAACCAACACAATGAATTGTAACATTTTGAGGTTGCTTCTTGCACCTCAGCTTCAATGTTAGTTGGTATGTGCACAATATTTTATTGTTCCTTCAATTGTTCTAGCTCAGCCTCTAATTCTTGTTTGGCCATCTTTGTGCCCTCATGGATTTCCACCATGGCATCCTTTTATGCCTTATCCAAAGATCTAAAATCCTTAGTATAAGTATATTTCCCTAATTACCTATTATGCATCTTTATCAAAGAGAAGGCATCTTACCTCTTCTCAAAGATCAATTCCCTTCCTGCATCATCTTCTAGTTTTCTCTTCCTCACCCTTTAGATACTTCTAGATGATTTATCAAACAAATTTTTAATAGAGGAGAACTCTATAATTTTGAAGTTGGGCATGTGTGAAGTCTTGGCCCTTAATTCTATGACTCATGGAGGAAGTGTCAATTGATTAATTTCTATTGCCTTTGATGTTGTTATCACAACCTCTTCTTTAGCCTCCTCAACTAGTTTTGGCTTCTTTGTTTCTTTAATAATAGTTTCAAGTAAGGAGGTCTAGATAGTTTTATACTAATCCAATCCCCTAAATTGAGGGAGTGGATAAACTATGACCATTTGTGTTTTTGCCCTTTTTCCCTTGCCTAAACTATTGACAATGGTCTCTTGTGATGGAATGGTGGATGACATAGGGAGTGTGATTTGGGTGGATTCAACATGGAGTTATGTGGTGTCCATGGCTATTTCCACCTTTCTAGATTCCCTTTTCCTTTTATTTAGTCTAATAGCAATAGTGCTAAAAGGAATATTAGAGGGTATCCATGATGGAAGTGGATGGCATGGGGTAGAAAACGGATTAATGGTAGTGGTAGATGGAATAGTATTAGAATCACCCTTCTCAACCTTTAGGGTGAGTAAGGGTAAATGAAAGAAAGAGGAAGAGGTGAATGATCATCATAGGTAGAATTAGTAACTTTAACCTTTAGAGTTTTCAAAATAGATGATATAGATATAGCACCAAAAAGAGGAATAGAAGCAAAGAGTAGTGAAGCGGTCTCAAAAACTTGAGTAGTTATGGTTTCCTCCAAAGTTGGTTCTTTTCCATTTGTCAACTTTAAGGATCAAAGCCTTAACTACTTCTAACTCTATTTAGTCATCAAAATCATGTTCTTCTTCCTCTTCTAAGTCAACGTATGCTGTGTTGAGTCATGGAAAGCAAGCTTCTGAGTTTGCTCAATTGTAAGAATACTTCTAGGATTATTAGGCTTCCGCATATTCAAAATGGTAGTCTTTGGATATGAAGAGTAGGCTTATTGAACCAAGGCAATCACTTCATTTATTACTACCCCTGTAGATGTAGAATATTATGCTTAGGAAGTAAGTAATTGTAGGCACTTGAATTACACTAGCAACTGGTTATTCCTATGCTTTCTCATCCTCATTAGAGGAATCCAAATTGATGGGGTCTCCATGAGCTCCCATGGGATTAGGTTCAGTCACTCTTGGATCCTTTTTAACATCTTTTAGCTTGAAAGGTATTCTATGTGATGGAGCTCCCTACTCCTCTAATTGTTTTGTGGCTTAGCCCTTCCAAAAGTTAAATGTGTCCATCTTGCATAGATTGGCATTCTACCATATAACTCCCTCATAAAAATAGAAGATTATTTTTGGATCACCCTCAAATGATCCTCCTTAAAACCAAAAATTATAACTCTCTCTAAGACCTCCTCATCATTTTGTGCATTCATAAACAAGAAGTCATGAGGATAATGCTTGTGATTATAAGGGATATTGAGGCCCTGGATATGCTTTTGGATGATGCCATGTGAGTCATAGTGCCTCTATGGGATTGTGTGAAAATGGTAGATCTTCTTCTTACCACCCAAATCTTTGAAGTGTTTCCTCATTATATATACCATTCTACTAATGACCACATGGTGGATAAAGAATGTGCTTTTATTCACCTTAGTTAGGTCTTCCTCTATGTTCCACCATAATTGGAAAGAAATTTATTGCTCAGCCAATTTGTTAGGTACGTATTTTAGAAGGCATAAAGGATTAACCTTGTTTCCCCAAACCATGATAATATTGAAATATAGATATAGAAAAAATCCCTCTTATAGACAACATCTTCACAATGTTGGCTCCAACCTTGGGCATTGGTGAACCATGTATAGCTTTCTAAACTTGAGGATAAACATCCTCATAAATCCTCACCATATTCTTAGTATAATAATAAATGTGCTTAAATTGAAAATTATCATATATTCTATTTTTGATACAATCAATGATTGGGCTCCATAGCTCATCGAGGAATTTATAGATTATTCCCATGATGGCATCCAATAGATATGGCATCATATAAAAGTTGCATTCCAGAGTGGGTCACTCTTTTTTTTGAATAACCTAATATCTCAAATTCAAATTGAAAATCTCCCCCAAAGTGAATGTGGTATCATTCATTAACATCATGTTCAACAATGGCACCTAGTCTTAATCAAGAAAATGGATAATGGGCATGTCATAGAGTCTATTGAGTAGTGTCATGCTAATATGTACTCCCATCCTAAATTTTTTAATATGAAAGAGACCCTTAGCATTATTACCTTTGAATGTGATATTTTAAATGGGGAGAAGCCATGAAGACAACACTTTTTCCATTATATTATCTTGATTCCATTGGACTAATCTATGCTTGTCAAAATAAGCATCTAGTTTTGGAAATGATAAGTAATTTTGGAAATATACTCCCACGATACATGATATGACCATGATTTTACAATATGATTTAGGAAAGCATCTTGTGTGACTTTTCCTGTGAAGAAAAAATCTTGAAGGATGGCATCACTTCAAGCTTCGCCATAGCAAAATGCAATCCATGTCTTTTAATTTCTATCAATTCCTTGATAAACAATAATTTTGTAGGAGATACATTGCCATATAATGAAAATATGTAAAAAAAGTTGGCGTCATCCCATAATTTTAAATAATTTTCATACCTATTGTCACAAATGGAGACACCAAATACTATATCCATAAAAAAATTTGAATCCTTAATCGAAAATGGTGAGGGTAGATGATGTAGGGGCATCTTTTTAGATCCCAAAAATGGAATAATTTTGTCTTGATTTAATCCATTAGGTGTTTGGTAGGTATATTAGGTCCCAATTTTTGTCTTAGGATTTATCAAAGTTAGTCCAAGTGGCATTAAATTTGAAATATGGAGTTTCCCTCCAAAATGACACTTTTGAAAATTTGAATTTCTTAAGCTTTGTAAAAAGGGTTCCATAGATTCTATGAAGTTTGTAAAGTTGTAAAACATGTTCATTAGGTGTCATATAGGTCTTAATAGTATGAAAAATGTCCTAAGTGTCTTATTAGTCTATACGGAAAGATCATACATTGGTCATATTGATAAAACATACAAAAATGTAATGTATTTTCAAGGAGCCAATATAGGAAACCTCCAAGAATCAGTAATGTTACTTATAAAAATGTGGTGGATTTAGTTTTGAAGGATTATTTATGTATTCCATTTGTAATAGAGGATAATATATGTGAAAATAATAAAATTTGATGATTAAATAGGACTATGATGTTGAAAATTATGTGTACAATGTCATAGCATGTCTATGAGTAGAGTATTTTTTTCTTTGGATATTCCATATGGTGAGTAAATATGAATATGTGATTTTTTTTTTATTGTTTTTATCACCTTTAATTCCTTAGTTTGAGTTAGGTAACCAATATTGAAGTTTCAAGAAACTCTTTTAGAGAAGACAGACATATATGTCACTTAGTGTATGAGAGTATACAATTGGCTCATGTAGCAAATAGAGAATTTAGTCCTTTATATTAAGATTCCTATGGATATCATGAAGATGGACAACATGTGATTTTTTATGGATTTATTTTTATGACTTATAGAAGGTTTTATACTTAGTAAGTTTCAATTTATTTTCTTGTTGTGATAACCTTGTTCATTGTTAGCCTTGTGTGCAATTTGGAATCCTGTAGACTGAGAAATTCTAACCTTGAATTTTTTTTAAATACCAATGATATGAAATAAGGGTTTATATATGGATCTTAATGTATGAAAACATATTCATAGATCATACATGCATTTTGAGTTAAAAATACTGGTAAAACTCTATTGAAACCCTTGATTCATGTTATTAAACCCAGTCAGTCCAGTCTAAGATTTGTTGTTGGGGGTTGATCTATACATTATGAGACATTAGTTATTTAAGTAAAAAGTTTCATGGAATATATTTAGAACTATTCCAATAATTATATTGGTTTTAAACCTTTTCTAGTTTAAGTTATACATTGTATACTACCCTCAGCCTTTGTAGTCATTACAAACCCTACCAACTAGGATTTTGCTTATTGGGAGAGAATTAAAATGTGAAAAATCCTAATTTTTTGTAATCCTATGTTTTTATATATAACCTAACTGAATCACATCATTTAAATACCATACTATACCTATAGTATGGATTTATAGATAGAGGTCTTTGAAAAAAGATAAAGAAGGCCTAATTTGGGAGGCAAGAAAAGATAAAAGTGACTTAGAGAGAGAGATAGGTCCTAAAATTTAAACCAAATGTGTATTAAAATAAAATAAAATATATTATAATTTTTAAAAGTCACAATTTTTATTAATTTTCCATGTTAACCCATTTGTAGGTGGAAAAGGGTTATAAGGAAAGTTTGTTTATAAGGTAGAGTTGCATAAGGTGGTAAGTGGGTATTGAGGTAGTTTGAATAAAGAGTATATGGAGTTATTTGAGTCTCATATAAGTAGGATAATTATATTTAAATCCAATAATCATATTTTTATCATGTACTTTGCATGGTTAGTGTACTCTTAAACCTAAGATTAGAAGGAAGAATCCATTATTCAAGGACAAGAAAGTGAACACTTGTGCAAGCTCTACATCATTTGGTATCAGATCCTAAGGATGGTTAGAGAATAACGTGAGAAGGAAAAAATGTAATCAAGACAAAGGCAACCTATAGTAGCTCAAATAATGTAACAAAACATGGTAAATTTGCTCATTGAAATGAGGAACATGCAGGTTAGAATGGAAGCTATAGAGATAGCTCAAAGAAGAAGGTTCATTACTGAAGAGGATAGTGATAGAGAAGAGGAATATCTTAGATAAAAATAGGAGGAAGAAATATAAGATATTTGAGGAAATACTGATCAAATCCATGATGAAGATGTGTTCAAAACTAAATCTAGATATGCCAATGTATGAAGGCAATTTAAATGTGGATGAGTTAGTGGATTGGATAGCAGTCATGGATAAGTATTTTGAGTATGAGGAGGTAGATGACACCAAGAAAGTAAAATTTGAAGTCATAATATTGAGAGTACATTCTTCTTTATAGTGGGATGGAATCTAGGAAGAGATAAGGAGAAGAGGTAAAGCCAAAATCTAGTCATGGGATAGGATGGTGGTGAAGATGAAGGAAAATTTCATGCCTAAAGATTACCTTACACATTTGTTTATGAGGTTGTAGAATCTTAGACAAAATTAACATTCAATGAATGAATACATAGAAGAGTTTCATAGATTGACAATCAGGATAGGGCACTTGGAGGAAGATGATGAGAAGGTAGCAAGGTATTTGAATGGTCTCAAGTTCTCCATACAAGATGAGATTAGTATATTGACATTTAAATCAGTTGAGGAAGCATACCAATAATCCATGAAAGCTAAAGATAAGTTGGTAAGAAGCCATGCACAAAAAGCAAGAGGAAGAAGCAAACAAGTGAGAGGAAAGGGAGAGTATGACAGGGACCATGCATATGAGGAAGGTGAAAGTAGTGGACAAAGACATGAAACATATCCAAGAGATGGTTATAGAGGTAGGAAGCCATATTATAGAGGTGGAGTTGCTAGAGGAAGAGGAACTAGTGGTTTCATAGGTAAATGTTTCAAATGTAATAAGTATGCAAGCCATAAGTATTGGGAGTGTCCAGAGAAGTAGAAAGAAAGGATTTATAGGAATGAGAATAAAAATCAAGTGGTTCAGCCTATAGAATAAGAGATCATTAGATCAAACTCTAAAATGGTAGAACCTAAAGAAGGAGAGGCACTCTTGATGAGGAGGACATTACTAAATCCACCAAAGGAGTAAGAGCCTACACAAGGGAGAAGACTCTTTAGGATAACATGTAAGTCCCATGGTACATGTTTCAAAATGATTATAGATTCAAGGAGCATAGATAATTTCATTTCCAATGAGATGGTAAGCAAACTTGGTCTTAAAAGATTGCCTCATCCTATAACTTAAAAAATTTCCTGGCTTCAAAAAGGGTATAGTGTGCTTGTTAATTAATAATTATTATTAGATTTTTAGATTAGGGAATATAAGGATTAGGTCATCTATGATGTCATCCCCATATATGTGTGTCATGTATTACTAGGAAGGCCTTGGCAGTTTGATATGTCAACTAGTCATGATGGGGTGAATAACACCTATTCTTCAGGGCATAATGGACTAAAGTATAAACAATTTCCTTTAAATAATGATGACAAAGTTTTTGGATTATAATCTAAGGTATTGGTTTCAAGTTACAAAGAGTTGGTGTATCAGGAAGATGAAGATGTGAAGATGGATTAATATCTCAAAGAGATTGAGGCAACCTAGGTTAAGAAATGTGAACCATTAGAAAGTAAGACTTTTTCAAGTAAGTTAATGAATGAGTTTTTTGAAAATTTATCTCAAAATTTAGTGAATATTTCTAGTTTTTATTTCATTG
The DNA here is from genome assembly GCA_037957365.1 of Torreya grandis. Classification (NCBI taxonomy): domain Eukaryota; kingdom Viridiplantae; phylum Streptophyta; class Pinopsida; order Cupressales; family Taxaceae; genus Torreya; species Torreya grandis. The sequence continues at coordinate 661,352 of JARHVA010002139.1, read as the reverse complement.
AAGGAGTAGTAGGAAAGCTCCAATGCATGAGGGAAAGTCTTGAAAAGGAAGGAGGTGAAAAAGAGTTGAGTGGTGTATAGTAGGTCCAAGTAGGATAGCCTAGTGACTGTAATGGTATGAGAGTTATGAGTCAATATAATGAGAATATGGAAGTGAAAAATTAGTCCTTATATATATATGAGGTTAAGGTTAGTTATGAAGGTGATATGCAACATCCATTCAAACACTTAATCAATCAAATGACATGCAAGGACTCAAGAGTTGATATGTATAAGGTGAAGTGTACCAAGAAAAGAGAATGGGTGAAGGATGAATAAAATAAATTTGCATTATTGGTGTCTTATGGAATAAATTTTGACATAAATCACCTTGAATGGGTGGAAACATGGTTTACACATCAAAAGCAAGCAGTAGAAGACAATAACAATGTTATCTTTGACAATTTTGTTACATGTGCAGGTACACCAATGAAGATGAAGAACCAAAAGAGGCCTATTTTTGGGTCCCAATAACATTTTAACCTTTATGAGAGTAAAGTATTAGTATAAAATTTCCATCTAGAGGTACAAAGCAATTAAGGAGGAGCAAACACCAAGTTGACATATATGGAAAATTTTCTTCAGCTTGATAGTATGATGTAGGGACATCCTTATGGATCCCAAAAATGGACTCATTTTTCCTTGATTTAGTATATTAGGTGTTTATTATGTGTATTAGGTCCTAATTTTGTCCCAAGATTTATCCAAAGTTAGTCCAAGACACATTAAATTTGAAATATGAAGTTTCCCTCCAAAATGACACTTTTGAAAATTTGAATTTCTTAAGCTTTGTAAAAAGGGTTCCGTGCATTATATGTGGTTGGTCAAGTTGTAAAACATGTTCATTAAGTGTCCTAGAGGTCTTAAGAGTATGAAAAATGTCCTAAGTTTCTTCTTATTCTATAGGGCAATATCATACATTGGTCATATTGATAAAATATACAAAAATGCAATGTATTTTCAAGGAACCAACGTAGGAAACCTCCAAGAATCAGTTATATTACTTGTAAAAAGATGGTGTAGTTTGTTTTTAAGGAGTATTTATGTATTAAATTCATAATAAAGTAGAATGGACATGAAAATAATGTAATTTTATGATTAAAGAAAATTGTGATGTTGAAAGTTTTATGTATACTGTCATTGCATGCCTATGAGTAGAGTATTTATTTGTTTAGATATTCCATATGGTGAGTAAATATGAATATGTGATTTTTGTTATGGTTGTGATCACATTTAATTACCTAGTTTGAGGTAGGTAACCAATATTTAATTTTTAAATAAACTCTTTTAGAGAAGACAGATAGGTTTATCATTTAGTGTTTGAGAGTATAAAATTGGCTCAGGTAGCAAACAGAGCATTTGGTCCTTTTATAAATATTATTGTGGAAATCATGAAGATGGACATGTGAGTTGTTAGGTAGTTATTTTTATGACTTACAGAAGGTTTTAGACTTAGTAAGTTTTAATTTGTTTTCTTGGTGTGATAACCTTGTTCACTGCTAGCCCTGTGTGCAATTTGGAATCTTGTAGATTGAGAAATTATAACCTTGAAACTTGTTTTAAATCCAAATGATATGAAATAATGGTTTATATATGCCTCTTAACATATTAAAACCTATTCATAGATCATACATGTATTTGGAGTTGAAAATATTGGTAAAACTCTGTTGAAACCTATTGGGACCAACATACCCCCATTTTTCTGCTTTTACAAAATAGGGACCCTTGTAAATGTTTTACAACATATCCTGGATTGGCTTTGAAGAGGTTATTCTTTCTTAGGATTTGAATATTGTCCACTTGAAAAGGGAATGAATCCCTACATGCTTAATTGTGATTATGCTTTATGGACTAACCTTACTAATAGTTGTCTTTGGATGATGAAATACAAGTTCCATGGAGAAAGGTAGGGTCCCCAAGCAAAAACCCTATGATTTAAATTCAAAAAATGGCTAAAAAAAACTAACAAGAAATGGATTTATTTTTTTGAAAAACCTTAAGTCAAATTTTATATTAAGGTTCAATTATGTTTTCAACATGCCCAAACCTTAATATAAAATCACATTTAGGCCGCTTTCATTTCTTGTCCCACATTTTTTTTATTAGCCTCATAACTTTGTCTAATTTTTAATTCCATAGGCCCCTTTCATTTAGGACCAAATATTTTATTAATGTTTCACCTAGGTTCTAATCTTAAATGTCTTCATGTTTACTTAACATGAACGATGCCTTGAGATCGAAATGTTAGTCTAAACTACTAGGCATATTGGGCCCTAACTTAATGTTTTGACTTGAATGCAGATCTAATGAATCTCACTTCACTAGAGATCAAATCTAATGGTTGGAGATCACCCAGGAGGAACTACACATCAACCCCACTAACTATAAAAAGTTTCTACAAGATTTAACTTAATAGCCTCACTCCTATCATTTGACACTCGTGAGGATGTCTTTGATGTTAGCAAGATCATCAAGTTGAAACTCATCCAAACGTTAACCTAAGTCCAAAATGGGACCACCTTAATGTTTCAACCTTAGGATTAGCATAGTAAACTTTAGGTTTAAGTTCATCATGTTTATTAACACTATTAACTTAAGACTAATTATTTGACTTAAGCCTATATGTAACCAAATGGACTAAATTAAAATTCATGCACTTTTATATATCTAGTGACCCATGTTCACTTGGAGATCTGATTTGATGGTATGAAGACAAAGGGACTCCATAAAGTTTAAAGCCAATCAGATTCAGCCTCTCAAATCATGATCAATAGACCTCATTGCATCATTGATCTTGATCTAATGGACTACATCAACTCCAAAATCCTAGGAGTTCCTAAGAATGTGACACATGGTACTTCATCTTTCAACCAAAGGAATTTTGTAGGCTTAAATTTTATAATCTTGATCCCATCATCTGACATTCATGAGGACATCTTTAACATTAGCAAGGTCATCAAATTGAACCTCAACCAATCTTTTAGCCAAGAAAAGGAGGGCATTTTTTTTAAACTCTCTAAAATACCCTTAGCATATTAACATATAAAACTTAGCATGAATCATTTTAACCTAATTTTATTAGTATTTATCAACATAAATAAACCTTAGGAATGAATTTTAGACCTAAATTTTTACTAAGGCCTCAAGACTAATTTAACTGTGTGCATTTTATAGGATCCAATGGGTTATGCTAGATCAGAGGTCTTGATCCAATGGAGAAAAATGAAGGATGAATTTTCAACTAAAGATTATAATGACCAATAGCTCAACACATGGAATAACTATGCTTAATCTGACACCAAACTCCAAAGTCATATCTTGAAGAAGTAAAAATACACCACTTGGTGTAACCAGGTAATTCAAGATTTAAACAATCAATCAAAAGAAACCTCTAAGTTCTTAATCAATAGTTTTCACATCCAATGGAGTTAAGATAAAAGACTTTATTTTAAAACCAACGACTAGTTTTCAAAGGAATTTTCATATGGATGTCACAAGTTAAAAAGAATTATTTTCATAGGGATGCCACAAGCTTAAGAAGGTCACATAGTTTCCATGAAAGCACTAAAAGACAAATCTAAAGATTTGGCACACTCAAAAAGATATAATTTGCACAAGTGAGGCTATCCATAATATTTAAGGCATAAATTAATTTATTAATTTTGCTACCTTCACCATTAAAGCTCAAAAAAACCCTAGCAGAACAACATAAAGCCCTAATTCTTGACTATTGAGACACAATTGCATTAAACAAGCTCAAATTTCATTTTGAGCAAAGAAAAGCTGATCATACACCTAAGGCAATTAAGGAATCATGGTAGAAACTAGGAAATAATGGAAAGAAAAGGTATAATTGTATTTGTCAATGTATAATGAGGGAAAACATTTTGGGGACATGGAATTGGACATTGGGGCACTCAATAATGGAAAGAATAAATAGTCAGATATATTCTTTGTTGTCAAGGAAATACAACCTCTTACATCTAATGAAAAAATAATCATAGTAAAAAAGAGGGAATTTTATGACTTGGTTGCAATTCAGGTGTTTAGTCTTCACTGAGCAACTATAAAATGAGTGGTACTCCATTGCATAGATATCCTTGCACCTATGTTTGTCAATTATAGAATTAATGGTGATTAGATAGTTAGGGAAGGTGTGTTAAAAGGGATAGTATACATTACCCCTATATCTTTTTAGTGCTACTATAAACTCCATAAAACTCATATAGACTCCCCACCATCAAGGAGTAGACAACCAAGCATAATTTGGACACTATTATAAGACCTTGGTTAAACTAGGGAACCCACATATAAAGGAATCATGATGGGAAGATCCCTATTATACAATTTAGGGAAGGCATTAGGATCATCATGACCCTATTTAATAGATATTTATGGGTAGCCAACACAATCTATGTTGACCCCAAATGGGTTTCCTACATATATTTCATGGTGGAAGAGAAACTAACTCCACCTATTGGAGAATTGATTAGCATCCACTTGGGAAGACAATTCTATATCATAAAAAGGAAGACCAGCCAATAATTCACCATGATTTCCTATCTATTAGACTCATTTATGGATCAATAATTGGTCCTCTCATAGCAAGATTACCATATCCCATCATTATTTAAAATTACATATCTTTAAATATAGGGGTCACATGTAATTCATTTGTGATTGCATATATCCTACTTTGGTTAAGACTATTATAAGGAACCCCATAACTATATTTCACCCCCTCATCAAGAAATATGTATAGCCTATGGGTGACATATGGTATTACCCAAATTACACCATCATCAGGATGGAAGGAGTCATGACTCAGCCACATAGATTGCCATTCCATGTCCCTATCAAATTGGTTGAACAAGAAATTGCTTCCCAACTCCTCCAAGGGATTAAAAATGTATGCGAAGAGAAGAGGAAAGGAATTTTGTATACTTTTCCATTCTTTATTGTTAAAACCATGATCCATAGATAGAAATAGTTGGACATTATGTCCAGACATAGAGATGCCTTCTATTTTCAAAAGGATGATCTCAAGGAATGGGACACAAATAAAAAATTTGTCCTCCATATGCAATCCAAGTAGCTAACCAAGGTGGCCTATGAGCATAGGGTTAGCCCATATAACTATCTTTACACCAAGGTTTCAAACTTTGAGGAAGTACTAGCCAGGTGTAGACAACATGGCTTCAAACTTGAGCATAGATTTTAAAGATGATAAGTCAACTGTAGAAATCTAGTAGATGAACCCATTAAAATATCATCTATTGCCTTCCACCTCAAGTGCACCTCCAAGACTACCACAACAAAAAATGATCCAAATTCAAGGACCTATTGAGAGGAAGTTAGAAGAAAGGCTAGGAGAAGGTCCTTCATCATCAGTTCCACCTTCAAAACCACCTTCTCTAGTAAAGCACATTGATATGGTTTTCCTAGAACCATATGAAATAGTTGAGGAATTCTTCAAAGAGCATATAGATACCTATGGGTTAGATCAAGAAGATGAGGGAATTGAGTAAGCCATAGATGAGTTGGAATAAGCTAAAGAACCCCAAGCAGGGGAGCTGGAAAAGGGGAATGAAATAGCTTTGGATTTAGTCCATGTCTCAAAAAAAATGGAAGCAGGGATGGCCCTTATTCCTAGGTCCTCTAAAAGGCCAAAAGTGGCATAGACCCATCCTACCAGTGAGGTTAACTTATTTAGTGATTAGTTCCTCATACATGAACCTATCATCCCTGAATAGTTCATCAATGAAAAGCTTTAAAAGATTCCATCCTTGTCACATACATTGGCACTTACTAGCACTACAAGTATTGATACCCATGATGGTATTAAACCCTAGATCAGAGAGCTCATGAAGGAGTGGGAAGAAAGGAGGATTGTTAAGGCAACTAAAGAGAGTGGCAAAAGAATGAAGGATCTTGGAGTATCAAGTGGTATTGGGATTGAGATCCTAGATGTACCCAAATTCTCTAAACCAACAACCATTGTGTAGTATAATCTAGCCACAACTAGATTGGAGAAGGTAACAAAAAAGAAGGCCATTATATTCACTCAAGAGTTCACCTTCCAAAGAGTGGAGCCTTTTTTGGGTCTAACATCTATGCAGGGGAAAACAATATGTGATCACCCCATCCATTTAGAGGACATATCAATTTTTTTTGAGGCCCAATAAATAATGACCTTATCTAGGGTCAAGGGAATGAAATAAAGAATAATCAACCTAGAAAAATAAAAGTAGGACTTGGAAATAAAGGTTGCATTTTCAGTCCCTAAGGACATATTGAAGATGTTGAATAAGTCTCTTCTTGACATATTTGAAGGACTTAAGACCATGAATCTCAGATTAAGTGCCTTGACCCATCAAGCTAAGATGACATAGGCATTAATAATTCAATGGCAGGACTCTAAAGACCAAATAGCTAAATTAATTAATGTGCATACTATAAAATAGGTCCAAAACATCAAAATCATCAAACTATGACATTTGAACATCCTCTTGGGAGTCATAGTTGATAAAATATTTGACCTAAGCACTTTGTATAATAATGTAAATAATTTCATGAAGGAGGACAATGACTTGATAGATAGATAGATAGAATGGAGAAGATCTTGGAGACCTTGTTGGAAAACCCCTCTCAACCCACTGCCACGGGCTTGATAAATGATGAAGAATTCAAGCAAAGGGTTAACTTCTTCATCCATAACATCAAATAAAACCAAGGCCAATCTATCAAGGATAATTAGAAGGTCCTTGACATCATCCTTACCTCAAGAAGGTAGATTTTAGAGACATAATGCATCCAAAAACTCATGGCCAAAAGTGACAAAGAATTCAATACATTGGCGGATTAAGAAGAGGATTGTTTGATGAAACCTATGGTAGATTTTAAGCTAATTAAAGAATAGCACACTAGGGTGAAGGACAACCTCAAGAAAATATAACCAAGAGGACCCACCAATGTAATATGAAAAGAATATTCTTTTGTAATTCATATATGCTAGTCTATTAGCATATATTAGTTTTATTTGTCAAATTTGGCATAGGAGGTCATGTATATTTTAATCTTTGTATTAAATAAAAATATCCTTATCTTACATATGGATGTTTCAATAAGTTAACTGGTATACCACCAATATTCTCTATTAGTAAGTAGGGGTTACCATTTTGTAAAGGGAGGGAATTTGAGTAATTGTATACAAGAAATCATTTTAATACAACTAAGGAATTCTAAAAGGATTGTCTAAATAGCATGTTAAAAGCTAATGGTATCTCTCAATTGCATGTTAATTTCTTAAATTTGAATGGTTCTTTGAATTTTGAGCTATATTTTGTATCATAAAGTTGTTAACTTGTGCTATTCTAGATTAGTTGAAAGATCTTAGGTATACTTCATTTCATTTGCTCTGGATTTGGATGTGCTCATGTTATTCATGTTACAATAATAAATTCTTTAGATTAAATCTAGTTTTTACTTATGATTTATATATTTCCTTTGATTCTTGCCTAGTTTATGATGAAATATGGGTTCATACTATTTTACATCATAAATTGGTTCATGTATGCTCAAACCAATTAGAACATTATCATGATATTTGAGATAGAATCCTGTAATCATGTTTTATTTTCTACCCTACCAACTTTTTTTCTATTTTATTTATCAAAGCTCACTTTAGTTTAATATCATTGTTAATATCCACTTAGGTTAGTTTATGGATCATAAATATCCCAAAGGTTCAAATATGCAAGACCCTGGTGGCTCCCAACAACCAAATTAAATAAATATTGTGGACAGCTCTCACACTCTACTTTTATTCCACCATAGACATCCCTAATTGTCACAAAAAATAAATCATCCCCTGGATCCTCAAGATCCTAAAATGAAAAGTGTTCATCAACACTAAGAGAACCTATGAGGTAATTAGAAGCATCAATAGGTAAAAGAGCTCCGTTGGCACTAGGAGGGCCATTTGATTATTTGTGATATTTCTTACATTAAGTTTGAAGGATTCTTAATCATGAGTGATTTTTCACTCTAAGTGTAAATATTCTTGATATTTAAGTGGTTTCCCACCTATCTTTGTGCTTTGTAAGGTAAATATCTTAGCTCTCTATAAATAATGGTTAAATTCTAGCAAAGACGGCTTCGGGTCTTAAGAATTCATACTATTTGAGATTAAGATTGCTTATTTTGGTTGAATATTGACAATTATCTATGAATATTGAGTTTATTTAAGTCACAAGTTGTAAATAATGGTCATATTTGCATAATTCAACACATCTTTGAGCTTGATTAGTCAAAGATCAGTGTCCTTTATCCCTTTATGAGTAAATATTTAAAAAATAAGCTTAGTGTGTAGGTTGATTGTTGTTCTTTGTGAAATATAAATTGACACACCATATTTCAAATAGGATCCTTAATCTTTAAGATAGAATTGATAAGGATTAGGAATAGATCACATTTAGAAACTAGAGAACCCTTACTCAAGCAAGAAACCCACAAAAGAACTAGGAAAGATAGAGGAAGGCATAGGTGTTCCAAGCCTCTACCATATTCACCCTTATAAAGGGTTCATAAATTCAATATTCATCTAGATATGGCATGGCTTGGAAGTTCCCCAATTAATATACCAGGTGTAGTTAATGACTTACCATGTAATCCTAAAAAGTACTTGCCAATATTTAGTCCAACTGGTATTGCAAGCATATAAGATCATGTTAAATCTTTTAAGGTTGCTTTAAGATTGTTAAATGTTATCCATGAAGATTTAACATGTAGGTTGTTTCCATTTATAATTGTATTATAGACACCTAAATCTGGCCACCAATGATCTATAACCAAGATTTTGACCAATTTCCACCTAAAACACACAATTTGGCCTAAAAACACTAAAACATGCTAAATGATGTGAAATTGACATATTCAAGTGCCAATTTTGGCCAAAGTATCATTAAATGGGGTGATGCTATTTATGGGCTAGCTAACTTTGATCAGATCATTTAGAGTCAAAATGCTAATTTTGCACCTGAGTGCTCTAGATTACTCTTTCCTATCAAATCTCTTACACAATACACATGTCTTTGTTATTTTATGTTAACATCATCCTAAATGGGATAACAGTTCTGATGCATCTAACATTGACTTCCAATTCTAATCTAGTCAAATTTTAGACCAATAATAAGGCATTCTGATCAATTTAAGTAATTTGTGCATAAAGTGTTTAATCATGATTAATATCTAATTAAACCAAATTAGATCCTAATTAAGAATTCCAAGAAAACTTGTTAAATACTTTTTTTAGAAATGAATATTGAATATTTACATCATCAGGTGACCCCATTTATTGGGAAGACATTCCTAGGCCATAAATGACACAAATATCAAGATTCATGCTCTCAATGCCTTATCAAAGCCCTTCATGCCTCTTAATTACCCATTTTTATAATGTCATGATGAGGATAATTATAAACTTAATTCTAAAAAATTAAATTAGTCCTCAACCACACATCTTCATCTCAGGATGGACTGTTTAGGTTGATTCTAATCAATCTCAAAAATTTATAAATAGAGAGGCCATGAACATCATTTCAAAGCTTAATTTATGCAAGGTTATAATACATGATTGGTTCCAAAAGCTTCATGAAACTAGTGTTACCATGCCAAATTAATTCCAAGCCAATCCAAGCCAAAGCCATAAGGTTCCAAGGAGAGATGGAGGTAGTCAAACTTCTATTTATAAGGACTTCATGAGCACAAATCGAGCAAGATAATCAAAGAATAATTTTAGAGAATCAAGAAAGGTAAAAAAATGTGTGTTTTCTTAAATTTTATTTGTGATTTTTTCATTTGTCTTTCTTCACCAAGCTCACCCAAGTAACTAGGCATGAAGATGTTAGTTTAGTGTGTTTTTTATTTGATTCCATTCACTAACACAATACTAATATCCTCATCTTAGTCAAATTCCCAGTTCACATAATGACATACCTAATGGGACCAACATTCCACACATGAAGAAGATCATTTTTCAAATTTTAAAATATTCATTTGGATTATTAAAACTCTTGAAATTTGATTTTCTAAATTTTTTTGCCATTTTTCTTTGTCACAAGTTTACATAGTAATTGTCATTGGTTAGTAAAACCATCATCAGTTGGCATAGTCATTATCAATCACTATTGGTATAACCATCATCAATTAGATAACCATCGTTGGTTAGTAAGTGTAACCATCATATTAGTGTAGGTTTTTATTTTTCCCTATTATTTAATTAGGTAAATTATATATTTTTGCATACATAGAGTTTTCCTACATTCGTGGGATAGGCTAGCTTATGTGGAGATGTGTGTCATAGATGTGTCATAGGTGTCATAAGAATGTCATAAGTAACTCCCTTAACCGGATATTCTGGGTATGGGAGTTACTTCTCTATTCTTAGCACCTTGTCACCAACTTTCATGGAGAAGTTACAGTCTATTCTTGGGGTGCTTTGACCACCTTTTGTGGAGGAGTTACTTACGTGCTCTCCTATATGTATTCTTCACTTTTGGCCATCTTATGTTAATCAAATATTGGGTTTTCTCCTATTTGTCTTGTGCAATTTATCTCTTTGTATAATTTCAAATTGCTTTAGCATCTATGTGATGTGCACTAGCTTCATCTCATGTGATCATGTCTCCATTGCATTCACATTATCCAGATTCTGGCAACAACTCTGATATGGTATCAGAGCCACCCCGGTAATCGTGTGTCTAGTTATGCTATTAGTTTATTCTGAAATTATTACTTTGCTTTCTTAGTAGTTTTTTTGTTTAACTCGGTTGTATTTGAGATTTTTGGTAGAGTTTCTTGAAAACTCATGCAAATCCATATGGAAACTTGTTAAAACAAAAATTACTTCTATTGAGTTTCATTCAGATCTACCCTTTAGATATCTGCATTAAAATTTACCAAAATATCATGTATAGATCTGTTGTGGCTTCAGCAAAGGTAGTGGAATTCCTTTTTTTTGTCATTCTATAGTAAAAGTGAGATCTCTACACATCTAGTTTCTATTTCTTGGATGCCACTTTCAGCTTGGGGTAGCTCTCCAAGAAGCGCATCTGCACATGGAGAAGGACTCCAGCAGGGTGAAGTGGTGTTGCACGGCGTCTAGCGTGGAAGAATTCCCTGGGAGAGAGGGAGTGTTTTAATTCTTCCTCATCTTGGCTTGTCCTTTCACTCTCTCAGTTTTTATCTTTTTTTTGCATTGGATGCATGTCTGGAGCAGGATCTTGATAGCAAAGCAGCAAGGTATTCAAGGACAACTACAAGATAAACTGGGGTGCCACTACCTGCCATTTTTTGTCCTTTAAGAAATTTGAAGTGCATGCTTTTTTTGGTGAGAGAAAACTACCTGCTGTGTGTTGAGATTGAAACTTGTCTCTTCTCTTTTGTGATTGCAACTTGCTACTATGCATTGAGATCTGTGAGGTCTACAAATTTAGTATCTCTAATTTTTTTGCCCAGCAAATTTAGAACTATATTTTTTTTTAAATGGCGCCCCTCTCCTTGTTTGGCATCCCATGTGGGCCCTTAAATACTTGGCCATCCATTTCATTTTGTCTTTTACTTTAGTTTTTTAGTTAAAATTGACTTGTCAAAAAAAATTAGTCAATTTGACTGAGTATTAAGTAATCTAGACAATTTGATAATTTGGGGGTTTAAATTTAAACTTGTATCTTCGCCTATCGAAGACGAAGGGTGAGGCCCAAGTTAGAAGGAGGCCAATACCCCCTCAAAAATACCTCCTTTGGATTCCTCGCTTTGTGCCGAGTCTAACTAGTGGTTGGAAGGCCACTTTCTCTCTCAAAATAAGCATTTTTTAATGTTTTAGTGTTATTTTTTTGCAAAAACACTAGTTTATGGGAAATTGAATCTTTAATATCTTACAAACAGTAGCTCGAATTTGGGTGCCATTTTTTAAAAAAGTGTTTGTATTTTAATTATCCATAGCATAGGCTTGTTATTTGTTAAAAACACACTAGTTTATAAAGTGCCTAAAATTTGGGTCTCCCAGAATGCATTTTTCACTGAGTCCGACGTCTTGTTTACTTAAAGTCTTACACTGATTACTCTAAGACACATTCTCAGTTGAGCCCAACATATTTTGAGCATGCACTTGCATATTTATAGGGGGCTCAACATTTTGGGGGGGTGTGATTACTTTTCATCACTTACAATCTTTGCTTTCATTCTCCTTTATGCATAATTTCACAACTTGCAATCAACACAACTTCACCTAAATTCAGCTTAAAATAGATTATTTTAAACTAAAACCCCTAACACCCTTCAAATATCATGAATGGAAGGTTAAAATGTCAATCATTCTTAGAAGCAAAGGGTTGTATAGGATCACCATGGGTACTGAAGTAGAACCCAGCACTGATGTTGAAAAGGTCAAGTGGTACAACCATAGTGATGAAGCCTATGGATTACTAAGATTTTCCATGTCTCCATAACTTCTCTTCCATTTATAAACCTCCAAGAATCCCAAATACATATGAGACACCCTAGAAACCTTATTTGAGAAGCTTGATGAGATGAGAGGTCACGAGCTCGAAAATGAACTCATAAGTCTAAGTCCTAGCAACTTTGACACCCTACAGGACTTCTTACCTAAGTTTAAGGCCCTTATATTGAAATTTAAATAATGTGGGATAGAGAAGAAAGATGATCAACTCATCCTTTCTATTGTCGCAAAGTTAGGTCCAAGCTATTCAGTCTTTGTCTCCACTTTCCATGCCACAAAAAGTGCCCTTGGCACTACATGGAAAATGCCTTCTTTGGATTCATTCATTGCCAACTTGACTAGGGAGCAAGATAAGCTAATTCAAATGGGCATAATCAAGTCTACTCAACCCCAAGCTTTGATAGATGGAAATGGTAATGATAAGACTTCAAAAAAGGAGAAGAAGAAAAAGAACAAGGACCAAGAGAAGAAGAAAGAAAACAACAATCCTGCCAAAACCAACACTGAGTCTTCCTCCTCCAATGCTAAACCTAAGAATGAGAAGGTTAAGTGTGCCTATTATAAAAAGACAAGACATGATGAACACAGATTCATGAAGAAATAAATAGATCACCTAACTCATCTTCTAGAGAAGCACAACATAGGTGTTCCTGAGTCCATCAAGCAGAATTCATCTACCCAAGATTTTATTAAGGCAAAAGACAAGGGTAAGGAAAAATAAAAGGGAAAGGCCCTTGTAGCTATATCAGCTTCTACATCTTCAAGGGTCATTGACTCAGGTGCTTCTCACCACATGGGCTCTTCCCTAGTTGATTTTTCATCTTTAGAGCCTTGTAGCATGACTTTAATTAGTTTGGGTGATGACACATTAGTTTCCATTATAGGGAGAGGGTCAGTTGAAATGGAAGGAGGAACATTCAATAATTTTCTAAGTGTTCCTTCTCTTTCAACCAATCTCTTATCAGTGTACTAAATCACTCACATTGGTTAGGGCATGAGAGTTGAGTTTTCACCAGATTCAATGGCTATCAGGGAGTTGCATAGTGATACTATAGTGGCAGTGGGTAGGGCAGATCACCAAGCAAGGTTATACACCTCACATTTTGCACCTGATTCTTCTCCAACAACATTGCTAACTCATTTAGATGGAGTTATCAAACTATGGCATGAGCAGTTTGGCCACTATAACTACCGCTACCTGAACAACTTTCCAAAAATGACATGGTCATTAGCTTGCCTCGTGTCCAATTCTCAAAAGGACTTTGTGAGGGGGCTCCCTTGGGAAGCATCCCAAAGCAAAATTTGACAAAGGCAAAGCTTGGATGGCTTCACAACCTTTAGTGTTAGTCCACAGTGATGTATTGGGACCCTTTCCCAAACCATCTTTCACAAGGGCCAAGTACATCCTCACTTTCATTAATGATTTCTCTAGGTACACTTGGATATATTTTCTCAAACAAAAGTTTAAAGTGTTTGAAAATTTTCTAGACTTCAAGGCTCTTGTTGAAAAATAGAGTGAGAAATCCATCAAGGTTATTCAAACTAATAATGGAGGGAAGTATGTCAGCAATAGGTTTTAGCAGTTTTACACAATAGAGGGGATTGATTTTCAGCACACAGTTACTTACAATCCTTCATAGAATGGGGTTGTAGAATGCAAAAATAAGTTATTAAAAGAGATGGCTAGCTATATGATTCACTCCAAATCCTTAGCTCCATAGTACTGGGTTGAAGCCATCAATTGTGCTTGCTACATTCAAAACAGGGTTCCTCACTAAGCATTAAAAGGGATAACACCCTTTGAAGCTTGACATAAAAGGAAACCTGATGTTGAGCACCTTAGGGTTTTTAGATCCCCAGCCATGGCCCACATACTGAAGAAGAAATGCAAATCTATGGAATGTCAGTCTAATCCTTGCATCTTTGTAGGATATCCAAATGGTATTAAGGGGTATTGCCTTCTAGATCTAGTCACTCATGAGTTGTTCATCAAGAGAAGTGTCCATTTTTAGGAGAGTCCTAGAGACTCAACACTTGGCACTTCCTCTCCCTCATCAGATCTACTTCTTCATGATGATTCCTCATCAGATTCAGATTAGCCATAGCATGTTCTTAAGCTAGAGACATCTTCTTTTTTGAGTTCAAATAGTGAGGACAGTGATGTAGGGTCATCCACCTCTAGTTAGTTAGAGGATGAGGAGTTAGCACCTGACTCGCCCACTTCCAGGCCACTTTGGGCTAGACAGACACTTGAGAGTGCTGTCACTTGGGTAGGAGATCTCGTAGATGACAGACATACTAGGGGGTATTTTCAGAGAGTTCCACATGCCTTCTTTGCTTCAGTTTTGGATCCACAGACTTTTTGAGAGGCATTGGGGGTACCTGAGTGGGATAGTGTTATGAAGGAAGAATATTCTTCCTTAATCAAAAATCACACTTGGGATTTGACTTCACTTCCTAAGGGAAGGAAGATGGTTTGATGTAGGTGGATATATCAGACCAAGTTTGCAGCAGATGGGTTGGTTGATAAGTACAAGGCATGATTGGTCTCCAAGGGTTTCTCATAGGTGGCAGGCATTGACTACTTAGAGACCTTTGCACCCATTGCAAAGATGACTTCTATCTGACTCACCTTGGCTATTACCGTAGCACATAGTTGGGATGTGCACTAGATGGATGTGAAGAGTGCCTTTCTTCATGGAGACCTAGAGGAGGAGATCTACATAGAGCAGCCACCAGGATCTGTAAAGGATTATTCCTTAGTATGTAAACTTAAGAAATCTATCTATGGCCTCAAACAGGCCCCTCAAGCTTGGTATGCCAAGATGGATTCCTTCCTTCTCATAGTGGGTTTCACTAGGTGGCATTCTGACCCCAATGTCTACTTATTGTGGCAGGATGATTCGCTCCTGATTTTGGTTTTATATGTTGATGACCTTTTGATAACTGAGAATTCTTCATCAACTATTGCAGCAATGAAGGCATCTCTCTAAGATAGATTTGACATGACAGACTTGGGTTTATTGCACTACTTTCTTGGCATCAAGATCTCACAGTCATATTTAGGGATTTCTCTTAGATAACCTAAGTATGCTCTTGATTTATTATCTCAGTTTCACATGGCTAATTGTAATCCATCTCCAACTTCTTTTCTATCAGGAATCAAGCTTGAGGCTGACTATTCTTCACCATTGGTTGATGCCACTCAATATCAACAACTTGTTGGTAGTCTCATCTACTTGACTCACACTAGGCTTGACATATCATATACAGTGGGACTTGTTTCTAGATTTATGCAAGAACCTCATGAGCTACATTGGAAAGCAGCTAAGAAGATCTTGCATTACATACAGGGTTCACATAAATACATGATTCATTACAAATTTGGCATAGAGGTTGACTTGGTTGGATATATAAATTCAGACTAGGCTGGTGATTCATAGACTCACAAGTCCACTTTTGGTTATAGTTTCTCTCTAGGTTATCGTCCTATCAGTTGGTCTAGCAAGAGGCAAAATGTTATTTCTATATCATCCACAGAGGTAGAGTATAGGGGAGTTGTTAATGCAGCTACTGAGGCTATTTGGCTTCAGGGGATACTTTCTAAGTTTGGCATTCTAATCAGGTAGCCCACCATCATTTATTGTGACAACCAGAGTACCATTCAGATTTGTAGGAATCTAGTTCAGCACTAGAAGACCAAGCACATAGAGATTCACATGCATTTCATTCAAGAGCTTATTCATAGTCAGGTCATTGACTTGATATTTTTCCAGTCTTCAGAGTAGGTTGCAGACATCTTCACCAAACCTTTCCCCGAGAGCAAGTTCAATCATCTACGAGCTCTTCTTGGGGTGCAGTCCACATCTACAATAGCATCATCTTCAGGGGGACCCACTAGCCTCTTCATTTCTTTTATGTCTCTCTTTTGGGGGGGAGTTTTTTCCTACGAGTTTTCTCCTTTTCTCTATCTTATGGGAGATTGCATTTGTACATGGGTAACTCATCAGGCCTAGTTGCCAAGACCCATTTTATATTTCCACACTACCCACCTAAGCTGCACTTATGGGGGGTATTAGTGTAGGTTTTTATTTTTCCCTATATTTAATTAGGGAAATTATATATTTGTGCATACATGGAGTTTTCCTACATTCATGGGATAGGCTAGCTTATGTGGAGATGTGTGTCATAGATGTTTCATAGGTGTCATAAGAATGTCATAAGTAACTCTCTTAACTGGCTATTCTGGGTATGGGATTTACTTCTCTATTCTTAGCACCTTGTCACCACCTTTCATGGAGGAGTTACAGTCTATTCTTGGGGTGCTTTGACCACCTTTTGTGGAGGAGTTACTTACGTGCTCTCTTATATGTATTATTCACTTTTGGCCATCTTATGTTAATCAAATATTGGTTTTTCTCCTATTTGTCTTGTGCAATTTATCTCTTTGTATAATTTCAAATTTCTTTAGCATCTATGTGATGTGCACTAGCTTCATCTCATGTGATCACGTCTCCATTGCATTCACATTATCAAAATTTTGGAAACAACTCCAATACATTACTAGTTATAGAACTGATTTTAGTCACTGCATTTTTCTTAAAAACACAAACTTGAGAGCTAATAGGCTATTTTAAAATGCTTGGTTTGGGGTCATACGGACTCTGTTTTGGATGATTTTTTTTAAACCATGTGTTTTCTCCTAAATTTTTATAATTTTACATTAGTTTAGCTTTAAGTTTCATATATTTTTTTAAAAAATTTTAAAATATATTTAAAATGTTTCTAATATAACATATTTGCTTTTGGGGTGATGCCTTAAGGGTAAATAGGTAATCAGCAGACTTGGAACTTGTTAAAACATATTATTAAGACATCTTTGGCATGATTTTAAAATGAAATAAGAATATTATTTTTGGTGATTAATGAAACATTTAGGTTCTTAAGTGAATTTTTTCATAAGTTAGGCTTTCAAAGTTCACAATCTGAAGACTAAGGGGTCAAATGAACATCACCCAATCTTTTGAATTTGGTGCTTAAAAATGAACTCATCTTTCTAAAAAAAAATTGTCTTCAATAGTTGTTTGATCTAATTTTTTTATGAAAGA
Organism: Torreya grandis; assembly: GCA_037957365.1. NCBI lineage: Eukaryota > Viridiplantae > Streptophyta > Pinopsida > Cupressales > Taxaceae > Torreya > Torreya grandis. The sequence goes on along the minus strand of JARHVA010002139.1, from coordinate 643,686 downwards.
GAGGGGTGTTGTATGTATGTTCTTCTATTTTTCCCCTTTAGGGAACCCTTGGAATCAAAAGCACCATTCCTATTGCAAATTTCCTAGTTTAAGGCTTAAAAAGAATGTCATCTAAAGCACTTCCTAAAAATGCGTCAAAGTTTGGGTGATCTTGACAATGACCCTAAATTATTTCTATTTTATGTTTTCTTATTTTATGCAAACTTAGATTGTGAGGGGGACGTCATTACCTCCTATGAGTTATTTAGGGAAGCTTTGACATGGAGTTTCATCTTTTGGCATTGACTTCACTTACTCCTTCTGAGTTTCACATCGGACATATCTACATTTGGACATCACACTACACTGAGTGAACCGCAAGATGTAGTTGTTGTAAAAAGGACTAGATATTTTTACAAATAGCCAATGCCATGGTAACCCAATTTATGTGCTTGTATTTTGCATCGATTGACATGAAATTGATTGTGCAATTTATTCCCTTAGAAATATTCGAAAGCTTACTAATTTAGTCAACCCCACATTGCCATACCCTTTTTAGGATTTGGAAAATTATACTTAGTGTATTTTGGTAATTTTTTCTTGGTATGATTTGAGATTAAAACTTGTTTATTTTTTCATAAGCCATGTTAAAATCAATTTATCTATATGTCACTCTTTTGTCTAAAGAGGTGTTATGCTAGCCATTTTACACCACACTTGTGCCTTGAAATTTTTTGCTAAACTTATTTGTGTGTGTGTGTCATTTGAGTTGAGGAGGGTAGTGTTATGCTGCCCAAATCATGTCAAAAAAAATTTGAACCTTTTGAGTCTATAAAACATAACATAAATCACATCATTCGAGCATGCTTACACCATTAGGCTGCTCAATTTATTTCAAGACTAGTTTACCTTGTATCAAAAAAATTTGTTTCAAACCATGTCACGTATACCATTTGGACCTCTTTCTTGTGTTATCATGCTATCCAATATTGTCTAGCTTTTTTGATAAAATCCTAGTTTTCAACATTGAGTTTTCAATTAGCCTTGTCAAGTTTAGATTCAAACATTGATTGATTTTTGTTTAATCCTTAATTCGTGGGGTCGATACATAGATCTTTCTCTTTTGGGTTACATAACTTACGTTAATCAATTACCCAAATTGGAAAATTATTGATGGTTTATTTGTTTAATGTTTATCCTCATCATTGTTTGTGCCTTTATTTGGGAGAACATAGCCTTTCAGAAAGAGCCTTTTGTCTTATTCCTTATGCCAACTGATCATGTTTATATTTGATTCTATGTGCTGGGTTTATGTCAAAATTGTTTCCAAAATTGTTAGATTAAATCAAATCACATCAACCTTTGTTTCAAGTCTAGATTTTGACTCCATTTGGCCAAAAATCCTAGCATATTCCTATTTGTTTGAGCCTAGCTCTTGACTCTGTGTTTGAACAAAATACCTAGCAACTCAAATTTTCCCTTTCCTAGTTTAGACCTTGTTTGAAACACTTTGACCTAGACCTTTGACATGTCGATTTCTATTCAAACACTTAACCTTTTTTTGCATATGACATTTGATGTTAGACTAATTTATGCCAATTCTTAGCACAAATAAATTTAGAGATATAGCTCCACTTTTAGACCACATTGGAGATACAAATCCACCTTTTAACTAGGTTAGACCAAGCTTGGACCATTTGTTCTTTGGACATAGTTTTTTTTAGAGTTTATAGAACTCTAAGCCTTTTTGTTCTAGAGATTTCATTATTTATGTGGATATGTCTAGCTACACTTATGGTGGAGTCACATACAATCCAACTTATGATAGAATTGCTACACAAAATCCCACTAGTAACCATTATAAAGAAAGATTTTCTAAGGAGTTTTATTATTCTCCCTATAATACTCCATATGGGGACCATTGTCAAAATACACTAAATCCAAATTTAGACCTTGATTTGCATGAAGAAGATTGTGAAGAGGACTTTGAATACCTAACTATATATAATGTTGTTTGGGATATGGATCCATACCATCTTTGCAATAATCAGTACATAGAACATAGTCAAGAACAAGCTTATGAGCCAACTCACGACTGGAATGATATGGTTTATGAGGAAGACTTGGATGCTATGGTTTATGTGAGTAATCAAGGTCCACCACATCATACCATTTCTATTCTAAGACCATAATGTTACACCATTCCCATACTAAGACCTCATATTTTGGCTAATGTGATCAATCATGCTCCCCAAGGCCCTACCATTATCCAATTATATACCATTCCTCATCCCGAACCAATCCCATCCAAACCTCAATCGATCCAATCCTATGAAGACCAAGCTATGTTCAAAGATATTATTTTCCAACTCATTGGAAACCAAGGACAAGTGAACCAACTAATCCAAGATGTTTTTTTTGAACCAACCATTTGTGATAAGTCAACCTATGATGAATTACCTATTGATCCTATACCAGTTGTCAAGGAGTCTCACTCTGATGAGTTAGTCTTTGTTGAGTCACTTCTTAATGATAATAACTACCTTTAGATAAATAATTACCTCAACCATGTGCCTATTTTTCAAGAGCCTCATATTGATAAGCCAATCTCTGAGGATTTGTCTCTTGACCTTTTTTTCATCCTAAAGGAATCCCATTCTAACAAACCAATTTTTATGGAACCTATTATGCCATCATAGGCCATCACTTATCTAAAACCAAACATTCAATAAGACATTATTGTAATAGAATACCCATAAAATGAAGAATCAAAGTTAGATTTAGGTTTTATTATTGAACCAACATCAGATTTAGCATCAGCATCAAAATCAAAATCAACATCAGTCTCAACATTAGATTTAGAGCCCCTTGAGTTAGAATCAAATTCATAACAAGAATATGTTTGTGGTTGCTACAACATTGGTTATGTATGCCTTGTAGATTAATTTGAATACATTTGTGATCCTTCTATGGTTTTTTAGGATGATTACTTCAGCTTTGACACAAGTTATCCTAGTATCTCTTACAAAGATTGTGTAGCCTCTCCCTATTCCATTACCATTCCATAGGCTATTACCATTAACCAAAATAGCCATATCATTGACATTCCAACTCCCATAAGTGTCGATTGGGATTGATAGAATCACACTTTGTTGAACTACATCCATAATGACATAGTAGTTAAAGAAGATCAAGGAGGCCAAGACCACATTCATATAGCAAAAGAACACTCTCCTAGTGAAACCTTTTCAGAGGTGCTAGGGGACAATCAAAGTCACAACTCAACATCTTCTAGTGAAACTTTTTCAAAAGCACTAGAAGAAAATCAAAGTTAAAAGTCAACATTCTTTAGTGAAACCTTCCTTAAGGAACTATGGGACAATCAAGACAACTTCATTGGTGAAAACCTCTTTGAGGCACCAATAGCTAAGCACAAATTTCTTCACTACTTGATAAAAAAATCAAAGATCAAATCAAAATAGATTCCAATATATAGCCTAATCATATGGTAGCTACTCTCAAGATCAAACAACAAAAAAATTTGGTGGTCATATCTAGAAAACAAGTCTTCAACCCCGCCACAACCAAAGTTATGTTGAATTTGGCATCAATAACATTACGTGTGACTGAAAGTCCTGATCTTCATTTGTTTCCCCACCATTATACATTCCATTATCATTTTCCATTCCATTTCAAAATCAAACCTACCATTCATTATCTATCCTTATTTACCATCCATGGCCACAATTTCCTTTATAAAGTCTACAAAGACACCTTGTATCAATGTTTGAAAGAATCAAAATCAACAACCAATGAAGATCACAAAAGCATTCTTGTATTCCAAATCTATATCAATTTCTTGATAGAGCAACTATTCAGATGAGGTATGGGATAGAAATTAACATGATCAAGTATTCTATTTATATCATTTGTTGATTAGGATGTGAATCTCCCCATCAGTAGGAACAATAGAATCAAAAACCCATACCTAGGCTAAAACCAAACATGTACCATACTGTTTCACATTGCCATACCATTTCCATTGTTACATATGCCTATTTACCATTATTGTAGATCCTAGACATTTACCCCATCACCTGGGGACAACCCTCTTACCATTTCATCAAATTTATCAAACCATCATTATCCTTAGTAAGATCATGCCATCTAACCATTCCATTCCTATCTAGACCAAAGCCTATTTTTAGTCATCCTACCCAATCCTATTTTGATCTTGGTTCATTTGGTTCTTTCCACACTTTTTGTGAAAGGATTTTGATCAAGTTTCAATGAACCATCAAATCCATGTTTAAATTATAGTATATGAAAGTAGTGTAATAGCTAATCTAGAAAGATATCTTTCATCTTATATCAATTTTGTTTATGTGATCCTAATTACAACCGCCTATGGGCAAATCAGTGTCTCATCAGTCTTGCTACTAAATAAAACTGCCTATGGGAAAATTAGTATCATTGACCTATGTCATTATATCCTAGTTATAATTTCTTATGGGTAAACTAGGGGCAACACTTGTTTACCATGCACTGTTGCATCACTTTGCCATCACTATTTTCATTTAACTAGCCATTTTTTGGATTTGAGAACTTGTTAAGACCTAGTTGGTTTTTCCTCACCTTTTATGTGGATGGAATTATTGTGACTTGAGGTCATTTCAAGACTAAGTAGGTCATGCTCAATTCATTTTGAGGTCACCTTAGTCCCCCTTTCCATACACTCTCATTATTTTAAGAGCAACCTAAACCAAATGCTCTCATTATTTTGTGAATAGGTATTTTGTCATTCTTGATCAAGTTAAGATACCTCAAAAATTCCAAAAACATTTATAATATTTCAAAATCTAAAAATATTTATCTTATCTATTCCTAGTCAGTTATCCTCAATCTGCCTTACTAAGGCATGGTCATTTTTAGGATTCTTTCTTTTTATTTTGTTTTTAAGCTTTCTATTTGTTTGTTTATTTTAGGTTATTTGTTTGTTTATTTTTCTATTTTTTTATTTATTTATTCACTTACCTATTTATTTACTTTTAGCACTATTACCTTGACTTGGTCTATATGCATTCATTAGGAGATTCCTCAAGCACATTATTCTTGAGTCTATCCATATTCATATGTAAACATTGTCAGCATGTTTTTTATCATTAGTGCATTATTTTTTAGTGTTTATTGGATATCAGGAGTCAGTCCTTATGCATTTTTTGGCTAAGTCTTCATGGTGTTCTATCATGATGCCTACCATCACATGCTATAGCAAAAATTATCTTTAATAAGGTCTACAATCAATGGAGCCACAGAAGTTTCTCCTTGACACCTTGGCAAATCGTTCCATCCCACCCTTGATCAAAATAACCCATTGGCCATTCTAGTTGTATCATTTCCAAATAAGATGAGCATCTCCTCAGTTGTAGGTAAAATTTAATCCTTCTAATGATCAATCTTATTCCTCCATCCATCTCTTTCTTCATTTTTCACCCACTCATCTTTAATCTATATTCTAGGTTATATCCTTGAGTTATGCTTGATAATCATCCCTAACTAGGGCACCATCAGTTTTAGCCAATCTAGGTCCACTTAATGATTATAACAACCTATGGGAAAATCATTATTTTGACTTTTATTCTTGATTATAACCACCTTTGGGCTAATTAGCATCTTTTTTACATCAACGAATGCAAGCATTTTCTTATTTGGATTAATCTCGACCATGGGTTAATTCCACCTTTCTTCTTGTTTCTTTTTGAGGGACCACCCATCAACAAAGGTGATGACCACTCCCTCAAGAGGTCATCATCTAGGCTTCCCAAAACCATTTGGAGCTTTGTTCTTCAACAATCATCTTCTTTTTGGCATATGGGCCATCTCTCATTATTTTAGAAGACATTTCTTTTCCTATGGTTTGCAACATCTTCCCAAATAGGGGAAAACTATAGACACCTAAATCTGGCCACCAATGACCTCCAACTAGGCTTTTGACCAATTTCCACTTAAAACACATAATTTAGCCTAAAAACACTAAAACATGCTAAATGATGTGAAACTGACATATTCAAGTGCTGATTTTGGATAGAGTAACATTAAATGAGGTAATGCAATTTATGGGCTAGCTAACTTTGATTAAATTATTTTGAGTCAGAATGCCAATTTTGTACCTGGGTGCTCTAGATTGCTATTTCCTTTCAAATATCCTGAATAAGACACGTGCCTTTGTTATTTTGTGTTGGCATCATCCTAAATGGGATAAAATTTTTGGTACATCTAACATTGACTTCTAAATCCAATCTAATCAAATTTTAGACCAATAACAAAGCATTCTGATCAATTTGAATAATTTGTACATAAAGTGCTTACTCATGCTTAAGAGATAAATAAACCAAATTAGAGCCTAATTAAGAATTCCATGGAAACTTGTTTAATACTTGTTCTTAGAAATGAATATTTAATATCTGTATCATCAAGTGACCTCATTTCTTGAGAAGACATCCCCAGGCCATAAATGCCACAAATATCATGATTCATGCCCTCTATGCCTCATCAAAGCCCTTCATGCCTCTTAATTACCCCTTTTTCCAATGTCATGATGAGCATAATTATAAACTTAATTCCAAAAAAATGAATTAATCCTCAACTACACATCTTCATCTCAGGATGGATGGTTTAGGTTGATTCTAATCAATCTCAAAAATATATAAATAGAGAGGCCATGAACATCATTTCAAAGCTTAATTTGTCCAAAGTTATAATGAAATATTGGTTCCAAAAGTTTCATGCAACTAGTGTTACCATGCCAAATTGATTCCAAGCCAAGCCAAGCCAAAGCCATAAGGTGCCAAGGAGAGATGGAGGTAGGCAAACTTCTGTTGACAAGGACTTCATAAGCACAAACTGAGTAAGTCAATCAAAGAATACTTTTAGAGCATCAAGAAAGGTACAAAATGTGTCTTTTATTTCATTTTAGTTATGATTTGTTCATTTTTCTCTCTTCACTAAGCTCACCCTAGTAATTAGACATGAAGATGTTAGTTTAGTGTGTTTTTGATTTGATTTCATTCACTAACATAATACTAATCTCCTCTTCTTAGTCAAATTCCTAGTTCACATGTATTACCTCATGGAGTAACTTTGAGACTATCTTTATTGATCAATTTATAAATATCATAAGCCCTTGCATCATTTATCACCAATTCACAACCATTAAGAGAGATGTAAGTAAACTTATTAGATCCTTCAATGTAAGGTTCCAAAATATGTTTAGTCAAACCATAGATCCATACAAACCTAATGAGGCTTTAGCTTTAAAATTTTACAAAGATGTAGTGGACCCTATGACTTTTGTGTTTCTTAAAAGGGCCCTCCCAAATATCAACACATTGGCCCAAGCTTATTCTAAAGCAGTGGTTATTAGTGACCAAATACAGCCCCAAGGGTAGATGTCTTATTCTATACTAAACATTAACCCCCAGATGCCTATATTGAACCTTTTCCCAAAGAATAACCAAAATACTCTAGCCTTAAACTAGTTCCCTGATCTAAATGTATTACCTACTAGCCATGCTACTCCTAATCAGAATCTAGGTTTTTTGAGTTATCTATCTACTAATGGATCTCACACTAATGACCAAAAGTCTTTACTGCCAGTCCATACTACTAATAATAGGCAGGTCTAAAGCTCTAAAATCTCTAATAATGAGAATGAATCTATATTAAAGATGGTCAAAAAGCTCAACATAGATTTCTTACAACTAAAAAAATAATTTGGCAATGATAATGACAACTCTAGAAGGAACTTCACCTTCCACAAGTTCAATAGGCTTGGAAATAGATTTTAGAATGATAGCTTCTACAATAGCAACAAAACTAGTGAGCCTTCTAGCAAGATGACCATGGATATTAATCTCACTAATATTGCCTTGCCAGAATAGTGTAGGGTATATGACATGTCTAAACATGGTGAGATTGATTGCATTGAGTTTTTCAAAGCCTTTAAAGCTTTCCAAGAAGAACTTGACACATTTTAATTAGTCATAAATAAAGATACTACTATAAGTCCTTCTAGGTCCAATCCATCTAACTAAGTGCACATGGTAGAGACATTCCAATTCCCTTTCCAAGAGGATAATGAGCCCAAAAATATTCTTGAAGAGATTCAATCATTCTATCAATTCTTGAAAACCTACCCTCTAAGAAATAGAGAATAAAAATAGCCATTGACTACTTCAACTCCCCCTAACAATTATGGGACTCCTCCAGACACTACATCAAGGAATGATCCTAAACCACCTAAGGGTTGTTATTCCAAACCTACTATTAAAGCTTCAAACAAGACTGGTTACAACATTATGGAGGATATGAAGAAGATCAAATCCAACATCACTCTACATGAGCTAACATAGATTACAAAACAAAGATACTTACTCTTGGAATCATTGTCCAAGAAATCTAGGAAGCCTCAAAAAAGTGATAGTGCAAAGGTAACTATGCAAATAACTAAATTAGAGTCTCCAACCTTCCTACTCACAATCAAGATATTTAAAAAGAATGTCCATAATTGCCTTCTAGATTCTAGAGCCTCAACCAACATCATGCCAGCAGTGATATGTGAACAACTTAGGTTAACCCCAATTAATTCTAATAGAGTGGTCACGCAATTGGATAAGTCAAAAGTCAAAGTCATTGAATAATTCTTAAATGTGCATATGCAATTGGCTAGTGAACCAAGAGTTAAACAATTCATGGACATACAAGTGGTGGATATCCCTAGTCCTTATGGATTGATCCTTAGTAGAGAATAGACTAAGGCCTTAAATGGATACATGTATAATTATTGATCCCACTTAAGGTTACCTTGGAAGGGTGTTCCAAATCAAATAAGGGTGGAAAGAGATCCAAGGATGAAACACATGATAACAGAATATACTGTTCTCAATAAAAATGTGAACTTCTTGTATTCTGATTGGAAGCTACAAAATAACCTGGTTCTAATAACCCTCCTCCAATTCCTAGCTTATGGATACTATATGTTGATGGTGCCAAATGTAATTTAGGATTAAGAGTTGGTATTGTATTCATAGACCCTATAGAAAAATAATATCATGCATCTTATAGATTGCAATTTCCATGCACTAATAACTTGGATGAATATGAAGCTCTCATCTTAGGGTTACAACTTGTTATTAAGCACAAGGTCAAGGAACTCCTTATTTATGGAGATTATGAACTATGGTCAATCAAGTAAGGAGAAAGTACCAATGCAAGATATCTTACCTTAAGAGGTACAAGTTCAAGGTTTGGTACTTGGTAGAATATTTTGATGCTTTTAACATCTTGTCTATCCCTAGGGAAGAAAATAAAGCTACTAATGAGCTTGCCTTTATTGTAGCTAGTCTCATACCCAATCATGATTCCCCCAACTTCAGCATTGAGCTAATATCATGCCCCTCAATCCTAAATAATGTGAATCATTTTCAATTCTTTAATGATGATCAACAAATTTTGGATTTCTTGACTAATTTTGGGGCCTTTGAAGCTCACATCATTGATGAAGTTGATGAAAGTTCTCCTAAAAGGGAGCTTAATGGTAAAATCATCCAACTAAATGATAATAAGATACCTAAAGGGATGATCTCGTTGGAAAGGCTATTTGATCATGACAAGATTACTAAAACACCTAAGGTACCCAGAGTAAGTGGTAAGGACTATCATGCAATAAATCTTGGCCCACATGATCAGTCCCAATAAGTGAACAAAGGAAAGGCTTGTGCTCAAATGGAAAATAGAAAATCTAGGGAGATACTTAAAAAATATAAGGATGTAATTTCTTGGTCTTATGAATATCTAAAAATATTTGACCCAAGGGTTATTACTCACACCATACCCCTCAAGGAAAATTGTAAACCCTTCAGGTAGAAGCAAAGACCTGTCAACCCTATCTTTTAACCCATGATCTTTAATGAGGTCAAGAAACTATTAGATGTAAGTATTATGTTTCCTATTAGGCATTCCACTTGGGTTGCTAACTTGGTCCCAGTCAAAAAGAAGAATGGAGAAATTAGATTATGCATAGACTTTAGAAATCTAAATAAAGCATCTGAAAAAGACAATTACCCTTGCCTTCTCTAGACTAGGTCATCCAAGTTTTTTTAGGATCCACCGTGATGTCTTTCTTGGATGGATTTTTTAGATATAAGCAAGTTATTGTTGCCAAAGAAGATATAATGAAGACAACCTTCACCATTGAATGGGGAACATATACTTATAAAGAAATGCCCTTTAAACTGATTAATGTAGGTGTAACCTTTTAGAGAGCCATGGACCATGCTTTCCATGGTCTAGTATGAAAATGCATCATCATATACATGGATGATCTAATAGTGTTTTCTAAGCATAGATAAGATCATTTCATGTACCTACATCAAGTGTTTGAAAGGTGTAGGAGGTATGGTATATCCCTCAACCCCAATAAGATCATATTTTGTGTTATTGAAGGAAAAATATTGGGGCATATCATCACCAAATAAGGGATCTCAATAGATCTTGAGAGAGTGGAAGCCATTTCCAAGATTGAGCTACCTAATAGACATAAATAAATAAAGTCATTCTTTGACAAGATCAACTTTGTAAGTAAGTTCATCTTTGGCTTTGTTGAGATTGTCAAACCCCTAAATGGTATGCTTAGGAAAGATGCTAAAAAATCTTGGGATGAAGGATCCAAGAAAGCATTTATTGACATCAAGAAGGCAATAAGTCAAGCCCCAGTCTTGATAAGTCCTAACTTCTCAAAAGACTTTTACTTATATTCATTTATTTTTAACCACACCATGGCTGTAGTCTTGACTCAAAATATTGATGGAACTGACCACCCTATATCCTTCATGAGCACCAATTTCAAAAATGTAGAAGCAAATTATTCCATGATTGATAAGCAAGCTTATGCACTGGTTAAGGGAATAAAAAAAATAGATGTTACATCCTTAGAAATAAGGTGCATGCCATCTTACCAAACCTAGCCACAAAGCTTATGTTGAGTCAGAATGAGCTTGGGGAATGAAGGGGCAAGTGGGTGTTAGTCCTACAAGAGTATGATATAGAAATTAAGATTTCCAAACTGATGAAATGTCAAGGTCTAGTCTATATGATTGCCAACGCTAATCATAAGCTTCATTTCATACAAGTTGATTAGTATAACTTCTAGCCCAATGATTGGTATGACTCTTTAATAAACCTACTTATCAATGGTAGTTGTCCCCAAAAACTCACCAGAGAATAGAAGAGAGCCTTAAGGCTCAAATCATCCCATTACCTCATCAAATATGGATTATTATATAGTAATAACTTTGAAGGGATATACTAAAGGTGTGTGTCTAAAGAAGAGGCTTCTCAAATCATGTCCACTTTTCATGAAAAGCTAGGTAGTGGGCACCCTTTAGGGAGAACCATAGCTCACAATATTCTTAGGGCTAGGTACCATTGGCCCTCCATTTTCAAGGATGCTCTCAATCATGTGAGGTACTACCACTCATGTCAAATATTTATCACAAAAGAGCCAAAGGTAGCCACACCTTTACAACCAGTGATGGTAGACAAACCTTTTGCATAATGGAGGTTAAACTTTATGGGGGTAATTAACCCCAATTCCTCTGAAGGCCACAAGTATGTCTTAAATACTATAGATTATTGTACAAGGTGGACTGAAGTTATATCCACCAAACAATGTAAGACAAAGGAGCTGATCAACTTCTTGGAAAAAATATTTACATTAGATTTGGAATCCTAGTTTCCTTAGTTTGTGATAATTTATCTGCATTTATATCAATATAAATTACTAAATGGGTTTATGATAATGGAATTTCTTTGAAGTTTTCATCCAATCATTATCCTCAAGGAAATAGAGTCTTTGAATCTACCAACAAGAATCTTATGAAATCTATTAATAAGTTTGTTGCAAATAAACCCATAACATGGCACAAACTCCTTAAGTATACATTATGGGCTGATGAGATAAGGATCAAGCAAGCACTCAAGGCTTCACCATTCTTGTTGGTGTATGGTTAGTATCCTATCTTTCCCATTACACTATAATTTACCCATGTTCATATTCATGCAAGAATACGTGGAAGAGAGCCAAGAACTGGCAATTTCTAGGTTGTTAAACATCATTCAAATGGAGGATGCTAGAGAAAAGTCATTTGCAAACATCAATAGACATCAAATTACTATGAAAATATGGTTTAAAAATAGGTCCAAAGTGAAGGTGTTCATACAAAGATACATATTCCTCCTTTGGGATAAGGCATCAAAACCTAAAGGAAAGCATGGTAAGTTTACACCCTTATAGATTGGCCCATACCAAATTTCAAAAATATTAGGCAACAACACCTTCAAGTTAAAAGACCTTCAAGGAAAAAAATTAAAATTTCCCACCAATGGGAAATATCTCAAACAATACTATGTTGTTGATCCATTAGAAGTCTTCATGGAATAAAATCTGTAAGATTGTTTAGGGTTAGGGTAAGTAGGCTAGTTAGTTTCCTTCCTTGCTTTGTATACCTATTTGGCTCGTATATATTTGTCTAATTTTTTTTTCTTGTTATTTGGTTGATTTATGTTGGGTGTATCCTTTCTATTTGTTTGAGCTCCTTTGCTTCAATAAATTCTTGTAGACAATCTTTGCTCAGAATTTCCTAGATTGTTTAAAGTTCTAGTATTTCAAAATGAGGGCATGAACCTTGTATAAGAGAACCTAAGGCTGTAATATAGCATCATATTGTAATATAGAGACTTTCCCAAGACTCACATATAATTTATTTACCTCACAAGAATCCAAAACATTACCTAAATCCAAACCTCTTTTTGAGAAGAATCATGTATGTGGAAGGAGAGTTCAAAAGGTTAAGGCATATGCATGCATACACTTAAAACACATCCTTGTCTAAGATCAAGGTTTAAACTATAGGTGATTATCCTAAGGCCAAAAATTTTGACCAAATCCTTTAAACCTATCTATTTTGGCTCCCAACCTTCGTTAAAAGACCTAAAAAAAAGAGGACTTATTGTTAAATCAAAAGATATGAAGTCAAAGGTGATTCAGGCAACCTCCAATGGGGCTATGGATGCCTAATTGGCAGTGGAGTAAGGCTATGAGTGGATTCAAAGGCATCTTTTTTGAGTCTATGAATGTCTATCTAGTATAAAAACAATGCCCAAACCTTACTTGAACTAAGATTAACCATTCTTAATGAAAATCTAAATATGCTCAAAGTCAAATGTAATAGTCAAAAGGTATGAACCTAGATGGTGTTCCCTAAAGTATCATGACAAATAGTAAGTGGAATCAAAGCAAAAACATAGAATGTTTAGGATTTAACATGAGAATTTAAATTCTACACATTTGAAGCTTGTTTCAACCCTGAACTAATCTAGGTAATGATATTTGGTCAAAGGAGATGAAGGACTTATGTGTTGGTCTAAACCAAAGTTTCTAGGTTCTAACATATTGCTATGTTCCACTTGTGAGTCACCATTTTTTGGTACCAACATACCCCCATTTTTATGCTTCTATAAAATAAGGACCCTTATAAATGTTTTAAAACATCTGTATCTTGGATTGGCTTTGAAGAGGTTATTCTTTCTTAGAATTTGAAGATTGTCCACTTAAAAAGGGAATGAATCCTTGCATGCTTAATTATGATTATGATTTATGGACTAACCTTACTAATAGTTATCTTTGGATGATTAAATTCAAGTTCCATGGAGAAATTTAGGGTTCTTAATCAAAACCCCTATGATTTAAATTCAAAAAATGGTGGAAAAAAACTTAATGAGAAATTGGATTTCTTTTTTTGAAAAACCCTAAGTCTAATTTTATATTAAGGTTCAATTATTTTTTTAACATGCCCAAACCTTTATATAAAATCACATTTAGGACCTTTTTATCTCTCATCCTCCCTTCTTTTTTATTAGCCTCCTAACCTCATCTAATTGTTAAGTCCATAGGCCCCTTTCGTTCAAGACCAAATCTTTTATTAATGTTTAGCCTAGGTTCTAATCTTAAATGTCTTCATGTTTATTTAACATGAATGATGCCTTGAGATCAAAACCTTAGTATAAAACACTACAAATATAAGGCCCTAACTTAATGATTTGACTTGAACACAAATCTAATGACTTTTACTTCCTTGAAGATCCAATCTAAAGGCATGAGATCACCTAAGAGGAACTATGCATCAACCCTTCTTACTATGAAAAGTTCATATGGGATTTAACTTGATAGCCTCACTCCCATCATTTAATGCTCGTAAGGACATATTTAACGTTAGCAAAACCATCAAGTTGAACCTCATCCAAACTTTTACCTAAGTCCAAAAGGGGACCACCTTAATCTTTTGACCTCAGGCTTAGCATAGTAAACTTTAGCTTTAAGTTAATTATGTTTATTAACACTATTAACTTATGACTAAGTATTTGACTTAAGCCTGTATGTAACCGAATGGACTTTCTTAAAATTCTTACACTTATATAGATCTAATGACCCATGTTCACCCAAAGATCTGATCTAATGGCATGAAGATAAAGGGGCTCCTCAAAATTCAAAGTCAATTAGCTTCGACCTCTCAGATCATGATCAATAGTCCTCACTGCATCACCGATCTTGATCCAATGGACCACATCAACTCTAAAATCCTAGGAGTTCCTAAGAATAAAACACATGGTGATTCATCATTCAACCAAAGGAATTTTTTAGGCTTAAATTTGAAAATCTTACTCTTGTAATTTGACTATCACGAGGATGTATTTGACGTTAGTGAGGCTATCAAATTGAACCTCAGCCAATCTTTTATCAAAGAAAAGTGAGGCATTTTTTTAAAATCTCTCTGAAAATACCCTTAGAATATTAATGTAGAAAACTTATCATGAAGTATTTTAACCTAAGTATATTAGTGTTCAACAACATAAATAAACCTTAGGAAGGCATTTTAGACCTAAATTTTTACTAAGGCCTCAAGAATAACTTAATTGTGTGCATCTCATATGATCTAATGAGTCACACTTGATTAGAGGTCTTTATCTAATACAACAAAATGAAGGATGAATTTTCTACTGAAGATGCCAAATCCTCATAGCGTGACATGTGGAAGAACTATGCTCATTCTAATACCAAACTCTAAAGTCCTATCTTGAAGAAGCAAAAATACACCAGTTGGAATAACCAGGTAATTCAAGATTTAAACAATTAATCAAAGGAAACCTCTAAGATCTTAATCAATGGTTCATTCTCATTAATGGGTCCTAATATAATATATAAATGACTTGATTTAAAAACCAATGGCTAGTTTCCAAAGGAATTTTCATGGGGATGACATAGAAATAAGCTTAGAAAGGCCACATAGACACCATGTAAGCACTAAATGACAAATCCAAAGATTTGACACCTAAAAAGATATAATTTGCATAAGTGAGGCTATCCATAAGATCTAAGGCATGAAGGAATTTATGAAGTATGTCACCTTTGTAATTAAATCTCCAAAAAACCCTAATAGAACAATATAAAGCCCTAATTCTTCACTTTTGAGACACAATTACATTAAACAAGCTCAAATTTCATCCTAAGCAGAGAAACTCCAATCATACACCCAAAGTAATTAAATAACCATGGTAGTAGCTAGGAAATAATGGAAAGAAGAGGTAGAATTGTATTTGTCTACCGATAATGAGGGAAGATGTTTTGGGGACACAGAATTAGATGTTGGGGCACTCAACAATGGAATGAAGATCTGATCAAAGATCTTCTTTGTTATCAAGGAAATATATCCTCTCACTTCCAATAAATAAAGGATCATAGTAACCAAGATAAAATTAGACGATTTGGTTGTAATTCAGATGTTTGGTCTTCATCAACCAACTTCAAAACAAGAGGTACTCTATTACATAGATATCCTTGCACCTATGTTTGTTAATTATAGAATTGAGGGTGATTGGATACTTAGGGAAGGTGTGTCAAAATGGATACCATACATTTCCCCTATAACTTTTAAGGGTTACTATGAACTCCATGGGACTCATATAGACCTCCCCACCATTAAGGAGTGGACAACAAAGCAAAATTTGGACACTATTATATGACCTTAGTTAAACTAGGGAACCCACATATCCAGGAACCATGATGGGAAGATACCTATTATACAATTTAGGGAAGGAATTAGGATCATTATAACTTTATTTAATAGAGCTTCAGGAGTATCCACCACAACCTATATCAACCCCAAATGGGTTTCCTACATATATTTCATGGTGGAAGAGAAGCTAACTCCACCTATTGGAGGACTGATTAGCATCCACTTGGGAAGACAATTCTATAGCATAAAAAGGAAGACTAGCCAACAATTCACCATGATGTCTTATCTTTTGGACTCATTTATGGCCACCACATATATTATTGATATCAAGAATTGGTCGTCTCATAGCAAGATTACCATATCCCATCATTATTCAAAATTACATATCTTTAAATATAGGGGTCACATGCAATTCATATGTGATTGCATATATCCTACTTTGGTTAGGACTATCATAGGGAACCCCATGCCCAAAGTGCACCCCCACATCAATATATATGTATAGCCCATGGGTGACATATGGTATTACCCAAATTGCATCATCATCAAGATGGAATGAGTCATGACTCAGCCATATAGATTCCTAGTCCATGTCCCTATCAAATTGGCTGCACAAGAAATTACTTCCCAACTCCTCCAAGGGATTAACAATGTATACAGATAGAATAAGAAAGGCATTCTACATCCTTATCCATTCTTGATTGGGAAAACCATGATATATGTCTAGAAATAGTTGGACATTATGTCCAGACATAGAGATGCCTTCTATTTTCAAAAGGATGACCTCAAAGAATGAGACCCAAATAAAATGTTTTCCTCCATTTACAATCCAAGTAACTGACCAAGGTGGTCTATGAGCATAGGGTTAGCCCATATGACCATCTCTATACCAAGGCTACAAACTTTGAGGAAGTATGAGCTAGGTATAGTAAACATGGCTTCAAACTTGAGCATAAATTACAAAGTGAGGAGAAGCCAACTGGATGAATTTGGCAGATGAAGCCATTTCAATATCAGTTATTGCCTTCCACCTTAAGTGCACCACCAAAACTACCACAACAGTAAGTGATCCAAATTCAAGGACCTAGTGAGAGGAAACTAGAAGAAAATCTAGGACAAGGTCTTTCATCATCAATTCCACCTCCAATACCACCTTCTCTAGTAAAGCACATTGATATGGTTGCCCTAGAACCATATGAAATAGTTGAGGGATTATTCAAATAGCTTGTAGAGACCTATGGGTCAGATTAGCAAGATGAGGGAATTGAGGAAGCCATAGCTAAGTTGGCATAAGTTGAAGAACCCCATATAGGTGAGATGGAAAAGGTGAAGGAAATAGCTTTATATTTAGTCCATGTCTCACAAAATAAAAGGGAAGCAGAGATGGCCCTTATTCCTAGGTTCTCCAAAAGGACAAAAGTGACATGGACCCATCCTACCAATGAGGTTAACTTATTTAGTGATGAATTCCCCATACATAGACCTATCATCCTTTAATGGTTCATATATGAAAATCTCCAAAATAATCCATCCTAGTCACATTCATTGGCCCTTACTAGCACTATAAGTATTGATACCCATGATGATATCAAACTCTGGATTAGAGAGATCATGAAAGAGCAGGAAGAAAGGAGGATTGTTGAGGTAACTAAAGAGAGTGGAAAAATAATGAAGGATCCTAGAGCATAAATTAGTACTAGGTTTGAGATCCTAAAGGTACCCAAATTATCTAAACTAAAAACCACTGTGAAGTACAATCCAACCACAGTGGGATTGGAGAAGGTAACAACAAACAAGGCCACTATAGGCACTCAGGAGTTCACCTTTCAAAGAGTGGATCCTTTTGTGGGTCTAACTCCTATGTGGGAGAAAATAGTAGGGGAGCACCCCATCCATTAAGAGGACAAGTAAATTTTGGTTGAGGCCTAATCATCAATGACCTTAGCTAGGGTCAATGGAATGAAACAAAGAATCATCAACCTAGAAAAGGAGAAGTAGGACTTGGAAGCACAGGTTGCATTTTCAATCCCTAAGGACATATTGAAGACATTGAATAAGTCTCGTCTTGACATATTTGAAGAATTAAAGAACATGAAGCTCAGATTAAGTTAATTGACCCATTAAGCTAAGATGGCATAGGCATTAATAATTCAATAGTAGGACTCCAAAGACCAAACAATTAAATTGATCAATGTGCATACTATAAAATAGGTTTAGGGAATCAAAATCATCAAATTGGGACATTTAAAAATCCTCTTAGCAGCCTTAGTGGATAAAATATAGGACCTAAGCACCTGGTATAATAGTGTCAACAATTTCATGAAGAAGGATAAGGACTTGATAGATAGAATGTAGAAGCTCTTGGAGACCTTGTTGGTAAACTCCTCTCAACCCACTTCCACGAGCCTAATAGATTATGAAGAATTCAAGTGAAGGGTTAATTTATTCATCTAGAACATCAAAGAAAACTAAGGCCAATCTATCAAGTATAATAAGAGCATCCTTGACATCATCCTTACTTTAAGAAGGCAGATTTCAGAGGCACAATGCATCCAATAACTCATGGCCAAAAGTGACATAATTTAATACATTAGCGGATCAAGAAGAGGATTGTTTGATGAAAGTTGTGGTATATTTTGAGCTGATTAAATAACAACACATTAGGGTGAAGGACATTCTCAAGAAAATATACCAACAGGACCCACCAATGTAATATGAAAAGAACATTCTTCTGTAATGCATATATGCTAATCTGTTAGCATATATTAGTTATATTTGTCAAATTTGACATAGGAGGTCATGTATATTATAATATTTATATTAAGGATAGTTTTCCTTATCTTACATATAGATGTTTTGAGAAGTTAACCAGTACACTACCTATGTTCTCTATAAATAGGTAGGGGTTACCATTTTGTAAATGGAGGGACTCTGAGCAATTGTATACAAGAAAACATTTTAATAAAACTAAGGAATTTTGAAAAGATTATCTAAATAGTGTGTTATGTTAAGGTGTGGAGCTAAAAGCTTTAACTGTTTGCAGACACAAGGAAGGATGCTGAAGAACCAGGGCCACCGGCATCGGCAGTATGACCAACATCAGTCAGATGAAGTGGAGAATGAGATTGGCGACGGCAGACAGTCGACCGACATCGGCAACACCAGATAGATAGGGATCGACATCAGTCACCTATGTATTTCCAAAACTATTGTTGATGAACAGTCAGTTAAGTGAAGTGAGTGTTTACATGTCAAACGACTAATTATAGTCACGAGCTGCGTGTCTAATTATTGTAACTAGAGTTCTATTTTTGTAAACATGGGATCCTATTTAAAGACCCATAAGGCATGTATTGTAATAATTATCAAGAAGGCAAGTAAAAGCATTGAAGATAGCAAGGTCAAGGAGATCTACAGGTGTAAGGTCAAGGAGATCAGCTGAAGCATTCAAGGAGGGATAATAACTCATGCTTTAGAGTTGTTGTGTTGAGCAAGAGAGAGAGGGAAGAAGGTCTTGAGGTGTGGCAATCCTTTGAGGTGGAGGAAGAAGTGGCATCTTCCTTATTGTATTTTTTTCTAGTAATATCTAATACAAGAGTGTGTATTGTCTCTCAAATTCTTTGTTGTCTCAAGTTTCTAGTTACTTTATCATTCTGGTATGATTCCATGTTTAATTGCTAATACGAGAAGTAATCATATGTGCTCTAATTGGTAGAGCTAGATCCCCTGACAAGTGGTATCAGAGCTATGGTTTGCAAGAAGCAGGGTATTATTTTTTGATTACAGGTCATTCACAGGGTTTTTTGATTGAGTGGGAGTTCAGCAATGGCAGAAGAAAGTAGGCTACGAATGGAGAAATTTAACGGCAAGAATTATCAACATTGGAGGATGTAGATTGAGGACTATCTGTATCAGAAGGATTTGTACTTACCATTGGGTGGGGTTGCATGCAAGCCCACAGATATGAAGGATGAAGAATGGAACATTCTTGATCGGAAGGCTCTCAGTTCCATAAGGTTGAGCCTTGCATCTATGATTTCCAACTTATCACAGTGTAAGACAACGAAAGAGTTAATAAAGTCCTTGGCGAATTTATACGAAAAGCCCTCGGCTTTTAATAAGGTATATCTTATGAAGCAGCTATTTACTTTGCAAATACAGGAAGGTGGATCGGTACATACTCATCTCAGTGATTTCCATGGTTTGGTAAACCAACTAGCTTCAGTCAATATTATTTTTGATGATGAGGTAAAGGCTCTCTTGATTTTATGTTCTTTGCCTGAAAGTTGGGATGGTTTGGTTACGGTAGTAAGTAATTCTGCATCTGCTTCTAAAATCTTAAAAGTTGATGATGTTGTGAGTGTGATCTTGAATATAGAGATATGCAAGAGAAGCACAGGTGAATCATCAGGGAATGCTCTAAGTGCAGAAAGTAGGGGAAGGAAAAGGGAGAAGGTTGAGCAAGGGAAATCAAGGTCGGGAAGGAGATCCTAGTCCAAAGGTATTACCTACTAGTTTTGTGGAAAGAAAGGACATACAAAGGAGTGTTGGTTGAGAGATAAAGAGAATCAACATGTAGGTATGGAAGAAGCAAAGGATGCAAATATTGTGATGCAGGATGCTCTCATACTTTCTTCAGATAGTCAGGTAGGATCATGGATTTTAGATTTTGGTTCATCTTTTCATGCATCCCCAAACAGAGATTTGTTCTATGAGTATGAACAGGGAGATTTTGGAGTGCTCTATTTAGGGGATGGTACGCCTTGTCAGATAGTTGGCAAAGGGAAAGTGCAGCTGAGATTGTAGATTGACAACACATGGGTGTTGAAAGAGGTCATGCATGTTCCAATTTTGAAGCAGAGTCTGATTTCTGTAGGAAGGTTGGGAGATGAGGGATGCACAATAACCCTCACAATAGATTCTTGGAAGGTTACCAAGGGAGCACTTGTTCTAGCAAGAGGTAAGAAAGTAGATACTCTTTATCTGTCTACTTGTATTACTGACTCTACTTCTGGTGTAGATTCGAAGATGTGGCCTAATAGACTTGGTCACATGAATAGGAAGGGAATGGAAGTTCTTGATTCAAAAGGTATGTGTTCAAATTTGGAAAGCATAGATAGAGTTCATTATAGAAAGAGTAAATTTGATGCTTTTGATAGGAACAAAGAAGCCTTGGTGTTTACAGAGGAGATGAAGGATAGAGATCAGTCATAGGGGTTGAATAAATCTGAGTAGGGTAGTATGGATAGAGGTTTGATCCAAGAAGAGCTCACGAATGAAAATTTCATCACTTACAGGAACACATAGACACCGATGTCAGTCGCTTGGCACTGACGTCAGTCATCCAGATACCGACATCAGTCATGTGTAGACCAGCAGGGTCGGTAGGTTAGGTAGGAGAAGTCTGATGTTGGTCATAAGGACCGACGTCGGTAGGGGGGACATCGGTGTCAGCCAGGGAAATGAAGTTGGCAGTCAGGTTCAGTGCAGGGAACTGACATCGGTCGAGAGCAGACTGGGAGATGGTCGAGATCGGTCACTAGAACGGATGTTGGGTGGATCTATAAGTCTCAAACACCCATGTGGAGGTCAGGAATGGTAAGTGAACCTCATATTCATTGTTCACCTTCTTTATATTGCTTATTGACAGTCAAGAACTAGGAAGATGGAAGAAGCAATGCAGGTAAAATCCAAAAATAGTGGGAGCTTGACATGGATGAGGAGTGTGAGTCTTTGGAGTAGAGCCAAATAGGTATTTGTTGGTAGAGTTGTCAGCTGGAAGAAAACACTGGATAGAGGGATGGATTCCCATATTAGAGAAGAGAGTGGATGGACACATGAGACAGAAGGCTATGGTAGATGGTCTTGTTTAGGCTGCAAACAATGGAGGTTTGACCATTGTATTTTATCTTTACCAGGTTGGATAATATTAGCTACATTATCCTGTTACTATACTGTGTTACTTATTGCAGGGTTTCATATACAGGGAGTTTTTTGAGCTAAGGGTAGAGTTGGTTCAGAAGTATGTCATGGAGAATTTGGGAGCAATGAAATTCTCGTGGCATAAGATACAGGTATTCCATCATAGGTTTGCGTGGTGGTTGGTCTTCAAGAGTGACATTGAAGAGGGATACAGAGCCTAAGGAATAAAATAGATGGTGTACAGGTACAGGTACAAGTTGCAGCTATTTATCTCCAAGTGGGAGATTGTTAAGGTGTGGAGCTAAAAGCTTCAACTGTTTGTAGACACAAGGAAGGATGCTGAAGAACCAGAGCCACCAGCGTCGGTAGTATGACCGACGTCAGTCAGATGAAGTGGAGAATGAGACCGGTGACGGTAGACAGTCCACTGACGTCGGCAGCACTAGACAGATAAGGACCAACGTCGGTCGCCTGTGTATTTCTAGAACTGTTGTTGACAAATAGTCAGTTAAGTGAAGTGAGTGTTTGCATGTCAAATGACTAATTATAGTCATGAGTTGCGTGTCTAATTATTGTAACTAGAGTTCTATTTTTGTAAACATGGGATCCTATTTAAAGACCCATAAGGCATGTATTGTAATAATTATCAAGAAGGCAAGTAAAAGCATTGAAGCTAGCAAGGTCAAGGAGATCTACAGGTGTAAGGTCAAGGAGATCAGCTAAAGCATTCAAGGAGGGATAATAACTCAGGCTTTAGAGTTGTTGTGTTGAGTAAGAGAGAGAGGGAAGAAGGTCTTGAGGTGTGGCAAGCCTTTGAGGTGGAGGAAGAAGTGGCATCTTCCTTATTGTATTTTCTTCTAGTAATATCTAATACAAGAGTGTGTATTGTCTCTCAAATTCTTTGTTGTCTCAAGTTTCTAGTTAATTTATCATTCTGGTATGATTCCGTGTTTAATTGCTAATACGAGAAGTAATCATATGTGCTCTAATTGGTAGAGCTAGATCCCCTGACAAGTTAAAAGATAATGATATCTCTCAATTTCATGTTAATGTCTTACATTTGAATGGTTATTTGAATTTTGAGCTAAATTTTCTATCATAAGGTTATTAATTTGTGCTATGCTAGATTAGCTGAAAGATCTTAGGTATACTTCGTTTCATTTACTCTAGATTCAGATGTGCTCATACTATTCATGTTACAGTAGTAAATTATTTAAATTAAATCTAGATCTTACTTGTAATTTCTATATTTCCTTTGATTCTTACCTATTTTATGATGGAATATAAGTTCATACTATTTTACATCATAAATTGGCTCATGTATGCTCAAACCAATTAGAACCTTGTCATGATATTTGAGATGGAAGCTTGTAATCACATTTTATTTTTTAGCTTACCCTCCTTTTTTCTATTTTATTTATCAAAGTTCAATTTATTTTACAATCATATTTAATATCCACTTAGGTTAATTTTTGGATCATAAATATCATAAAGTTTTAAATATATAGGACCCTGGTAGCTCCCAACCACCAAATTAAACAAATATTGTGGACAGCTCTCACACTCTGATTCTATTCCACCATAGACATCCTAAATTGTCACAAACTAAAACTCATTATGTAAATCCTTAGGATCCTAGAATGATAAGTGTTCATCAACACTAAGATCACCTATGAGGTAGTTAGAAGCATCAACAAAACCCTTGCTTCTTGTTATTGAACCTAGTCAGTCTAGTCTGAGATTTGTTGTTGGGGATTAATCCATGCATTATAAGACCAAGGTTATTGAAGGAAAATTTTCCATGGAATATATTTAGACCGATTCCAATCATTAGATTGGTTTTAAACCTTATTTATTTTGAGTTATAGATTTTATACTACCCTCAGCCTGTGCAGTCATTACAAACCTTGCTAACTAAGGTTTTGCTTATTTGGAGAAAATCAACTAGTGAAAAATCATTATTTTTTGTAATATTGTGTGTTTTTATATAACCTAAATGAATTGTTGGGGATCAACCAACAATATGATTACACTTATGAAAGTAATAAACCATGGAATTAAATCAGATAGATAAGTAACTAGAATCAGATAATAGCAAAGAATAAGAGATACAAGAAACCACCCTAAAAACTTGTATTAAACTCTTTACAGAAGAAATACAATTGAAGAAACTTATTTCTTCCTCACCTCTTTCAGATGCACAAGATCTCTCTCTAGATATCTATCCCTCAAGAGCTCTCTCTCTCTCAAGTAAAATCAACTCCAACACCCTGGATTGATATAACTCTGTACTGTTCTTCAACATTCACATACAATGAACTACTACAACCACACTAAGCTAAGAAGATCTAATTCTACATATAGAATTAGGAGACTTGAGCATGCACTTACAACCAATAGTTAAGCCTCTTGAACAAGGGCTCTAAAAACAATCTTACTAATAATAGAGACGTGAACTTAAGACTAAGACTTAAACTCATCATGCAAACACTCGGTTTTGTCCTCAGAAATAGCATTCTGGACATACAGGTAATCAACACCAGTTCATGCCTGCTTGCCTGTGACTGACATCGGTTGATCCTCTGCCGACGTTGGCATCTCTTCAACTGCACCTAACCGATGTCGGTCGCTCCTGACCGATGCTAGTGACTATGTAAACCTATAACTTTGGTAATGCACTCATATGTGAAGCTTTTAGGCTCCACACATTAACAATCTCCCACTTGGAGATAAACAGCTACACCAGTACCTCTATAGCAACATCTTCTAGCTCCTTTATCTTCAACTCAATCATGAAGACCAACAGAAGTTGAATGAAGATTCAACTTCTCCTTTGTAACCAGCTTGGTTAACATATCAGCAGGATTCCTACCTGTATGGATCTTCTCCAGCTTCAACTCACCATCTTCCAATACCTGTCTTATGAAGTGGTACCTAAGTTGTATGTGCTTGGTTCTTGAGTGAAAGGCTGAATTCTTAGCCAAATGGATTGCACTCTGACTATCACTATACAATCTGCAACTCTCTTTCTCCCTTCTAAGCTCTTCCATGAACCGTGTCATCCATATCATCTCTTTGCTAGCCTCTATGGCTGAAATATACTCTGCTTCTGTAGTTGACAAGGCAACAACCTTCTGCAACTTTGATATCCAGGTAACCGATGTTCCACCTACAGTGAAAACATATCCTGTGGTGTTCCTCCTGCCATCCAAATCACCTACCATATCTAAATCTACATAACCATGTAGAGAAGTATCTGAACCTCCATAGCACAAGTGCCTACTGCTGGTTCCTCTCAGATATCTAAGGATCCACTGAACTACTTTCCAATGTCCCTTTCCTGGATTGGCCATATACTTACAACACCCACTGCTTGGGTAATATCTGGTTTAGTACACACCATTGCATACATCAAACTTCCTACTGTGGAAGAATATGGAACCTTACTCATGTACTCTACCTCATCATGTGAATTAGGACATTGTTCTTTACTCAACTTAAAATGTCCAGCCAAAGGTGTGCTTACCAGTTTAGCATCCTGCATATTGAACTATTTCAACACCTTGTCCACATAATCCTCTTGAGACAATATCAACCTATGATTTTTCCTGTCTCTCTTAATGCTCATGCTAAGGATTTTCTTTATTGCTCCCAAATCCTTCATAGCAAAAGTTTGAGCTAAATTCACCTTAAGCTCAGAGATATCCTGCATGTGTGATCCTGCAACTAGCATATCATCTACATACAATAATAGAACAATATATCTACCATTATCTAATCTCTTAAAATACACACAATGGTCAGATTGACACCTACTGTAGCCATGCTCAGTCATAAACCTATCAAATTTCAAATACCACTGTCTAGGAGCTTGCTTGAGGCCATACAAGCTTTTCTTCAATCTGCACACTAACTTCTTACCTTTGACCTCAAATCCTTTCGGTTGTTCCATATAAATTTCCTCATCCAAATCTCCATGAAGAAATGTTGTCTTAACATCTACCTGCTCAAGATGCAAATCCTCAACAGCAACCAAAGACAGTACAATCCGTATAGAAGTCATTTTAACAACAGGAGAAAAAATCTCACCAAAATAAATACCTGGCTTTTGTGCAAATCCTTTCACTACCAATCTGGCCTTATATCTCATCTGTCCATTCTCACCTTCCTTCAACCTGTAGGTCCAT
This sequence comes from Torreya grandis, assembly GCA_037957365.1. Taxonomy (NCBI): domain Eukaryota; kingdom Viridiplantae; phylum Streptophyta; class Pinopsida; order Cupressales; family Taxaceae; genus Torreya; species Torreya grandis. The sequence continues at coordinate 617,468 of JARHVA010002139.1, read as the reverse complement.
TTGTTCTTCAGTGTTCTCTTACCAGCTAGAAACTCAACCAAATCCCATGTTTGGTTCTCTCTTAAGGACTCCATCTCCTCAACCATGCCACGCTCCCATTGACTCTTGGACTCCACCTGTATTGCTTCTTCAAAACTCTCTGGTTCTCCACCATTAGTTAGCAATAAATAGAATAATGAAGGAGAATATCTAATTGGAGGGTCACTTAACCTTTCTGACCTCCTAATGGGTGTTTGAGACTCGTTCACAACATGATGTCCACCAAAATTCTCTGACAGTGACCAACCTCGGTCACCTCCAGACCTGTTACTGACTGACGTTGGTTCTGCCTAACCAACATTGGTGCCTGTTCTGTCGACGTCAGTCTCTATATGACCGACATCAGTTTCTGTTCTACCGATGCTGGTTCCTATCCTGTCGATGTCAGTCTCTGTGTTTTCTTGCAAGTGATTATTTCTTTTTCCCATGAGCTCATTTTGGACCATCACCTCGTCCAATTCACCATTGCTCTGCCCAGATTGATTCAGCTTCTTTAGTTGGTCACTATACATCACTTTTTCATTGAAAACAACATCACAGCTCCTAATTATCTTGTTAGTTCCTAGATTCCAAAATCTAAAACCAAAATCATTTGAGCCATAGCCAATAAATGTGCACCTCATAGACTTAGCATCCAGCTTCTTTCTATTTTCCTTATCTACATGCACAAAGGCTTCACAACCAAAAACTTTGAGGAATGAGAGATCTACCTTTTTACCTGTCCATGCCTCTTTTGGAATTCCACCATCTAGAGTTGTAGAGGGTCCTTTATTAATCAGGTACACTGTAGTGTCAACAGCTTCTGCCCAAAACTCTAAGGGCAAACTAGCATGCAATCTCATACATCTTGCATGCTCCATGATTGCTCTGTTCATCCTTTCAGTAATTCCATTCTGTTGAGGTGTCCTTGGAACCATCCTTTGCCTATGGATTCCATGCATATAACAATACCAGTTAAACTTATAACTACAAAACTCTCCACCATTGTCAAATCTTAGGCACTTCAATCTTTTGCCTATTTCATTCTCAACCATAGCTTTCCAAATCTTAAAAGTCTCAAATACATCAAATTTATTCTTAATACAATAGATCCATACCTTTCTTGTAGCATCATCTATGAACGAAACATAGTACTATGATCCTCCAATAGAAGCTACCTGAGTCAGTCCCCACACGTCTGTGTGAACAAGCTGTAACTTATGCTTCTTCTTTGTAGACCCAATCTTGAGAAAACTAACCCTTTTCTATTTTCCAAATACACAGTGCTCACAAAATTCTAGATCCATGCTTTTCAAATCTGAAAGCTTACCTTTAGACTTAAGAATTGACATCCCCTTCTCACTCATGTGGCCAAGCCTTGAGTGCCACAATTTTGCATCCACATCTGAAGTAGATAATACAGAAGGAGAATTGTTAGTAACACAATTACATAAATAGAGAGTACCTACTCTCTTACCTCTGGCCATAACAAGTGCACCCTTGGTCACCTTCCAAGATTCTGCTGTGAGAGTTACTGTACAACCCTCATCCCCTAACTTTCCTACAAAAATCAAATTTCTCTTCAAGCTAGGAACATGCATCACATCTCTCAACACCCATGTGTTGCCATTCTGCATTTTCAGCTGCACTTTACCTTTGCCAATAATTTTACAAGGCTCATCATCCCCTAGATACACTATTCCAAAATCTCCATGGATATAGTCACAGAAATATTCCCTATTAGGGGTAGCATGAAAAGATGCACTAGAATCTAACACCCAAGATTCTATATTATTATGCAAAGAGAATATTAAAGCATCTTGTGCAATACCTGCAACCTTTGCTTCTTCTTTTCCTTCGTGTTGATTGTCCTCCTTAGGCTTTGACCAGCTATCTCTGCTTATGTGCCCCATCTTTCCATAATTCTAACATTGTGGCTTCCTGCCATTTCTAGATTTGGACCTGCCTCTCCCCTTAGACTTAGATCTTGATCTCCCTTTCTTGCTCTTCTCTTTTTGCCTTCCCTTACTCTCAAAACTTAAAGCATTCCCAGATGTCTCTTATGTGCTTTTCCTGTGAATTTCCTCATTCAAGATAACACTAACAACATCCTCTACTTTTAAAATATTTGATGCAGATGCAGTATTGCTAACTGCCATTACTAAGCTATGCCAGTTTTTAGGCAAAGAACATAATATTAAAAGAGCTTTTATTTCATCATCAAATACAATTTTGACTGAACTTAATTGATTTACAATACCATGGAAATCATTCAAGTGATTAAATACAGATCCACCTTCATGCATATGCAAATTAAATAGCTGCTTCATAAGATATACCTTATTAGAAGCTGAGGGTTTTTTGTACAAATTTGCTAAAGTAGTCATCAACTCTACCGTTGTTTTTGCCTATGATAAATTAGATATCACAGTAGATGCTAGACTCAGTCTTATAGACCCCAGAGCCTTTCTGTCAAGAACTTCCCATTCTTCATCATCCATGTCTGTGGGCTTCTTTGTAATCCCACCTAACGGTAAGTATAGATCTTTCTGATATAGATATTCCTCTATCTGCATTCTCCAATGTTGATAATTTTTTCCATTAAACTTTTCCATTCTCAGTTTACTTTCTTCTGCCGTTGCTTCTCCCACTCAAACAGAAATCCCTATAGAAACTCCTGTGAGCAACCTGTAATCAATACACACTACACAGATCTGAACCACCTGTTAGTGAACCTGAGCTTTGATACCAATTATTGGATATCAAACTCTAAACCTACAACCAAGGCTCTGATACCACTTGTTAGGGATCAACCAACAATATGATTACACTTATGAAAGCAATAAACCACAAAATTAAATTAGATAGATAAGTAACTAGAATCAAATAATAGCAAAGAATAAGAGATACAAGAAACCACCCTAAAAACTTGTATTAAACTCTTTACATAAGTAATACAATTGAAGAAACTTCTTTCTTCCACACCTCTCTTAGATGCACAAGATCTCTCTCTAGATCTCTATCCCTCAAGAGCTCTCTCTCTCTCAAGTATAATCAACTCCAACACCTTGGATTGATACAACTCTGTACTATTCTTCAACATTCACATACAATGAACTACTATAACCACACTAAGCTAAGAAGATCTAATTCTACATATAGAATTAGGAGACTTGAGCATGCACTTACAACCAACAGTTAAGCCTCTTGAACAAGGGCTCTAAAAACAATCTTACTAATAATAGAGACACAAACTTAAGACTAAGACTTAAACTCATCATGCAAACACTCGGTTCTATCCTCAAAAATAGCATTCCAGATGCACAGGTAACCGACGCCGGTTCCTGCCTGCTTGCCTGTGACCGATATCGGCCGATCCTCTGCCGACGCTAGCGTCTCTTCAACTGCACCTGACCGACGTCGGTCGCTCCTGACCGACGCCGGTGACTGTGTAAACCTGCAACTTTGGTAATGTGCTCATATGTGAAGCTTTTAGGCTCCACACCTTAACATGAATCATGTCATTTCAAGAATGTACCATACCTATAGTAAAGATGTCTAGATAGAGGTGTTTGAAAAGGGCTAAAAAAGGCCTTATTTGGGAGGCTAGGAGAGAGAAAACTATCTTAGATAGAGATAGGTCCTCAAATTTAAACCATGGGTGTATTAAAATAATATAAACTATATTATAATGTTTTCAATTCACAATTGTTATTACTTTTCCAAACTAACCCATTTACAGGTGGAAAAGGGATACAAGGAAAGCTTGTTTGTAAGGTAGAGATGCATAAGGTGGTAAGTGGGTGTTGAGGTAGTTTGAACAAAGAGTATAGGAAGTTATTGAGTTTCACCTAATCAGGATAAGGATATTTAAATCAAATAACCATCTTGTGATCTTGTACATTGTATGGTTGGTGAACTCTTAAACCTAAGATTAGAAGGAAGAATCCATTATTCAAGGATAAGAAAGTGAACACTTGTGCAAGCTCTACATCAGTGAAACTACTCCTATAAATGGTTTGGATGAAGATGCCATTTCTATTTATGTTCAATTAGAGTTTCTTATAATATTTTCTACATGCTCTACATGATCTATGAATAATTCTTGCTTCCACCAGTCACTTTTTTTACTCACAATACTCCTACAAGTAGCTAGGATTTTTGTCATGCAAGATAGCATTTGAATTCAAGTGCAAGTTTGTTTGTAATCAATGAAGGATATAATGTCTTCACATAATTTATATACATTTTAAATTATATTCTAATTCATGTGGTATAAATGCCTAATGTTGACCTATTTTGTATTTTATGCATAGTTTAAATCTTTCATTAGTTCTAGTTGGCAGGTATCTTTAACAAATTCTTAGGAAGTATTTTATATTTTATTTAGCTAAGTATAGTATACTTTTGGCATTAAGAAGTTGGGTATTCAATATTTTTGTTGGGATTAGTGTTTAAAAAATTTATAAATAAAAACCCTAAATACTTAATTCCTATTAGATAAAATGTATGAATCAAATGCTCAAAGTATGTATATAAAGCTTTATGACCCATCAAACAAATTTTTTGGTGAAAAAATGTTGAAGACCAAAGATCTGTCAGACAAAATGTCTAAACAAAATATCTAAAAACCTCATTTCCAAAAAATATAAGTTATTTTCAAGATAATTGTTTTATACAAAATGTTCATTACAAAAACCCTAAAGACCAAATCTATTTAGACAAAAGTTTAGAAGACCAAAAGATCTATCAAATAAAATATTGAATGAATAAGTCCCAAACAAAATACTGAATAAGACTTTTCATAGAAAAATTTTTAAGAACAAATGTTAATGAATAAATTTCCAGATCAAAAAACCAAAAAAAAAAAATCCCAAAGACCTAAATTCATTAGTCAATTTATCTAAACAAAAAGTCCAAAAACCTCAAGTCTAAACAAATATTTCATAGACCAATAGTTTGAATATCAAATTCTTTGAATAAACTACATCTTGAATAACTTACATAGTTCAAAAAACTTCTAAAAATAAGGCATTAATAGAGTTAATCCATAAAATACATAATACCATGCTAGATTCTTCTAAGTATGAAAACTAAGGATCTATATGCTCAATAATTTTCAAAAACATATAGAATAAAGGCTCGATAAACAAATATAGAATCTAAAAAAAGTGGGTTCCTTTTACTTCAAAAATAAAAAATGGGATGTTGGGTACAACACACAACTTTTATATATCTTGGCTCCATCTTGCTTTGTCATGTGTCTTGTCCAAGTGCTCCAAGTATTTTAGTCATGCATTCAAAGACTCTTGGTCATCCAAATGACCAATATGCATAATGCATAATAAGGGTACTATAAATTCCATAAGTAAAATAACCTCTATACCAAACACTAGTTGAAATGGTATAGGCTTGTTCAGGCACTTTTATGTAGTGTGATAGGCCCACAATACTGTTAATACATGATCATCCTATTCTTTGCGACCTACATCACATATCTTTATGAGGCATGTTCCCAATATTTTATTGAATGCCTCAATGGTGCCATTCACTTGGGCATGATAAGGTGTCATCTTATGGTGTGCCACCATGTATTCAATCATCAATATATGAATGGTTTCATTGATGAAGTGTGTGTCATGATTTCTAGTCAAAGTAAGTGGGCATCCATAGTGATTGATGATATTCTCCTAGGTAAACCTTATTGTGCTGGTGGATGTACAATCCTTAGTTGGCATTGCCTTAGCCAACTTGGTAAAGTAATGTGTGGTAGCTATATTATATCATATACCTCGTAGAGGGAGTAATAGGTATAACAAATTCAATGGCCCATTTTTTAAATGGTACCTACGTAAGGATGGCAATGAGGGGTATCTCATCCTAGTGGTTTAGTTTTCTCATGCATTGGTAGATGTCACATACTTTGGCATATTCTTTTGTGTCCTAAAATAGAGTTGGCTACCATAATCTTGATTGTAGTACCTTATACATCATAGTATATAAAATGTAATGGCCTCTTATAATCTCCTCATGTACCTTTTATAATACTAATTCCCCTTCATACTCTAAGACACATTAGTGTAGGACCTCATCTCAACTTAACTTGTATAGCTCCTTTTTAATGAGTTGAAAAGGGGTAGTGCAAACTATAAGATGATTCTTCTCCTTAGTCATCATAGTCTAGGGTGAAGATCTAGATATCAAAAATGTGGTGATCTCCACCAAGTCTTCAGGTATGTTTTAGATCTTATAAATTTGCATGTTAGGTATGTCATATTCAATAGGTACTATTGCATCACTAGAGTTGATATAGGATAAATGGTCTAGGCTCAAGTTTTGTTTTCCAAGTTTTACTAAAATAGATAACTGTAAATCTTGAAATAAAATAATCCATCAAAAAATGTGTTGATACAAAATGGGCTTATTCACCATGTACTTAAGCACCTTGTGATTAATAAATAAGATGAATGGGTTTGCCAACAAAAATTTCCAAAACTTATAAGGGGTATAGACCATGGAGAGTGCCTCATGCTTAGTTATGGTCTAGTTTTGTTTTTCTTTGGTTAGTTTTCTACTTGTGCAAGAAATGGGATGATCCACTTTGTCTTCACCTAGTTATGCCAAAATAACATTGATTGAGAACTAGATGCATCAACATAGACATGGAATGGAGTCACCTAGTTAGGAAATTTAAATATTGGTGTACTTGTGAGTTTAAGATTTAGGGTCTCAATTGCATCTTCCTACAATACACCCCAATAGAATGGGCCATCCTTTCACAAGAGCTCTTCTAATAGTGTTTCAAACTTGGCATAGTTCCTTATGAACTTCTTATAGTACCTACAATGTCTAAAAAAGGCATGAATGTCTTTCTATGTTGATGGGGTCTCAAACTAAAGGATGATTATAATATTTATTGGATCAATGAGCAAACCATCCTTATATATGATGTACTTGAGCAAAGCACCAAATGGTGTTGTGAAAATGCACTTCTTAAGGTTCAAATAAATTTTCAATTACCTACACCTCTCAAACATTAGGCATAAGTTGTCATAGTGATCCTTCACTAATCCATACATATTCCAATGATCTAATTATACTTGAAGTAACTTTTGAATAAATTCATTCAAAGTGGTGATCACAACTCAAGAAAATGTGTCTAGTACATTATTTAGTCCAAAGGGCATCACGTTGTATGTAAAATGACCCCATTTTATTATAAAAGTAGATTTGGGCTTGTCTTCCTCTTTGATCTAGACTTGATGGTATCCTAAGATACCATCAATAAAGGTGTATATTTCATAACCTATGATTCCATCCAAGACTTCATTAATGAACAAAGTTGGAAAGGGGTCAATTATACAGGTGATGTTCAATAATATATAGTCAACATATAATTGGATGCACCCATCCTTCTTGATAATGATGACCATGGGGCTAACCCATTTAAATTCCTACATGGGATAGATGATGTTTGTGGATAACATATCAGTAATCTCTATTTTGACCTTGGTGTGAAGATTTGGGTTCATCCTCTAAGGTCACTTCTTAATAGGTCTTACACCATCAACTAACTTGATGATCATATTCCTAAGGGATGGGTGTGTGCCTTTCATATCTCTATAGCTTAGAGGGAACAAGTCTTGGAATTTCTTCATGAGATCAACAATATATGTCATCTCTATGTTAAACTAATATGCACTTAGAGTAGTAATCTTTGGTTTTCCTTCTGAGTTGATATCTACCTTTGTCATTTTTAAAAGCATGTAGTAGGGTTCATTCTTCTTATGGTGTGAATCTTTAGTTTATCTTTTTCCCTCATTTTTTTCTATCTAAATGTGGGTAGGGTCTTCTTATTTTGGGTGTTATCCTCAACTTGGCACACTAATTTCCTTTTGCCTATCAAGCTCTTCTAGATACACAACTTTTATGTGTCATCATCTTCATCACTAGAGTCACTATTGAGGATTTGTTATTCAAAAAAGTTTTGGAGAGCCAACCCTTTTTCATTGAACATGTCTTTTAGGTGCTCCTCTAAGATTTCAGTGTCCTCAAACACTGACCTTCAAACTACCTATAGTGGCTCAATCATTTCAAGGTTTTGCAAAGAAAAGGAGAAGGTGTGAAAAAATTGCTCCTTAATGGCATCCCAATTGGTTGTCTCATGGATCATCTCATTTTTAATATACCTAAGTTTTCAATGTCCTATAGAAGGCATGTAAACATAAATTCTTTGGGGTATTCTCATCATAAATAGTCCATTTCTCTTCACAATGATACACATGTGATATAGGGTCAAAGTCATCATAATAGGCTGAGATGTCCAAGTCCTCATTACTCTTTCCAAATCTCATGCAAATGGTTTCCTTCACATCTTGCTAAGTTAGCAAGCTAGGCCTTTGTGTTTCCCACCAACAAGCGATAGTGTTCTTCAATGTATACACTAGTGCATCCATTTTATCCACCTCTTTTGAGATGCATGATTTGAGGTATTAGATATAATTTTCCATGAAATTACTCCCTTCATATCTAGGTAGAGTTGTAAGTTTACCTTTACTTAGGTAAAACACTTTATTTCCCTTCTTCTTGGTGTAAGGGAACCACATTTTAGAAGTTGAAGACCAAAGACTCTTTTTCTATTTTTTCATTTTAAGATGTGCTTGATCATTCCTGCACCCTTAATTATGCCAAGCCTACCTTGGGTCAACATTTTATTTAGGTCAAGGAATTCATCAACCTTATGGGACCCTTGATAACACCCACAAATGGGATATGTAGGGTAGTTGCACTTCTAATGTTCTTTAGAGCCACACTTATAACATGAGCATGGTGGGAACCTTCCACCACCACATCCTCCACCTCACCCTCTATTGCCTCATTTCATCCCAAAGCTTGTATTTTATTGACTGTAGCCTTCATTTCTTTGGATAGTCTACCTTTTGACTACTATAGTGGCCTATCATGTGCCTCTTTCCATGTTCCTATACATCTCATCAATCACTTAGCAATTATCAGTGGTATGGATGTAGGTCTCACATAATCTATAATAGATGGTTATTTTGACCTAGAGTGCACATTGTAATAAAGGGTAGTTTTGATCATCATGCACCTCTTGATAAACTTCATATCTTAGAAGTAGGGTGTGCACATTCCTTCATGGGTAGTTATTCCTATTATGGTCTTTCACTTTGAAGTTAGTGCACCATAATCCACGTAGAGAATCTTGCAATGAGATAGTGGTAAAATTTTGGAGTTGAAAGGCCATGGATATCATATGTGATTCCATAAATGGGTTGATCCTAGTAACTAACTTCTAACTACTTTGGCTTTGAGCATGGATTTAAGAACTTTGTGATGGTCTATAAAAGTATTCATGAAAATCACTCTTTGAAATGGTACTAGAAACCCTCCAATGAACCATTGTGCATGATGGTAAGAGTGAATATCATATGGTAGCTTTGATAGAAGAGTTTTTAACCTTGCATCATATAGGCACACACTTTTTGAGATTTCTTAGGTGATCTCTTTAATCATGGTGATGCTCTACTATTCAAACTCTAGAATGTCTAATTACTTCAAGAATGCATCCTTAAGGCTCATAATCGACCATGGATTGGTTAGGGTCAAATTTCCTATACCAAGTATGGGAATGATCAAGTAAAGTGGTCACAAATTGGGTATCCTTACACTCTGATTGGGTTATGCCCCATGCATGCCATTTTATTTCACACTCTAGCATATGTTCTATGGAATTATCCATGCCATGATACACTAGAAAGTGCATTTCTAGTTTTTAGTAGATTTTATGTGGGTGGGTAGATGGTATTTGGAGAGCTTGTCCCCCTAGTGTCTATCTTGGTAGTAGTCCTCTAACACCTTCAACCACTAGGTTAGGCACCGGTCTTATTATTATTATTGGCATAGTTAATGTTGATGGTGTTGTGATACTTCCTTGTGATGCCAAACCATTTCCTCCAGTCTATTGTCCACTTTGTGTTGTTGACATCAGCTAAGCTAGTATGATTGTGCTCAATTTATATTATGGTGAGATATTTTCCACTGGTCTAAAGGTAGTCATGTTCACCTCCTTATATGAAATAATTTGTTTAATCACAAAGTTGCACTCTAAATCTTAAAAACATCTAAGATCAAAGTTATTAATAAATTCAATTATTACTTATATACTTTATTCAAGTCAAGGATCTAGCATGTGATCATGCACCTTAGGTTCAAAGGGGGAAGACGTATAAAATGTATATTTAGTTAGAAAATCTTGTAGGAACCTAGTGGATTCTACACCTAACAAATGTTGAGCTCAATCAATCATTTCATTGTTTCTCTCATCTTCATACTATTGTACTTCAATATATCCTTCCCCATGCCCTTCCCACTCACTACAAGTTTTATCAACACTTTCAAGTTCTATATCTTTTATTGGTCTATGCCATATTTTATTATAGGTCTATATTATAAGCTCTTGGGTGTTAATCTACTCATCCCCTTACATTACACCTCACCTACACATCCCCTTTTCCCCCTTTGCACTACTCATATGCAAAAAGACTTTAGCCTTCCATCCTTGAAGTTTCAAATCCATAATCCACCATTAGATTTTTGAGCTCTACACCACATTCCTTCACAAATGTGCCTCTATGGTTAAAAAAAAATTGGTACTTTACTTCCTTAAGGCATGAGTATGTTGAGATTATGAACTCAAGTATGTAGTTATTTAGTGCTCCTTACCACCATTTATATATTGTTCTAGTCCAAGTGGCATCTAGGGTTTCAAGCCTCTCTAAGAACTCATTTTTCCACTCATAACACTATCCATATCTTCTTATTTTGTGGGTTGAATATGCAACCAACCATCAATACCCATGCTCAAGTAACTCATATAAAAATACCTCATACAGAGCATCATATATGTTGTTCTGAACCCACTTTCTTGGATTTTATCCTCTATAAGTTAGATGCTTTAGTGCAAAGCTATCTTCCACCTATTTCAACTAGTTCTCAATGTTTTTGAGGGAGATTTAGTAAATCATCCTACCACATCATTGTAACAACAAAATTCAACACAAGTCATAAAAATGGAATAAAAATATTATATAAAAGGATGCATAAAGTTATCTTAAATGGTGATGGTCTTATTATAACCAGGTACAAAGATGGGACATTCCTTTTATGCTCAACATTTTACACTTGAGTGTACCAACATCATTCCACATAAGGCACAAGCCTTATGTACTCACTTGAAGTGTAGCTAATAAGGAACCAAGGCTCATATTGGGCTAGTTGTGCCATGGCTCAAGACATAAATTATGGGACTTGGTCAATTCAAAGAAGGATTTAAGTAGATTCATAGGTGCAATCCTTTCATGGGCTAATCCTAGTGGTCTATAGGTGTAATCCTTTTAGTGGACTAATCCTAGAGTCATATAGTTGTAAGCCTTTTTTAAACTAAGCATAAAATCATATAGGAACTTGAAGGTTCAAAGGGGATTTTTTTACTTTAAATGATCATACTAGGATCACACTTCTAGCAATTGTACGAATACTTGGTTCAGGATCTAAATACTTAGTCTTTATATAAGTTACAGTTGATGTCATCATCTATCATAGGGACTCTATTAATGATGTAAAATAGAAGCATACATAAACATTACTTTAATGTCACTGAAATTAAATTATAAAATTACACTCATTTTGCATTTAAATAGAAATTTAAAGATGTAATAACCAAATATCATTATATGTTGACATAGCCACATTTGTCATTAATAAAGTTGAAAAAAATATATATCATTCATGTAATTTAAATTAGAGTATACCTAATTCATACTAATTAATGACCCAAAGGCTAGCAAGTGAGATTGGGTGCTTATAAATGGAGCCTTAATGTCATCCATGCTATGCCTAAGACTAATAGCTACTAGTGGCATTCATACAAAGCAAATTATAGTTTACCAAATCTTTTATGCACTATTTTTTCATCTTTACATCAATTGGTTTGAGCTCCTTTTATATCTCCTTAGGAATATCTCCACTAAGGTGGAATGCACACACTGAGTGTTGAGCTAGAGCCTTGGTGATCATTCCCACTATTTCTATCACCTTGTGAACTAAGTGTTGTATTCACCACATATTTCCAATCCTAAAATATTCCCTAAAGATATGGGAACCAATTAACCACTTGCCAGCTAGCACAAGGTATGTGTTAAAACCTCCAACTAGTGTTAAGATGCCAAAATGTCAATCATCATGCCAAAATATTACCTCATATTAATGTGGATGTCATGCTAGCATGAATCATGTACTTATCAAAATAAGGGACCCAACATGATACCTAATCCTACAATAAGCCTAGGATCTACCAATAGTTGGTCCTATATTTGACCAGTTCTTAACTAAAATATATTAATTAGGGTATCCCTAATCATCCTCTCCATGTGCCCATAATATCTACAATCATAGTGTACACTAGATAAATTAGATATAGGTAACATGAGCAAATTGAACATATGTAAAATCAGATACATAACTAGAACAAATCAAAATATAAGTTGTAATCATGAATAAACAAAATCAAAAAAATTATTGGATCTCCCTCTCACTACTCAGGATTAGAGTCATCATCTATGAACTCTTCCTCATATATGTCAAGATCCTCCTCTAGCTTAGTGTGTACTAAAATCTCACCCTCTTCATCTCTTGATTGCTACTATTATTGCTATATAGGGCCTTGTGGTGGTGGTGAGGAGGGTGGTGGTGGTGGTGGACCCATCTAATGTTGTTGTCTAACTCCAACCTACCCTCCTCCTCCCCTAGTTACCTATAAATTTGGTCGAGTGATAGGTATCCCTCTCACAATTAGGTGCCATGTCAGTCACCCTAACCTCATGGATCTTACCTTATGACCCCTATACACAACTTTAAGGATATAGAGGTTACCTGTATATGGCATACCAAACTATTGAGGCACTTGATCTATGGGGTATGCCTTAATCTATAACATCCTATATCAAACCTGGGTGGCCCTAATGGTTATTATAAGATAGACACCCTCATTGACCCATTCCCCAACCATGCCCTGGTAATGTTAAGAAATCAATTTTTTAGTCAAAGACCCCATAGTTTAGATTAATACATGAGAGGGTACCATTTCTAACAATCTAATGGCCCTAATATCCCTTATGCCACAATCAACACCCCCTCTAGTAGGGTATCATCCTCTCATAGACCCAACCCATAATGATGGTCAGGTGGTTAATATAAATGGATCCCAAGTGATTCACTTAGTAAAAATATTTTTAGGTTCATGCCAGCATCTCCTATATCTAAGCATAGTGACCCCCCTCTCCTCTATGCATCACACAATCGATGACCAACTGTATAAGAGCCTATTTATGCCCTTATCTCCCACTAACTAAGAAGAAAGGATGCTAATGATGGCCTTACTTATATTAGGTAGTGTTAATCATTTAACTCGATAAAGTATAACTCCATACTTCACACTAACATCAGGTGTGTTAGAGTCTCTAAAATGATCTACCCAACTACAAGCCTCATAATGGTTGTCAGCATCATGAATAGACACCAATTGATTGGTCATGGGAAGAATGGTGATCTAATACATATCTACAAGAGTAAACTTCCACTCTCCTAGGGCATGAAGAAGCATGAAAGTATTTCATTTAGGGTCCCAATAGGTCAATAGGTCATACAATAGTCATCTATAAGAGGGGGTGATCCCTACCAATGCTATATGAAGTATCCTTGCTCAGTCAAGTAGGGCCAACTCATCAGTTATCATAAGTATTGGGACTAGATGGATCCACTCCTCCCAGTTTATAATCCATCAAATATAGTCCCCTTGTAAAAATTAAATAGACCCTAAGTCAAAAAAATCAAGTCAACTTCACCTTTTAGATATGTCAAAAATATTCACATTCTCTTAGCATGCAAAACTGCTTCAACTTATAAGTGGTAATTATGAAAACACCCTATGATAGTTTTGAAACTACCCTAAAGTGATAACATAACCACCATAGTTGGTTGTGTAATTTCCCTAAAATGGTGATATTGTAATTTCTTTATGGTAGTTACATCACTACTATGGTAGTTACGTAACCACCACCCTACAAAGGGTAGTAGTTCCATAGCCAAAGTAGTGGTTATGTTAGTCACCTGGAGACTTCCCCAAAATCCCCTAAAACCTAATCAAATCATCCCAAAAATCAAAAAATTCCATAAGTCCCAAATCTACCCCCTCCAATAATGACTATATAGTAAAAGAAAAATCAAATCTGTTGGATTTCAACTAAATTTTGATCAAATTTTCAAATTTGGGGTAAAATCAAAAAATTTAATAAAAACTAACCTGATAATGCCTAGTTGTGTCTTCCACTATTATTTTTTATATCCTCTTATATCCCTCATTCCATTGACTATTTTTGTGCTCAAAACATTCACCGATAATCTAGATCTCAAAAATCTCTCTCAAGGTAAATGACATAAATGAATTACTTTTAGTAAGTTTTTTAATATATTGGACCCCAAAATAGCCATTTTAATTCAAAAAAATCTATTTTTTGGAATGACCTTTTGTTTAATGTTTGTTCTTACATGTATAAGTCATTTTTCCTAGATCTTATAACTAGTATTTTTATCACTAACACTTTAACAAACTTCTCTATTTTCTTGTAGTAAATTTTATGTTTTTATAGATACACATGGCTTAGCACTAGGTTCAATCCTTTGATAGGATGGTACATGTAGTATGATCTCCCCCACATATATGGTATGTATTCTTTCCATGTTTTGATTACATATTCTTTTTTTTCACTTTTATTTAAAATCATAATTGAATCTCATCTTATGTTTGTAAGTTATGCAAAGTCTCAATGGGATTCACTCCTCTATTTGGGTAAGTAAGGTAAGTATTTACAACCTCTCATTTATTTTAGTATGCCTTACTCAATATTACACCTTTATAATTCATGACAAGGTGCCTTCTCGAGTAGAAAAACCAAAATTTACATAATTCAACACTTCCTATATAAATCCAATGATGATGTAATGACCTCCTATTTTATACTCCACAAGAGACTCTCTAGATCTACTCCTTATCTATACCTTCATATTCCTCCATTGAACCCTTTTAGTCCCCTTGGTTTTGACTTTACTAGCTATTCACCTTGTTTCAAAAACTAACCATAGATGATAGAACTATCACTTTAAGTAACAAAATTTCCCTTCATTACAAAACCACCCCTTATTTTACATAACCTCTAAGATGGTTGTGTAAATTAGGCAATGGTTATTATGATAAGAGGTAGTTTTATGTTAAAACCAAGTTGGTCTTGTAATATTTAGTGATGGTTTGGTAACCTTTAGTGGTGGTTTTGCAACTACCCCTACATAAAGTGGTTTTTTTATCATAGTTGAAACACCTCCATAAATTACTCATGTGATTCATATTTTCATGTATTTTTCATAACAAGCATCACATTTATTATTTTTATCACTTATGTTTGCCTCCAATCAGGCCTATCTCACTCCCTCTTCTATTTTTAGGCATCTTCATTTCCTCTTAAGTTGAAATCACTATCATACTTAGTTAAACTCCTCCAAGTAAAATCCCAAGTTTTCCTACAAAAATGCTTATTTTGGCCTAATTTTAGATCCAAAATTACCATTAGATGTTACTATTGAGAATATTTTATAGCCATAACTTTGCTGAAATTACCAAAAGATTTAGCCTCTATTATTTTTGAGTCGAATACATAGTTACAAGTGAAAAAGTGTTCGTGGAAAAAATAACTCAGACTTTACAAGTCAAGACTTTAATCAACCTTAGTTCAACTACTTTCCATTTGTGGATTATGTCTCCTATTTTCCCATTTTTTTATATATTTTGTGCATCCCCCATCTAGAAATTTTTCATAATTTATACAAGATTATATGGAGCTAGCATACTGAGGAATTTTCTATCAACACACCACATGCACTTTAACTAATTTATGCTAGAATCAGATTGGAGTTCTCTTGATTTTATCTTTATTTTATTTATTAGATTAAATTTAATGTAGTTTTTTGTTATGTTAGATTATTTTTCCATGTTTAAAAAAGAATCAAATTTGATAGTGAAAGATATCTATCCCTTTTCATTTATCTTTCCTACAAAAATATATTTAGTTTTGATTTGTTCTTACATTTTAGTAGATTAGTTTCCTCCCCCTTTAGAAATAAATTTTTTCAATCATTTTGAAAAAATATCTTATAAATTATTTTAACTATTTACATCCAATACAACATTTCTCTTTCAAGGTCTAAACAAGTCTCTAGCACTCTAAACAATCACCTAGACAAACATAGAAACATAGACAATCATAGGTGCATACACGAAGGTATTATATTATTGGCCTTATTTTTATTTGAAGGGTTAAAATAATTTTAATTTTAATCTTTAAAAAATATTAAAAAAATCATAACTTGCATCTCTTGTTTTCATCTTAGCAATCCATTAAAAAGAAAAAGGTTTTATTTGTAGCAAATTAGAAAGGTTGAAAAACTAGTACAGTTTGTTTGTGAATAAGAACATCCATAGAAAGTGTTTTATTTATGTTGTTTTAAATCATATTATGTTATCACATTATTTATATGCATAGATTCAATTTATAAATTTAGTTCATTTCATACAAAATAATCAAAACAAATAAAAACATCTCATCTAGTTTGTATGCAATTAGAGTTAGGAAAAATTAGCATCTTGCATTAAACATAGGTTATTTCTCTCCATATTTTCATAAATTAAAAACATTGAAAAGGATAAAAATAATAATTTTAATTTTATTTACTTTTAACTTTTCTATTCTTTTACTTTCAGCACATTATTTTTAGTAAACAAGCATTTGTTTCTATAAAACTAGAAAAAGTCTAAAAATAATCAAAACAACCAAAAATAGTGTCAAAAGCCTTGCTAACACATGCAAGCCATATCACAAGCCTTTTCGATCCATGAAATCAACCACATTCCATATAAGCCTTGTCCATATACACAAATACCATACATCAAGCCTTGCTTCAACATTCCAGCAAGTTCACTTTACGAGCCATTACATGAACAAGCTCATATGATTTTCCTAGGCTTTTGCCTAATCTTCTTTAGATGACCCTCTCCAAGACACCAGGGCATGTCTAGCATGGTCTATTCCTTAGATTTGAATCACTTGGTCCTATAATCATCACACAATATAACATTAGCACTAATTTGATATGTAAGGTATTTCAATCTACTCCCATTCTTCACCTCATCATATATTCTTTAGTTGTAATATAATAACAAGAATGCATCCTTGATCTACCTATCATTATCCTCCCTTATAATAGAGTACGCCCATATAATCTTATCTAGGCATAGTCTCTCACCCATACCTCCTTTTTCTCCTTGGTTCTAGTCTCATCTTATATCATTCATATTTAATGTATGGCATTGACCAGGTAGATTCAACCTAATAGAGTGGACCTTTTTTCCACAATTCATCCAACCAAATCTTTCTCATTTCCCTAGACCTAGCATTGACCAAGAACTTCACCTTCTTGTGATATCAAAGACCAAAGGACCTTGGAGCTCCATTTCCACATAGCTCGATACTCTGAACAAGTATTGAGACATTGCTAAGGTCTTTTGGCTCCATCATTAGAACCCATTTCCACCATCTATCCCGAATCTCATTCCACTAAATAATCAACCAAACCCCTATCCCATCCATTATGTCAGCTAACTTAGCTAAACTTCAAGGAGTCAACTGCATAATTTAGCATGTGTTATTTTTGTACATAAAGTAACTAAAAAAATTATATAACCAATTTGGAATCATTTTGAACAAGAAAATTCAAAAATATTCAATATATTTGGTAATTTTGGATGTGAAATAAAATAATAAAAAGAAATTTTACCTTGCACGTGAAAATACCAGTGCTTTTTTTTTATCTAGTGGAACCCACACTGAGTAGAACATCATACAAATTTATGGTGTCTTAGGTTTGATGTTCAACCTTTGTAAATCATGATAAAATAAATACTCAAAAAAAATTCCTTCTGTGCAATGTTTCCTTATTTCTACTCTCACTTTGAATGATATTTACTAAACATTTTTGCATCAAAAAAATTTAAGGTCTGGTAAAGTTTAGAAATTGATATATCTCTTAACAAAAAAATATTTCTCTCCAATGCCTCCCAAAATATCCCCTTTAGTCCTTTGGCATGGTAGTCAGTGATTTGGTTTTTTACTCAATTGGCATGCCATTCAAAACAACATTTCCTCAGTTGTGGAAAAAAGTCTATAAACTATCAAAATTCACACAGAAATGGAATGGAAATGGAAATGGAAATAACATTGAGAGAATTATGTGTTTATGTATCCATGATGAGGGTTGAGTGAATGATCAAAAAAACTCAATTATGTTTATTTGTATCATAAGAATAAAAAAATCATTTAATAAAATAATACACTAGCTTTTATTGCATAATATACTTACAAATAACTTTAAATACGATATTAACTACCTCAAAGTAGCATTTCCATACCTTATACAAGCCATACAATAGGTGAAACTCAGGATTCCAAAAAAATGTCCATATACTCGTGTGTTCCTCCTTTTTCAATTGTCAAGATTTGATACCACTTTTGAAACCATGACTAGGAGGAAAAATATGAAAAAAAATATTCAATGTAAAAACATTTTTAACTTATTGAATGAGGAACATACAAAATAAATAGAGAAATTGGTAAGTTGTAAGTCTATTTCTATAGGATATAACTACCAATGTACCCAAAACCTAAACTAATAACATAATGTATGGTAATTTATGATTACCAAACATAATGGGGGTATTTCCTAGTGAGATACATGACCTAATTTTATTAAACACACTAACTAACTAATTAAATACAATTGTGGATCATAAATGACCAAATAAGTGGATCAATTGTGAGTGATAGTAGGAACAATACCACCTATGTCAATGTTTATAATTTGAGGTATCAAATGTTCATTTTATAAATGTTTGATAGTTTTTTTTTTAAATTAGAGGTTGAGATATAAGGTTACCGTATGCATCTCTAAGAGGGAGTGGGGGTTATTAGGATTTTTTATACCCCATTGATTGGGTTGAGGATAATTTATAATTAGAAAAGTTATTTTTGCATTTATATTATTAATTTTAAAAAAGTAGCCATTTAGTTCATAGTTTGTAATAAAATTTGATTATTGTTGATAACAGCTTGATTAGTAGAAGTGATTTGATATGCATTGGAGGTAGCATTAACTTGAGTATGAATATAGGCACTTTGAATGGGTCTACCTAAGGAAATCCCGACCATAGTAGTTGAGATACTAAGCAAGGTGAAAGAAGTATTAGTAGATAAAATTGAGGGCATGAAAGAAGAAGTGGGTATAGAAGAAGAAAAATTCATGTAAGAATCATAGGGTGATTTACCCCAAGTCTTGTAGATAATTTATGTGTAGGTGAAGGTGGATCCAAGGTAAGGTCCCATCATGAGTTTTTAGATGATCATGGGATCCTTTATTTAATGTTGAGGTTTTTCTTTGATGAAGGGTATCATTTCATTATGTTATTTGAGATCACTCTCATCCTCAATAATAGGTATTTTTAGAGGATAGTTTAGTGGATCCAAAGTTTTAGCAGCAGGAGACCCATAGTTTTGTCTCTAGTGGACACATGGACATTATTGACATCTGGATTTTCTATGGAAGTATATCAAAGGTGAGAATGAGGATGTTTAGTGTATATAAATAAAAATATAGCTAACCTATTAATCAATCCTAACTCAGAGAAGATAAATCCTACTTACACTTATATTTGTTGATACATTTAGACATTCGAAGTCATGACCAAAATGGATCCACTAGACCTAATTAAGGGGTTTCTTAACACAATAGTATCACTAGAGAGGGTTCCAAAGCCTCTAGTCAAGTAACACTATGTAATAACCCTAGTTAGGTCCTATGTTTTTATATTTACTAAGTATATGCAAAGTAAATAAAAATGTAATTTATTGCTCACCAAAGTTTGTGGAATAAAGTGGGGGTAATAAACATAAAAAAGTAAACATGCATGGAAGATCTATACTCAAGTCAATGTATGGGAGATTCTAATGAATGGGAAAGAAGTACAAATGTTAAACTATCTACTTTAACAAAAGAGGAACAAAGTTAGGAATACTTACCTTTTAATATGAACCCACTGAGCCTCAATCTCTCCCTTGGCAAAGGTGCTTCACAAGAGGTTCTTGTGGTATGTAAGGATAACAAAGATAATTCAGCCCTAAACTACATAATTTTTTTATGTATCCAAAAGACTTCTTCATAAGACAATATTTGCATCTCCAAATAAAGTATTAAAACCCTAATCAATGTTCTTCAAGTATAATGGTGGATAAGTAGATGTGCAATATATTTTTCTTATTCTCTTCCTTCAAATGGTATAAATGAATATGTATATATAGTTGAATCTAACCCTAAAACCTTTTTAAAATTTAGCCAATAGAGTCAGCTCAATTTGAATCTATATCATTTTTTGATAAAAATAAGTTAGGTCCTAATATAGGTTGGCTAAGTTTGATGTAGACTCATAACGTGCAAATATCAATTAGAATATAGGGTCAGCCCAGGCCAATATTGTTTGGTAAATGTCAAAAATATTCTTAGGATTAGGTAGAGACTAAGTAGTGTGGTGAATTGTTCAGAGGAGTGTGTAAGAGAGGAGGAAAAATTTAGGGAAATGTATAATATATAGTTGTGTGGATAGCAAGTGGTGATATAAGGGACAACAATCTTGAAAAGTACCAATGGTCTACCCACCCCTTTTTCAATGCACCCTTTAAGACATGCACTCAGAGAAATTGAGACTCAATGGGTTATTGAAAGAAATAAAACATCAATAATTTATAAAGTTTTAAAATATTTAGTGTATACATATGCCCCACTCATAGCTCATCACATGTCACTCAAGTGCAACATGAGATGGTGCTTTAAGAAAAGAACATAACAACACATAATGCTAAAGATAAATAAATTATAGTAAGAAGTGAATTAGATAAATGAAAGGATAGAATTGAAAAATACATACATTTACTTACCTTAATATTTTAGATAAAGAATGAATTGAAATAAATGTGAAAGTGTCCATGTAGGAAATTTTAGGTGAAACTGTAGAAATTAACAAAAAAATAAGTGAAAAGATAAAAAATATGTGAAAAGATTCAAAAAAGAATAAGTTGAAACAAAGATATGGTCAAAAAATAGAATCTAATTGTAAATATCTGACAGGTAAATAATTTTGAATAGTAAATATAAATAGGGTGAAAATCAATTAATTTTTTATTTTTACTATTTTGAGAAAATATTACTCTAAGAGACCTGGTGTCAACCTAGAGAGTGACCATGGTGAGGAGATGACAGCTATGATGTGGAGGATTCATAGCATATGCAGTGGGTGTCAGACACGTAAGAAAATATGAATTTCAAATTTTTGAGAAATTTTATTTGAAACTAAGCTAAATATATATAATTGGATGATAGGAAAAAATTAGACATTAAATCTATGTTATGCCTATTTTTCATACCCCTACAATTTTATGAAATTATACTCCTATCTGCCGTAGCGATGACCTAGTCATAAAATCTAAAATTGCAATTGGGAACCTAAGTCAATTAGTATTATTATGAATACATGTGTTTTCAATTAAATGATTTGATAATTATTTGTTTATTAATTCATATTTATGTTATAGTGGTTTCAAAAAGAGTTAATGGTTGAATGAATAAATTTAGCTTATATTTATTATCATTATAAATGTTTGTTTTCAGTCATGAGATTTTGGTGGATAGAATTGATCAGATTGCAATGATAACTTCAATGTTTTCAGTTTAAAATGATATTGTTTGATACGATTTTATCTGAATTGAAGGCATTTTATGATTCATCTTGATGTTTTTCAGTTAAATCATTTGAAACATAATTGTAAGTATGGATATTGATGCAAAAGGTGTGTTATCATAGATAGAATTTGGTTTAATATTTGAAACCTAAGCTATTATGATTCTAAGGATTATTAAATAATCCTAAGGAGTTCTAAGTTTTAATCTAAGAATGCTATATTATATTAAATATGCAATGTGATGATTGTTAAAGCAAACATGGGGTGATTGTTTTGTTGTGAGGAACTATTAAAAACTAAGCTATGTGTGGTTTTGAGGATCATTTCATTAGTGGTTCAAATGGAAATATGGTGGTATAGTTGGCATGATGGTTTTATGCAAAGTGTGTTAGATGTTTTGAGACCCGAATAATATCAAAGGTAGTATTAAGAATTAAATGTGAATTATACATGCCTAAAACTATGTGATTTAGCTAGTGTTTTAGTAAATAAATTGGTCATTACTAATTTTAAAGCCTTGCTAAATAAGTTAGTAGTCAACTAATGGAATACCTCGAATTGGGAAACTAATAATATGAAGGCACATAGATGAAAGTGGTTAATGCACAAGTCATGGATATAAATAGGTTGGTTTTTCATTTTGATAGTCATTTTTCAAAGCTCGCAATAGAAGTGATACTCTAATGAGATAAATTTGGAAGTTGTACATAGCATTAAAAGGTATGCCATTATTGATAATGAATAGTTTATAAAGAGATTCATTACGACTAATTTGCATGGAAGAAATTGTAGTTCTGAGTTTTGCATGATATTATTTTTGATAAATTATGGCAAGATAAGTTGTTTGTTTAAATATTTTTACATGCATATGAAAATTTGCAAAGATTTCTGGGTTTATCATGTTATATTTTATGGCATGAGATTTAGATGGCTAAAAGTGTTTTCATTATTGTTATAAATCTTTCATCTTTGGTTTGAAGTTTTTTTTATGATAATGGAGGTTATCTTTGAAAACATGATTTTTTAGTTTTGGGTTTTCAGTTATAGTGGTAATTCTAGTTAGATCAATTTGGATTTTAAAGCTATAATTTCATAAGTGTGTGATTTTTTTATTAATGAGTTTGAAGGTGGTTTTATGCATATAATGTGAAGAAACTGTGTTGAATAGTTTAGATATACATAATTATTTACATGCAATATATATGATTTTATAAAATCAGAAGGTTATTTTAAAAGATATCAAAACATGTTTTTGGGTTTCTATTTTTGAAGTCAAAAATTGAAAATAATGGTTGATAGTTTCAAATAAGTTGTTTTTCTGAGTTTCAAAATGATAATTTGGAAAGGGTATAACTATGTCAAAGGCTTATAATTTTGTGAATGGAGATTCTATCAAAATTATTTTGAATATTTTTGGATTTTTTATTAGTTTAGAAAATACATGTAGTTGATAATATTATGAATGGAATTTCTATAGAAATTATTCCTTCAATGATTATGAATTATTGTTAGTTTAATAGAAATATGTGTAGGTTGCAATTTTTGGATGATACATACATTGTATATTTTGAGAAGACAATTGTCAAGTGAGAACCAAATGCAATAAAGTATAGGCAGAGTATTGGAAATAAAAGTATGAGAATATAAATTTATTATTATGATTCAAGTTTGAATATTATGAGGATACATGACACAGTCAGATTAAAAATCATATAACTAAATTTAGTTGTAGATAGTTGAAATTCTTGATTTGTTCTTTCTATTTATATAGCTAGAAATTTTTATAAGTGACTAGAAGTTGGGAATAATGAAATACAATTGTTATTTTTGGTTCTATAGTTGAATATTCATTCTTTTGAGCTCAGTCAAATGATGATAAGATTATTGAATATATTTTCAATTGCATTTAGAATGTTAGGTTAGGATCAACTAGATTCAAATAAAAACAATGATAATAATAGTTGAGAAATGTGATTCTAGTAGCATGAATCAAAATGCACCTAATAGGCAATTTGTTAGAGGAGGTTTTAGGGATAGATAGTCTGGTCTTAGATATGAATGTTTATCTATTTTGATGTCACTATTCTAGAATTTTGGAATGTGTTAAATAGTTTGTCTTTTAATCCTACTAATCATAGGGGCAATAGAAGTTTTTGTGATCATAGATTCAGAGCTAGATCCCATTCTCATAGTAGTTCTTCCCATTAGCTATGAGCTAATCCTAATCATCTTCTTATTTAGTCACCCAGTCAAGAAAGAGTCAATGTTACTAATGATTCACCACACCAAGTCCATGAGATATTCCATGCAAATAATTTTATTAATCTTATTTTACCATCTTGTTTTAGTGATCTTTATCACCTCAAAATGTGCTTATTACAAAATTCAATAAGCTTAGTTTAGAAAAACCTTTTGTTGTCATATGTCCATCTACTTTAAGGAAACATGCAAATCTTTAAGATGAATCAAATACTCCAACAAAAATTAGAGTTATGAAATGAGTTAAATTGGAGATAGGTAATGTTAAGAGTGATTCAAGCACAAAATTGGTTTAGTTTTCTATAGTTCAGATAGAGTATAGTGAATGTTTTAATGAAAAAGGAGAACCAGTATTTGAAGTTCTATCTAATTTTGATGATCCTTGATTATCATAGAGATACATTTTATTTCAAAATTAAACTTTTAGTTGATCATACTTAGTACATTTCAAAAAAATTGATATTTTAAATATATTTTTGAAGTGCAACAAACTTTAATTTTGATATATATATATATATATATATATATATATATATGATTAAGTATTTTAGATTATATGTATAATGGAATTAATATAAATAAGAATTTCATTTTACTTTGAATTATCCTATTATTTATTCAAACATGTATTTATTATTATTAATAATTGATTAAAGGGTCCCTAGTATATTTTCAAATTATTGATCTCTTAAGACTTTTAAAGTCTTAAATAAATTTTACCTTATAATTGCTAATATTAATTGACTTTTAAAAAGTCAATTATTTTAAATTAACAAGTAACTAACTGAGGCTAGTTACAATTTATTTTTCAACCAACTTAGAATTATAAAAGGAGATAAAATATTCATTTGAAGAGGAGGAATAACATAGGTATTAAAGACTATTACATTATAAATTCAATCATTTATCTCTCTCTTCTATGTAATTTCTCTAAGATAACATGACTTTCACAGATAAATCAATAGTAATTTGTATGATGGTTGAGTATATTATTTAGGAAATGTAGGTATATCCAATTTTATATTATAATTTATAACATATTATCTAAACTTGTCAAGTTTAACATCTTTTGATGATTACTTCTTACAATCCTATATGTAAAATCTGAGTATTTAACCTAGATAATGATTAAAAAAAATCACTGTTTGTGATATAATGTTGATCTAATTGACTGTTAAAATTGTCTTTAAATATGTTTTATAATAAATGTGTTTTTATTCAAATAAAAATGATAAATTTTACTGAGATGACTCTCTTTTGTTGAGACTCGCATATTTTGTTTATATTGTATTTTATTTGACTTTGACTTCTAATTTAGTTTAAAGTAGATTTTAGTTTAGTTTATAATTGATCTAATCTCTTTTCTATTTAGTATAGTTTTAATATAAATTATATTTATTATACTCTTTATTTCTTATTTCTTTTATTATATTAAGTTTCTTAGTTTAGTTAAGTATTAGATTAGTTTAGTTCTAATTCTAGATTAGATTAGGTTAGATTCTTTAGGTTTTCTTAATTAGTTTATTTAATTACTTTATTCGTAGATGTTTTGTTTGCTTCTTTTAGTTTGTTTGTTATGTTTATGTTACTTTATTGAATATATGTTTATAAACTGATTTATTTTATTATCTTCATTTTACCTTTGTACTTTTTATTTATTATCTTGGATTTACTCAAAAGTTATAATAAAAAATCAAGATATTATTTTGAGAATATATTTTATTACTAAATTAGATTTATTTCCTTCAAGAAATTTTCTTATTCATAGGCTCTCTCTATCGAATAGGATAGATTACACATTCATATCTGAATTGATTCATTATTTGATAAGTAGATTTCTAAAATATAATAGAATATATTATATCTAATACCTTTTTTTAATTTCTCAGAATATTTAAAAAGTCCCTCACATCTTTAGGATCATATTTGAATCTATAGAACCTTACTATTAGACTGGTATGATATCAACTTGGCCTTCACAATAGGTGAAATGATTAATTAGTTGATGAAACATTTTTCATTGTCAATAAATTTTTCAACTCCATTGGGGATAGCTTTCATAAATATTATTTGTTTAAATATGTATTTTCTTCTTACTCATGGTACTTGGAGAATAACCTCCTATTATCCAACCTAGAATTAATATTGTTGATTATCAAGTTGATGTTTCTTTTAATTTAACTCATTATGCATGGTATAATCATCCTCATAATCTTTAGCATATCATACAAGTGATAAATGAAGAAGAAGAAATTATAGAATTTGAGATAGATTGGTACTCTAATCTTACTCATGAAACTCAATAAAACATTTTAGATATAAATAGATGAATTCAAGAAGATACAGCCAGAGTTTTAACTGTTAATCCTAAATTTAGAACTTATTTTCTTTCTGATTATTTTCTATTTGATGATTTGGTTATGCCCATTGAACTTATTAATACAAATTTAAAATTAAATCAATTTAATTAGATTCAAGAAAATCAATCAATTTAGGTAGAAGAGATTTCTAAAAATTCCAATGAAAGATCAAGCAGATCAAATAATAGAGGATATGATTCAAGGTCTACAAAACAATAGAGATCAAGATGATCTCATTGTAGATGAAATTGGTTCTAAAACGAAATTAAAATAATAAATTGCATTAAATCCATGGATTTATATAAATCCACTTAACATTGGAAATTGTCTAGGTAAGTTACCTTCATTGAAAGAATTAAATATACCAAAAAAAATTGGAGCTTCTAAAGAATCTTGAGAAGATCATTTAGATGCATTTAAGCTAGTTTGTGTTACTCTTGGTATAACAATTGAAAATATTTCCTTAAGAATTTTTACTCAAACACTTGAAAGGAAAGTTTATCAATCTTTTATTCGTTTACCTGCCAAATCTCTCATCACTTGAAGAAATATTGAAGATTGGTTAGAATTATCTTTTGAAAAAGCTAAGGAAGATTTAGATCTAATAAATGATATTGTAATTTTTTTTATCCAGGTGAAACCATATATCATTTCATTACTAGATTTACTAATTTACATCAAAAGATTCCTCGTGATCTTAGACCTTCTAAAAAATTATCTAGACTTTACTTTTATAGTGCTTTACCTTTGAAGTATTGAATGGCTTTAGAGGATAGAGAGATTATGAAATACGATGAAACTATAATATTTTTCATTGAGTATGAAAAGAAAATTAATGTATTAGATTTAAAAATAGGTCTTCTACAAATTTAAATTTAGATAATGCAAAAAATTTAAAAGTCATACAAAGTCCAAGAAATGAACTAGTCATTGTTAAGAGATAATTAAATGATAACCTTCTTCATCTAATAAAAGCATTATTTTAAATAAAATTAAAAATAAAGAATTTTCTCATTATTATAATGTGTGTGAATTGGATCATGATTTAGATTCATGTATTGTTCTTCAAAATTTTAAAACTATTATTCAAGGGAAAGATAGTATATTTGTTGATCTAATAGACAACATAAACATGTGTGTTCTTAATGATCCATCATAAAATGAAGGTGATTATGTTTTTAATACTAGAAACAAAGATTATAATTATTCTCAAACTAAAAATATAATAAATAATGATTCTTCTTCTAGATATAAAGGTAAAGTAATTCAGAATAAATTTTTAAATAATTCATCTGATAATTTTTCTCAAAATATTCCTTTATCAACTAGTTATAATAATACTCAATATCAACCCTATAAGGTTAAGAATTATAATCAGATTCGATAATCTAATGCTAAATATTATAATATAATTGATGATTTATCTATAATTAAAGGTGGATTTTCATTATTACAAGTAACTAGTCTTTCAAGACAACTTGATAAAATTATTGAAGTTGTTAAGAATCCAAATTCTAAAAATGAAGCAGGCTTATAAGAAGAAGATAAGAATGAACAAACATCTATTTTTCCTCAAAGTTATGATCCTCTTATAGATTAAATACCTCCTTTTTATGTTTTAATTAAAATTGCTAATAAGATAATCCATAATTATATCTTAAATATAGGAGGTTCAAAGAATATAATGCCCAAACTTATTGTAGATCAATTAGGTATCTCTTATGAAACTAATAATAGGAAGCTTACTAGATTTGATTCAAGATAAATTAAAAGTTGCGAAAAGGATATAGTCATTAAAATTGCTCAATATGAAATAATTCGATGTATGACTAATGTCCAAATTTTAGATGTTCTTAGTAATTATGTTATGTTATTAGGAATTAATTGGTCAAAAGCAATAGGTGTTTTTTTAGAAAAGATATCACATGGGTTCCCGTAAGTAATGAAATTGCTTTCATAAAAAGAGAGGATTGGTCTAGTACACCTATAGAATCATCTACTCCTTCCACTATTGCCTATGTTGAGACACATATTAGAACTTATGAGTTGATGAACTTAAATGAACCAAAAAATTAGCAAGAAAAAATATTTGATAAAAATATTATATGATCACTATATGTTGATGGAACTTGTTCTCAACTAGGAAATGGTGTTGGAATTTGTTTAATCTCCCCTGCTAGTAAGATATTATGTTATTCTTACAAATTATCATTTAAAAACACTAATAATATAGAATAATTTGAAGCATTATGTTTAGGTTTAGATATAGATATTGAACTTAATATCAAACATTTACAAGTCTTTGGAGATTCTAAATTAATTATTAGGCAAGTTCAGAAAGTTTACAAAACTAAGAAAACTTGTCTACATCATTATACTCAAAAAAATTAGCCTTTTATTAAACATTCTAAAGATTTCAATATCACTCACATACTTAGAGAATATAACAATAGAGCTGATAAGCTTGTTATTTTTGTGTCTAACCTAACTCTAAGTGAGAGTGAAATAATCGTAGACTTCTATTTTTCTAAAAAAAAAATGACCTAATATTCTAGATTTGAATGATAATTACATTGTTTTTAGTTGTGATGAATATATAGATTCATTTATTAAATGCAATTATTTTAATCATGATGATTATTTATTAAATTGTGGATATTATCTATAATTAATTACTAATAAATTACCTATTGGTTTAATAAGCTTGGAATCTATGTTTACACCTAATGATCAGCCCAAAATTTCTAGAACAAAAGAACCTTTTAGGAAAATTATAGGTGAACTATTCCTATAAATTTAGGTACGAAAGAGGATCCAAAATATGTGTATCTAGGAATTCAATATACTGCTAGTGAGAAGGTGAAATTTATTAAATTGTTTAAAGAGTCCATTGATAAGTTTGATTGGTCATATAAAGATATTAAATGTTATAATACTAATATTATTAAATATTATATATCTATAAAACCTAGTATTAAACCTATAAGATAGAAAATATGAAGAATTAGCCCTTTGTTAGAGGAGACCATTAACAAAGAGCTAGATAAAATGATTGATGATGGTGTCATTTTTTATATAAAGTATTTTGAATGGGTAGCTAATTTGGTACTAGTTAGAAAGAAAAATAGTGATATTAGAATGTGTTGATTTTAGGGACTTGAATGAGACTAGTGTTAAATATAATTTTCCCTTACTAAGTATAGATCAGTTTTGCAACAAGATGTAGGGTCTAAAATGATTTCATTATTAGATGAATTATCTAGTTACATTTAAATTTTTGCAAATCCTAAAGATAGACATAAAACAACTTTTACTACTCATAGAGGAACTTTTGCTTAAAATAAAATGCCTTTTGAATTAATAGGAGATAATTTTCAAGGAGCTATGCATGTTGCATTTGATGACTTAATAGGCATTTTGATTTAGTTATATCTTTATTATCTCACTATTGAATCAAAAAGATGTAAAAATCATTTAGATTATCTTCATGAAGTTTTCACAAGATGTAGAAAGTATGATATTTCTTTAAATCCAAAGAAATAAATTTTTGGTGTTACTAGAGGTAAATTATTAGGACATATCATTTATAAAGATGACATTTCCATAGATTATAAATGTATTAAAGTCATTAATGAATTACCTCCTCCTAAATATTAATCTAGTTTACGATCTTTCTTTGGTAAAATCAATTTTGTTAGAAAATTCATATCAAATTTTGTTGATAAGTCTAATTCTTTAAAATTATTACTTAAGAAAGATAAATATTATACTTGGGATAAAGGTGTTGATTTAGCATTTAATAATATTAAATATTCCATTCAAAGTGATCCAGTACTTACTAAACCACATTTAAAGAAAACATTATGATGCAGGAGCATTAAGCCATACAAACACCATTTATTTAGTTTTGTCAATTTGGAGAACAAACATGGTCAAAGTAAGTGTCAAAATGTATTAGATTTATTATTAGGTTATTTAGAGTCACTAATGTCCATTTAGAGTCATTAGGATGAGTTTCACATGTTATAGGAGTTTTCCCTCCAAAAGCAAGAATTTAAAAATTCAAATAATGTAATAGAGACTATGAGGGTCGCCTTGTATATTTGAAGTATTTGTGTGATCCAAATTGGTTTAAGAATCTAAATAAGACATTATATAAGGGATTAGAATACAAAACATGTATATATCCTATGACAAGTCATGTAAATAATGGGAAAATATCCCTTTATATGTTGAGGCAGTTAAGCCTTGTAACTAGTGAGGCAACCTCCTAAGAGTCTACATTGAAATAAAAGAAGAATGATCATGGTATTAGGATAGTTTGGAATATTAGAGAGATTATATATTGAGATAACTCTCTAAGAAGATGGAGGAAGACCTGAGGATGAAAAATCTTGTATGAAACCCTCCAAGGAAGTTGATACAATCCCATGAAGGATAAATTTGTAATGTTTTTGATGATTTAGGAAATGAAGAAGAAATAAGATTTTATGATATGTGTTCTTGGTCTGCTCTTAGTTATTGTGATTCATTTGCATTATCTTGAAGGCCCTTGAGGCCATATGTTTTTTTCAAATATGTGTAACTTACAAGTTTGGAGAATAGATTATAGAACACAGTCTTAAAAGAAGGAGTTCAATCATGGTTGAAGTGAAAATATGATAGTTTTGCATGGTAAATGATATTTTTATATGATAATAACCTTGTATCATCTTTAATTATTAAGAAATCATACTATCCTAAATACATTCATTAAGGATGATACATGTACCCTATATCCTAACATATATTTGTTAAGGAATGGAGACAATATGGTGTCTTTAAGGCCTCGTCAGTCTACTTGTGAAGATATGGATTGAAAGGAGAGATTCTTGGTTATAAGGGATTAGTATATATTCAAAGAATGAATAAAATGCTTCAAATAAGGAAGAATAGTTTATTAAAATGAACACATGGTTAGTGTGCACAATCACTCTATCAAGAAGTGGCAAGTCTATTTATTAAACCCAGTCAAAAGTGCCTTCATATGGATAAGTGAGAGGTAGTTATATTATGGCATGATTCTTGATGTCTTTATAAATGTTAAATAGTCTTATAACTTGAAAAATGGACCCTGTTGGTAGAATACATGTGATACCCTATTTGCTTGAGGGTTGCATTGATTGTATAATTCACACACAATAAAAGTTATTTGATATTTTAGAAAGTTGAAAATTGTTGTGAAAGGTGATTCCATGTTAGTCAAAGTTGGATAATGGAAAAGGATAAGTTATGGTGAGTGTTAATTATGATTCAAGGAAAATTTTTTGGTAAACGCTGCTCTTACTGTATAAACACATTGTGGTGAATGACCATGGTCAAGAAACTCATTGAAAAGATAAAAATGGAATGAGTATATGAATGTTAAGGAATTTTTATTTGAAAGATGTTATGTATTGGTTCTATCCTTGAGACAAATTTAATGCTAACTAAATGATTACAAACTTTAGATGCTTGACACAGTCAAGTCACTGATTATCATGGGCAGAGTATAAATAAGCAAAAGAGAGCATGGGAAAGTGGATGGACATTGAATGGGATAATAAGTAACATGGAATTATGGTATAATATCCTCAATATGGGTTAATATAGGTTTTATAATACAAATATAATTGTAAATACTAATGAAGGTATGCATAATCAATAGTATAAGACTCATTTTATGATATTTATTATTGTTTCATGTATCTAATGCATTTTAGTGGACCAATAAGTACATGGTAAGGTTTAAAATACCCAGATGGGCCTAGTAAAGGCAAGGGTTTCATTTTAAATTCAATCCCACTCAAGATAATGTATTTTTAAGGCTCTTAGCCTTGAACAAAGGCTAGAAACCTTAGATTTAGGGTTTAAGTGATTGGGAGAAATTTAACCATCAAAAAAGTCTAATTTTTTGTATTCCTTCCCTATATGACATGATTTAATTTATGGAAGTGGTTTTTATTTTATTTGGAATAAAAAAGTATGAAATGGAGGCTCTTAGAGTGGTAATAGGGCTAATTTAGGCCTATTTGGTAAGGGTTAGTGTTGGAAAAAAGGGTCTATAGGTAGAGTTAAGCTATGGAAATTTTAAGGAAGAATTAAATAGATAATGAAATACTATATATGGTATTACAACCTCAAATATTTCTTCTATTTTGAAAAACTAAAGGAAAAAGCTAAAATAGAGTTATAAGCATAAGAAGAGTATTATGATCGTATATTACAAAAGGGAGTGAAATAGTATGACTGAGACTTGATAGGGACTAATCCAAGTATAATAAGATCATTAATTCTATATAGAACACAAATTGAACATCCTTTAATTGATATGAAAGATTTGAACCTTAGAAGCTAATGGGAGGATATCTAGTGAAGGCCAGTAAGAGATGGAAGAAGTACTAGAAAAAAGCATGAATTGATTAAGCTAGAGTACGAGTGGAAATAATTTGTGAGAGGTTATGACCATCATTGAAGTAATTTTAAGATCATAAGGAATAGGTACATGGTTCATGGAACTACTAATTGCCTAGATTAAAAAAGCAAGATTGAACTAAAGAGGGAAATCTCAAAGACCATATCAAGAAACATTGTGACTAGTTGATTTAAAACCAAATAATGATGCTAAAAAGTTATTCTCCTAAATACCTCTACATCATTTTGGTATCAAATCTAGCAAGGCATGCTTGGGTTAAATTGTGTTTTGAATTCTTTATATTTTTTAATTGAGAAAAATGCATAGTGTTGAGTTGTGCATGAGGAGTAACTTGTAGGGTGTTAAGGGAGAAGAGAAAGTAAAAGTTTGATCTAGTGAGATCAATAAAGAGGAGAATAAGATTGATAAAGGAGAGATAAACTCTCCAAAGTGCTTTGAGAAGGATAAGAGACTAGTCAAGAGAAGACTATAAAGAGAGTGGGAAAAGAGAGCATTGAATCTCCAAAAGAGAAGAGGGAAGAAAGGAGATTCCAAAAGAGAGTCAAAAGGGTTAAGAAGAGATCCTAGATAAAGGACTCAAGAAAGGGAAAGGCCCAATTTGGGTCTAAGAGGCAAGTCTGATAGACTTGTTAAGAGAAAGGTCTAAATAGGCCAATAAAGTGAAGAGAAATGTGGAAGATAGATATAAACAAAGAATTAAAATAGATAAGAAAAGAGTTGGGGTAGAGATTTGAGAATATTGATCTCATGGTGAACCTCATGAGAGAATAAGAGAGCCAATAGATAGGTTGGCATGTGAAAAATAGATTAAAGTGGCCCATAGAGTCACTTGTGAGAAGAAGTCACAAGAAGAGTGTCTTGAAGAATGAGAAGAAGAAAGAAAGAGCAACCCAAAGAGGCATGAGAAAGAAGATGTTTCCAAATGAGCAACAAGAAAGAGAGGTTGAGAAGAGGGTTCTCATTTAAGAGAATAAGAAGGATAAATATGTTCCAAGGAGATTTAAAAAGAGTGAAGATAAGGGAAGATGGACAATATCCATGTCAAGGACATTCAAAGAGACTATATGGTCTCTAGTTTTCTATGCTAATGAAGATTTTGAGTTTGTGTTTGTAGGTATCAATATGAAAGTTATGAATGCCAAAAAAGAGGCCTCAAAGTGGATGAATAATTGGCCAATAGTGTCACCCATCAAGTGGTAATAATATGATAAATAAAAATAATGTCATGAAGAACACAAATTGTTGGAGATTGAAGACATTTCATATGCTGAAATTGAATAAAAAGAGGAGTTTTATGATGCATTGCCATGCATAGTAGCTGAAATAAAAGAGATGGTGAACCAAGAGGATAAAAATTTTACCCATTAAAATAAGGAGGAAGATATGAGCTTATATAAGTTGTCCATAGAGGTAAATGAATGTTTAAATATTGATTTTGATTGCATAAGTGAAAAGGAAAAGAATGAGATGCAAGTTGAAAGGAAACATGATAGATTTCAGCCCTTGTGGAGAACACAAGAATTTGAAGATAATAAATAAGAGAACCTCAATCAATATTTCAAATAAATTAAAATCATGAGTGGAAATCAATCACAAGTATGGAAACAAAAGGTAAATGGCAAAGAACACCGAATGTACATGGTAGAAAGCAAAGGCATGAGGCATGAAAGAGATGAAAAGAAAGGAAAGTGGAAGCCTAAGAAGGTATAGAGCATAAAATGGGTGATAAATAATATGAAAATATAATAAAAGGATCACATGCCAAGTGAATTCCAAGAAAGCATGAAGATACAAGAGGATGAAAAGCCAACAAAGCACACAAGCAAGATGGTGCAAACAAACCAAACCAGGGAAGTCAAGGTATATACAAGTGAATAAATAAATAAATTTATAAATGAATATTAGTATTTTCAATTGTGATATATGATGGTAAGTTTGACTTTGACTCCAATAGAGAAGATTTATTGTACATAGAAACCATGACATTGACGTATGGAAGTATAGCTTGGCAAGATGAGGGAGAGGCACCTCAAAGAGTTATTGAGAAGAATAATGTATAGAAATAGGATGTTTATATTATTCTAAAAAATTATGGATTCAAAGGAGGAGGCAAACAAGAAGTTCCCCAAACATGAAAAGAGCAAAGTGGACCAAGATTTAATGAAGCAAATGAGGAGATTGATGCATTCAAGTTGTAAGAAGAATTGATAATATTGGAAGAATTTTTTATCCATAAAAGGATATGAAAATATGTGAGTTATATAATTTGAATATCAAGGATAAGTTCCAAGAAATACCAAGAAATTATCAGCAAAGAGAAGTACAAGAAGATGTACAAATTAGTAAGCAAGCAAGCAATCAAATAAGGCATGAAGAAGAAAACACGGTGAGTTACATAATGAGTCAGTATATTTCTAAGTTTTTACCTCATAAATATGGATATTGGAGGCCAAATATTGGTCAAATCATGATGCACTATGAAGAGGATGAGTGGGACAAGAAATTGCTCTTGTGTAGTGAGCAAGATGATGGGAAAAGGCATCAAGAAGAGAAAAAGTATAAATAAGTGGTAAAAAAAGAGAGTCTATGTAATAAAATGATAAATTTTAACATACAAGAGATTCCAATAGATCCTCATGAAAAATATGATAGCTTGAATAAGACACAAGAATTTCTAGACAAGCAAGCCACAAGAGAGATTAATGAGAAAACAAGTCATGAAGCAAGCATGAGGAAAACAAAAGGACATAAGTTGGTTATATCTGAGTTTGAGGAGGTTGAAAATTATTTGGAAAAGGTGAAATATGTAGCCAATATAAAAATATAGAATTGGGA
This sequence comes from Torreya grandis, assembly GCA_037957365.1. Taxonomy (NCBI): domain Eukaryota; kingdom Viridiplantae; phylum Streptophyta; class Pinopsida; order Cupressales; family Taxaceae; genus Torreya; species Torreya grandis. The sequence goes on along the minus strand of JARHVA010002139.1, from coordinate 581,574 downwards.
ATACTTCATGGAAGTAGAGGATGAGTGGGAATAAAGGATAGACAAGGTTAAGAGGAAGAAGAACAAGCGTTTAGCAAAAAAAATGGATCCAAAATAATGGACCAACAACATGATGAGCATGAAGGACCCTCAAAATATAAATTATAAATAAATGAATAAATATTCAGGTTTAGGATGTACTCCCTCTTGGGGAGTATGATGTAGAAGCATCAAGCCATAAAAACACCATTTTTTTAGTTTTGTTAATTTGGAGATCAAACATAGTCAAAGCAAGTGTCAAAGTGTGTTATATTTATTATTAGGTCCCTTAGAGTCATTAATATCCATTTTGATTAATTATTATGAGTTCCACATGCTATAGGAGTTTTCCTTCCAAAAGCAAGAATTTGAAAATTCAAATAATGCAATAGAGACTATTAGGGTCACCTTGTATGTTTGAAGTGTTTGTGTGAGCCAAGTTAGTTTAGGAGTATAAAAAAGAAATTATAAAAATTATTATAATATAAAACATGTATATCTCTTATGATAAGTCATGTAAAAGAATTTTAAAAAAAATCCCTTTGTATGTTGAGGTAGTTATGCCTTGTAACTAGTGAGGTAACCACCTAAGAGTCTACATTGAAATAAAAAAAGAATGATCATGGTATTGGGAGAGGTTGGTGTATCAGAGAGAAGATAGATTGAGAGAACTCTCCAATAATATGGAGGAACACCTAAGGATGCAAAATCTTTTATGAAACCCTCCAAGGAAGTTGATATAGTCCCATGAAGGATAAATTTGTAATGTTTTTGATGATTCAAGAAATAAAGAAGAAATAAAAAATTTTGAAATGTGTTCTTGGTTTTATATTAGTTATTGTGAGTCATTTTCATTGTCTTGAAGGCACTTGAAGCCATATGTTTTGTTCAACTTTGTGTAACTTTCAGGTTTGGAGGATAAGCTGTAGAACACAGTCTTGAAGGAAGGAGTTGAATCATCGTTAAAGTGGGAATATGATAGTTTTTCATGGTAAATGATATTTTTGTATGATAATAACCTTTTATAATCTTGAATTATTAATAAATAATACTAACATAAAGACATTTAGTATAGATGATACATGTACCCTATATCCTAACATATATTGGTTAAGGAATGGAGATAATATGGTGTCTTTAAGGCCTAGTCAGTATACTTATGAAGATATGGATTGAAATGAGAGAGTATTGGTTATAAAGTATTAGTTTATATTCAAATAAGGAAATTCTTCAAATAAGGAAGAATTGTTGATTACAGTAAGCACCTGGTTAGTGTGCACAATCACTCTATCAAGAAGTGGTAAGTCTATTTGTTAAACCTACTCAAAATTGCCTTCATATGGATAAGTGAGAGGTATTTTTATTATGTCATGAGTCTTGATGTCTTTATAAATTTTAAAGACTCTTAGAACTTAAAAAATGGACCATGTTGGTAGAATACGTGTGATACCTTGTTTGCTTCAGGGTTGCATTGATTGTACAGTTCATGCACAAGAGAAGTTATTTGATCTTTTGGAAAGTTGAACATTGTTATGAAAGGTGAGTATATGTTATTTATATTTTGATAATGGAAAAGGATAAGTTACGGTGATTGTTAATTATGATTTAAGGAAATTGTTTTGGTAAACCCTACTCTTACTGTATGGACACATTGTGGTGAATGACCTTGGTCAAGAAACTCATTGAAAAGACAAAAAGGGAATGAGGATTAGACTAATATTAATAAATTGGTATGTGAAAGATGTGTTTCTAAACAAGATTTCACTTTTCACATTCAAAAAGGAAAATGAGAAACTAAGAAGAATGGATGAGGGTTTGTACGTACCCAGATGTGGACTTGCGCACCAGATTCAGACGATAGCAGGAACTCCTCTTTGGTTGTGGAGGATGACACCTGAAAGAGAAAGAGACTAAAACACAAAAATTGTTAGAAGGCTAGAAAGTGGACTGCCAAGCGAAAGCTTGATCCTAGAAGCGTAAATACTTCTTGGAGGATGACAGTCCACTATTAAAAATAGAATATTCATAAAAATAGAAATGATAAAGATAGAATGAAGAAATAAAAAGCAAATGCGTACCTGTTATGTAGCAATCTGCCTTACACAGTCACCGACATCGGTGGTTCTGCCAGTGTCGATCAAGGAATGTCGTCGACATCGGTTAATCTGTCAACGTCGGTATGGGAAATGGTCGAGGTCAGTCAGGATAATGGCCAAGGACAAGTTTTAGGTCTGGGTTTTAGTCTGCAAAGTGGTCTTAGATTCTGTTTAAGGGTCAGAGAGTCTATTTTTGGGGTCAGAGGGACTGTCTGGAAGTCTATGCAGGGTTGATTGCGCTAAGAGTATGGTCTGGAAAGGGACTAAATGAGTGACAGAGGCAGAAAAGGGGGAGACAAGGGTTAGAGAAGGCCTTTCAGCCTCTCTGGGAAGGACAGGGAAGGTTGTAGGTAGTGGTTTTGCTTAATAGATGAATTCAAAATAAGAACTGAAATGAAAAATAAAGGAATATTTACCTCCTACTTGATGAAGGAGGAGTGAATGTAACCTGTTGCTGATATTGTTGACGGACTTGTAATACCTTTGATCTCATAATCTAGAGATATTTTTGTAGAGTACCTATAGATGGTGGTGTTTGCTGTGCGAGATAGAGAGAGAGAGACAGAATGCCAAGTGCAAAAGAGTTCCATTCACAGGGGGAGCAACAGATGCAGAAAACTATTTTTAAAGAAAATTGAAGCTGGCAAAACTGCTGATGTCGGCTAAATAATGACTGACGTCGATGGCTGAAGAATGGGGACAGAGGTTAGCCTTCTATCCATTCTTACAAGCTGCCAGGGTCAAATGTCATTAAAAATGGTTGTGAGGGCCTTAAATGGATGCGAGAGGAATGGTTAAAATGGGATTTGGGTCATTAAGGCATGGCATGAGGTGAGGGGATCCAAGGGAAGGAATCTGAGGTGGCATGGGTGAGGTGGCAAGGGGGCCACCAAATTAAAATATTTGATTTATTTTAATTTAAAATTGAGGGGGCTTAGGACAAGTGTTAGGAATATGGACCAAGGGGACCAAGGGGGGAGGGTGACCAAGGGGGTAGACATGATTTCGGTGTCTACATTTGCCCCTTTTTATCTTGTTGGTTGTTCTTGACAAACTGTAAGACAAAAATAGGAGTTGGTTGCCCCAGGTATGGGATGAGGTGTTCCCCCCTCAAAGTGGGAGTCAAGGGAAGGGAACCTGAGATCGAGTGTCGATTTGACAGAGAGATGGATAGAGAGGGTGAAGAGTGAGTGTGAACGCTGCAAAGGTTGAGATTGCACGTGTACCACACCACGCGATAGGTAGGCCAAATTGTCATGGTCAATGGTCAAGGAGTGCCAAAATCAAAATAATCAGGCCCTAGCATGTATTTGTAGTTGATTGGGTTATTCGATCCAAGTTGTAGCTCTAATGGTCATTGTGTTCTAAGTATCTCAAGCTCAGGAAGTGCTCTTAGAAACACGAAAATGTCACAAGTAGTGGGGATCAACCGACTTGTGATCTTATACTTGTGAGGGTCGGTGATAATTTGCTAACTAGGTGCGAGGTAGCAAAGGCAATCAAAACAACCAAGGCAGAGTTGTCTCAAAAGTGATCATGGTCAGAGGAGATAGGCGTGATCTTCAAGGTCTAGGTCGAGGCAGGCATAGGCAAAAGTAATCTCAAGTGTGCCCCAGGAGGCTAAGATGACTTCTACTATGAAAGCTGACTGATTGGGGCATGATTTTGGGCAATGTGAAGAAGTTGGAGGGTTGAAGGTCACTGACATCAGTTGTAAAACTGATGTTGGTGAGAAAAATAGACCGACATCGATAGAAATCAACCGATGCCAACAACCTAGGGCACGATTATGCCGACGTCGACGGAGTGCCAAAGCTAACAAAACTAGATTGGCAGCCCACCAAAATTCATTTGTGATTGTTTGATTGAGAGAAAAAAGGGCTCTAGAGTGACTGAGTGAAAGTGACCCCAAGTTGACCAGTTGAGTAGTGTGAGGTGGCAGAGGGAGATTGGGGAAGAGAGGGAGTGATTTGGATGGGGATTGGAGGTTGCAGAGGTAGTGGTAGGCTAGGTGGAGCTCATGGACAAATAGAGATGGAGGAGATGGCAGAGGGTGGAGGAGGACCCATAGGAGGTCCACCACTAGTGGCACCCATTGTGCCACCACAGAGGTGATGACGAGATGAGGTAGGAGGTGTTGTGAACTCTATTGGTTTGGTTTTGAATTTGTTTTTATTTTTGAAATTTTGATGTTTTTAGCTAGAAATCGAGGGGGGGTAGTTAGGAGGGTGGGAAGGGTAGGTAGGTCAATTTAGGTTGATTTAGGAAGATTTAGGGGGTTAAAGGGTGGTCAAAGGGGGAAGCCCTAATTTTTAGGGCTCACCCCATTCGACTCTAGGGCTGAACCAGTCGCCGATGTCAGCGAGTTCACCAACGTTGGCTGACCAGCGATCGACATCGATCACTTTCCTACTGACATTGGTCACCAAGTGACCAACATCAGTTAGGTAAGTGTCAATGTCGACATGTAAACTAATGTTGGTGGATGCCTGGTCAGAGAGAGGTTGAAAATTGCCAAGTCAAAAGGGTCGAAGCTGCGCCAAGGGCTTCCTAGGTGTCAGGATAGCCATAAATGGTCAAGTAGATAGATAAAAGGGCAAATGGGTGAGCTAGGTCTCCCAAAGGGAAAAAGAGTCATGGAGATTGGTAGTTGCATTGACATGAGTTTGATTGTTAGATGCAGGTGAGGCAGACGTTGAGGCTACAAGATCAGTTGCTGACATTACTGACGCGGATGTGTCAAGACATTACTAAGGAGGAGTGGGTGTAGATGAGCACAGTGGGACTTGGTAGGCTATGGTGATACTATTGGGTGGCAAGGGATGTGAGTCTGATGGTGGCTTTGATCGAGTAGTGGGATCATTCCACCAACACCTTTCACTTGCCGATAGGGGAGATGATAGTGACAGTCGAGGATGTGTACTAGATTTTGTGGTTACTAGTACATAGAGTAGACTTATATGCATGCTCAAGAGAGGCGCATGATATACACATGGTTACATTGTTTGGTGAGCATGCAGCCGAGGTGAGTTACCACTCAACCAGTTTTGCATATGAGCCACTCTACGCTATGGATGAGGATGCACATCGGTTGGTGATCCTGATGATGATTGGTATCACGGTCTACATGCTGCTAGATGCAAAGGGAGGTAGGTTTCTAGTTGCTATGATTAGAGTTTTGATAGAGATGATAGAGCAGCAGACAGTGTTTGCCTAGGCACCCATCTTTTTGGCCCAGGTGTATAGAGAGTTGTGGGGCATCAGTCAGTGGTGACGGTATAGCTTGTGTGTCAGCCACCTCCTACATTGTTGGGCTTACGAGCACATCATGGTCACATGACCTCTCAGCCTCCCAGTGGTGATTCAGGCTAGTTTCAGAGTTGGATTTAGGTGATGGTGTGAGATTATGGCATAGGCACAGATGGATGGGGTAGTCAGAGATATTGACTACTATAGAGGGGTACTGGAGGCCCTGATCCCTACAGATATCATCTAGAGACCGTACTTGGTGTATCCAGCATTTAGAGACCAGGGAGAGCAGTTAGTTGGGGTACAGAGCCTGAGATGGGTTAGGGCTAGGTGAGCTAGTGAGCTCAAGAGGGTGTCAGTGGAGAGAGTGTGGTGCCAGTTTGGGCTGCTTTAGGATGTGCCACTGACCTTCCCATTATATAGACGGGATGACATTGAGGCACTACTCCCATTGCCAGAGGAGACAGAGGGACCAAATTTTGAGGAGCTACTAGTAGGCCCTAGGATAGAATATCTAGGATGCACAGAGGCCTACTCAGCTTGGTGGGCAGGAGAGTATGTAGGGATACAGGCAGGACCACAACTTGATTTACAGGCAGTGATCAGAGAGAGAGATATGGTGAGACAAGAGAGGGATGCTGCCAGACAGGAGAGGGATGTTGCCATCCAGGAGAGGGATGCAGCATGAGGACGAGTGACCATTTTATAGGGTCAGTTAGCCACAGCCCAGGCATAGGCATTGGCAAGATAGGTTTTGGGAGGACCAGGCTTGATGCAGCATCCACCTCAGCAACCAGTTTAGTAGCCCACATAGTCAGCGTTAGTGCAGCTAGGGTTTTCACAGCTACAGGGTTTAGTGCAGGGCACAGCAGTAGGTCTGATGGGTCCACTATAGATTGTATCTATAATTAGATACAATGATGCATTAGACAAGATTGCATATTATGAGGGGGCCACCATGGGGTTCCCTCAGATATAGTAATACTCTGAGATGAGGGCAGAGCTGAGCTGATAGTGGTCTATGTCACAGGTGACTGCTACAGATTCATGTAGATGATGTAGATCAGAGGGGGGAGAGGATACAGCATCTTCTCATCCACTACCACCACCACCATAGCTACAGCCTTGAGGGTAGATTTTGATATGATGTATATACTGGCCTGCGAGCCGTTGATGTGAGATGTATTTGATTTTTTGAGAGAGAGAGACAGATTGTATCATTTTAAACTTTGATGTCAAGATATATATGATGAGATTTTGGTTTATTGATGTTTTATGGATGTTATGGATGTTTTTAGCATTTCTTATATGTTTTAATGATATACGCCTAATGTGATGATGTTGATTATGATGATACTTAATGATTAATGTGATGATGTTTTATGATTATGATGATGGAAATAATGCAAATGATTATGCTAATGATTGTGGAAATATGTGATTAGTTGTGATGTGATTGGCAGGTGACGAAAGAATGTGATGGAAGAAATGTGATGAAGGAATGGCCAAGATAACCCCAGAAGACCCCATGTCAACTGAGTGCTGCCTACATAGCCCCTGTCCTAAGGGCCTCAGACCAATGTAGTTCTCCCCAAAAAGGGAGGAAGGGTCAAAGTGGTCGATGGTATTGGATGAGGTCAAGTCATGGTCAAAAGGAGGATATGGTTTGTCCATTAGGTAGATGAACAAACGAGGGTGGTCGAGCTAACCCCAGAAGATGTCATGTCATCTGAGTGTTGCCTACATAGCCCTGGTCTTAGGGCCTCAGACCAATGTAGTTCAGACAGGAGGTCAAAGGTGGTCGATAGGTTGATTTGGTCATGTGTTGAAATGATGAGGAGAAAAAAATTTTACAGCCTTTTCCAAATGGTGTATTCTGTAACATTGGTCAGGGTCTTTCATCCTTAGCAATTTTCCATATTCGTGATGGATGTTTGCTAAAAATGAAATGAGTCTATTTATGCTTCAGCAAGTAATGGTTTATGCTTAACATAAATGGTGTGGTCGATAGTTTCCATGTGTATTGGTGTCCATAGAAACTATGTGGAATGGACTATGTCATGTATGATGTCATGATGTCATGTTGTTGATTTGAAAATGTTTTGGTTTGGTTGGTTGTGACCAAGGTGAATGGAGGAAGCAAAAGGCATATTGTTCTTTCATTGACAAGGACTAGAATGATAGCATAGATAGGGGTTGTTAGAACCAAGAGCTCCATTCATGCATTACGTCATTGACCATGGGTTGTGTTAGAGAAGTAATCGAATCATTTTGACATTAAAATGAGCTCAAAGTCCCTTGAATAGGTGATGTGATAGGAGGAAAGGGTAATCCATTATAGAGCATAGAGAACCTTGCCCCTTTTTATAGGAGACCCTGAGATGACTACAAGTCAAGTCCATGACCCTTTTTTTTTTTTTGGCAGACTGATCAATGCAGGAAGTCCACATAGAGATGTCATTTGCTTTGTGGTCGTTTGTGAAGTTGATCAATGCGGGAAGCTTTTGAGAGTAGCAAGATTTAGTCATAGCCATCCTTTGAGGGAGTGGTCTATATTTTTGCTTTATATATGTTTGAATAGCTGTCCTTCGAGGGAGCAGTCTATTAGCTACAGCAATGATAGTACACCTATCCTTCGAGGGAGCAGTCTGTTTTTTGATTTTGTGACCTTGGATATTTTGACATCTTGATTTATTTTTGACAAAATTTTGAGTCATGGACAAGACTATAGAAGTTCAAGGGCTCCCTTTTATTAGGATAAAGCATCCATATGTTATAAAAGGGTTATATAGGATTTGTTTAGGGGAATAGGGTTGAAAGGAATGAGGATTAAGAGGATGGGGAATTGCTCAAGGGACGAGCTTAAGTTAGATGTCAAGTGGATGAGTACTCGACTAAAAGTAGAATGGTCACAGATGCAAGGCATTAAGAGGCTCAAGTTCTGGCTATCCGTCGAGAGAGGACAGATTATAAGTCCCTAACCCATATTTGTGCATGATGATGAAAGGTCTGAGCCAATTAGGGGCAAACTTGCCTCGTTTACTTTGCTCCATATTGGTCACATGCTAAAGATGATTAATAAGTTGGTTGATGTGTTGTCAGATGGCTTGGTTGTATGATGTTTGGTTGATGTCTAGTTGATGCTTGGTCAATGATCAGTTGAATGTGTGGTTGATGTTTGGTTGATTGATATTTGGTCAAGGTTTGGTCGAGGTTAGTTGAGACTTGGTTGATGTTTGGTCGAGGTTAAGATAGTTGGTATAAAGTCAAACTCCCCCCAATCATTTTATGGTAGGAAGAATGTCTAACACCCAGTGCGGATGATTAATGGGTTAGATAAACAAGATGGAAAGGAGAGACCTGGGTACCCCACCTGGTTGATAGGTCAGGGGTTCCAAGTGAATGGCATTTAGGAATTGAAAAAGCTAGGAGGGATGGAAACCACTGACTCCATAGGTGAAGGGGGAGGAATAAGTGAGCTTGGAGGAGATTGGTCGATGGTGGGTTCAGGGCAAGGGTCTGCAGAAGCCTGAGTAGGTTCTTGGAAACCCAGACCATATCGTTTCTTGGCATTGTCATCATTGAGAGTTTCGATGGGTTAACGGGAGCCTTGTTCATAGCGCCTGAAGCCAAAACCCTTCCATGCACACCTATAAAGGTAGGTGTGTGCAAAGGCAAGGTTGCCAAGAAATGAGAAGTTGGATGTGAATGGTTGAGGTGAAGAGAGAGGATTCCCATCAGTAGGAGCTTGATTGAGCCCCCCATGGATGAGATTGGTTTAGAGATGAGGAGGACCATAAGGCACGACCATTCTGATCTGATGGTTGTAGTTTGGACTCTGGTGAAGCTGTCCATACTCTTACGGAGTTTAGAACATGTCTAAGGCAAGCAAGCAATATTCCCTAAGTGAAAGTCGTTGGAAGATGTCTTCCATGGGGTCTTCGGTTGTCGCTTGAAGAGGTGGTGTGGGGGTGACCATCGGTTGCAAACTGGTCGAAGCTTCCACAAATGGAGGCATCATCTAGGTTGATGGATTGAGAGGAATGAGAATGTCATTTCACTGATAGGTCATGTTACAAGTTTTGAAAGGTGATGGGTCAGCGGGAATGGTGTGGACTTGCCCGTCATGTTCAAATTTTACATAATAGTGCAGGGTAGAGGGAACACAAGCCATGGCATGAATCCAGGGTCGGTCTAGCAACATGTTATATTAAAACTCTCCTTCGATGATATAGAAGAGCTTCAGGACTGTGCACGGGCCAACATGAATGTGGAGGATGACGGTGCCAATGGTTGTGGCAGTGGTGTCATTAAAGGATCGCAAGATTACATCAATTTTGGATACGCAATTTTTGGGGAGGGCCAATTGATCCAAAGGCATGGGTGGAGATTATGTTAATGCTGGCACCTCCGTCAATCATAACTCGCTTGATGTGGGTTCGATCAACATAGGCAGTGATGAAGAGAGCAGCATCTTGATCTTCTGAGTTAGATGTAGGAATTTTAGAATCACTGAAAGTGATAGAGGCAATAGGAGATAATGAGTGGACCAAGGCTATGAGTGGTTGGGGGTCCTCGGGTTGGACCTCCACTACCTGTAAGGCTCAGATGAGGGCTTGATGATGCTAGGGTGAGGTTCGGATGAGGTCATATAGGGTCATCTTCACAGGCATCTGGTGAAGCTATTCTAACATGGAGTCATGGATTGCCCCTGAAGAAGAAGAAGAAGAGGGTTGAGATGCACCAAGGATAGAAATTTTAGGCTTTGGCGGTTGAGGTGGCTTGACAAAAGGATAGGTCCAAAGAATGACAGCTTTTTCTTTTGCCTTGTCCTTTTGTGACCTAGTGGTTATGTGGATGGCATTGATTTCAAAGAGAGGAGGTGAAGGAGGAGGGGTCACAGTCTGCTGATGAGATGTTGATGTGGTTGAAGAGGTTGAAGGGATATGGGAAGGTGTCGGGGGTCGGTCGATAGTGTCCTCAAGAAGAAGAGTGTCTTTCTCCATGTAGCAGTGAATGATGGTCTTGAGGGCACAACAATTCTCGGTGTCATGTCCTAGCGTATGATGATATAAGCAAATCTTAGTATCATCAAACTAGGAAGCCTTTGACCGAAGAGGTTGGAAGGGTCTGATGGGCAGAAGGGTTATGCTAGAGGTCTGCAAAAGTCAGTGTAATATCAAAGGGTATGAGCCCACTAAAGGGTCCGTGCTCATTGATGTTGGAGATGCTGGTGACTTTTGCTTGGGTGGGGTTGAAGGAGGCTTTTGTACCACCTTGTGGGTTGATGGTGCGGCCACATGTAGAGACAGCACTTTCTTCGTGAGAGGTGCCAACTTTTTTGGAGAGGGTAGGCTTATGGTAGGCAAAAGAAGCAGAGGAGGCAACTTGCTTTGATTAGAGGTTGGAGTGGGGAGGACTCTGATTATGGTTGAGGGATGAGGGCCCAAAATGGAGGGCAATGTTAATGGAGGAGGAGGAGTTTGCCGCTGTGGTTTAGCAGCCTTCTTTGATTTAGTTTGAAGACTACTATTGGTTGGGGCCTGGTCCAAGTCTACCTTCACTTGCGGATGAGTGAGGTTAGGGACAGGGTGAACACCGAGTGACTTGATTGGTTTTGATGGGGTAGATGAGGGTTTTGGTCCTGAGGTAGATAGTTGCAGTTTTAAAGTTTTAGAAATGGAAGTCTGGTCTTTGTTGAGAGTTTCAGGGGATTTTGCCATAGGAGGGTCATGAGATGAGATAGCACGGGCATACTGAAGAGCTTTAAGTCGCTCCCACAATACCTGATACTCCACTTTCCTTAAAGGGAGAAGTCTAAGTTTCTCCACTAATCAGGAAAATGGCTGAGAAGATGTCGAATGAGGCCTTGGTCCTCCAAAAGATGTGGATGGTTGTGGGGCCAAAAATGAGATTGGTGTAGCAGTCTCAGACCCAAGGCATGATGAAGTCACAATGAATTCATCTTTTGTTAGAGAAGGAGGAGAGACAGGTTCTTCCCTCATTGGAGAATAAACTGGAGAATGAGGCTCCTCAAGAGGGTAGAGGGCAGGGATGATTATGCCCTCCACTTGTGGTTGAGGAGTAGGAAGAGTAGGGTCCTCCATAGGTAGCAAGAAGGAGGACGGTGAGACTGGTGGTGCCGGTATGGTCGAGGCATCCTCCAATATAAGGGAAGTTGATGGAGAACTAACAGGAGACAAAGGTTAGTCCACGTGTGATGGACTGATGGGTTGACTAACCTCTTGAGTCAGTGAGAGAGGTTAGTTGGGGATGAAGGGTGAGACTGTATTGACTATGCGTATGTTATGTTCTTGAGTGTCATCAGTCATGGTCTGCACATTGTTTTGGGTAGGAGGATGATTGGGGAATAGTTGCTTGAAGATGTCTATGCCTTGATTGGGTGGCACATTTAGATTATCGAGGATGAGGTCACCCTTTTCAAGCATGTCTTGGATGATGTTTTTAAGAGTCTTGCAGTTTCTCGTGTCATGGCCTTTAACACGATGGTAGTTGTAGAAATCATTTTCCCTATACCACGCAGGGATGGCGCATGAGGGATCAAATTGTGGAGGCAGTCGAATTTGGGGAAGATTGAGAACCCCCTGTTTGACAAGTTTGTCCAGCACAGATGCGTATGACTCTCCTAGTGGAGTATACTGTCACTACACGTACCTTTGCTGGAATTGGCAAGTGATGCTTTAGGACGTGGATGGCTCAGGTTGGTTGGTTGAAGGTGAAGAGGATGAAGGTCTAATGACTATAGCATTTGTTGATGCCTTAGATTTAGGATTAGCTGAAGAAGGTTTAGAAGAGGAGTCATTAGACTTGGTGTTGGGGTTCTTACTCTGTAACTTGACTTTGTTTTCCTCGATGGCATGTAATTCAAGCTTTCAGGCCATCGTGAAGGCTTCATCAAAGGTGCAGAATGTCTGAACCTGCAAGGTAGAGGAAATATGCTTGGCACAGGCCTGAGAGAAAAGTTTGATAAGTTCGGGTTGGGGCAAAGAAAATGAGAGCTGATTGATGAGGCCTCTCTAGTGAGCAATAAAATCAGCTATGGATTCATCCTCAAATTGCTGAATAGAATAGAGATCTGTGATTGAGACCTTTTTGATGATATTGATGGAGAAGTGGTCGAGGAAGAGTTGGGCTAGCTGGGTGAATGTGAAAAGAGAATGGTTGGCAAGAGAGTTGTACCAGTCAAGAGTAGCACTAGAGAGTGACATGGGTAATGTGTGTAGAAGTAATGCATCGTCATGGGCAATGAGATAATAGGCATGTCTGAATGCCCGTAGGTGCTATTGCGGGTCTTCCTTACTCTGGAAATGAGAAAATTTAGGAAGCTCCCACTGACTCGGATAAGGCCTGATCGGGATGGAGGGATGGATGGGTTCGTTGCAAATTTGCTCATATGAGAGGGCATTACGTGAACCAAAAATAGAGGTCTCGAGACTAGACATTTTGTCCATCAGCATTTTGATTATGTCAGCTGATGAATTGGTGAGTGGAGTGCCCCCTAGGTTATAAGGCACTTGGAAGGTATTGAGAGGGGCATATGACATGGTTGGTTGCACTTGTGTAGGCGCAACATATGGGTAGCTAGTCATCAGGGCGGAAGTTAAAGCCAAGGGCACTTGTGTTATGGGGTTGGTGGGCACAAATTGGATAGGGACCATCAAAGGTGAATGAGGGGTGGACACACTTGTTGAAGGGTAGGCAGTTACTCTTGTGTTGATAGGTGCAAGAGTAGGGGGGATAGAGACCACTAGGTTTTGGAAAGGTGTAGAATTTGGTTGAGTATTTTGAGGTTGAGGAGGTGCCAAAACCCCCATGGAGGTAGGTCTAGAAGGAGAGGCTAAATTTTGAAGGTAGGACACGGTCAGGTTATTAGTCAAGGTATTGGCTTGATTGTCTATAGGTTGAATTGTGGGTGTTGTTGATGTGATCGTTGCCTCTACTAAGGAGGTCAGCATCCCATAAATTAGGTTGCCTAAGGAGTCTCACGTTCGGCTTTGTGTGAGATAATGTTGCAAAGCTTTGACATTGAGGTCCAAGAATATTTCAAAATCTTGGTCCCCTTCAGGGATTATGGGAGTCTGAGTCGGGGTCAGTCGAGCAGGAGTTCTTTCGATCTCCGAGTGGAATTCCATTATAGGACTGGTTATGGACGAGGAAGGTAGAAGCCATTGATGTCTCACGTGGTCAAGAAGAGCCTTGGTTTGACTGCATGTCAAAACCATTCAAGGCAAACAGGTTCAGGTGTTAAAGACTATGTTTTTTCAGTCTCAAAAAACTAGGATGGATGCTGGACAACAAGAAAGTCAAGTTTAGGCTTGCTATTTAAGGAAAATAATTCTAGATAGTGACTGAAGTCGGTATAAAAACTGATGTTGGTGATACAAGCTGCCAATGTCGGTTAGATGACCAATGCCGATGAAGAAGGGTTGCTAACATTGGTGGTAAAACTGATGTTGGTGACTGTGTTTTCTAGAAACTCAAAGAATTTAAAAGTTCTTGGAAAGAAGAAAAACGTCCTCACTAGCTCAAAAAACTAGATAGGAATGAAAAAATAGATGGAGACAGGTAGACCCTAAGTGTTAAATCCTAAGAATCAACTTTTAGAATCATGTTGGCTTATGCCTTAGAATATGTTTGGGAGGTTGGCTTCTGAGACGGGTCCTAGAAGAGGTATTCTATGGATGGTTTCAAGTTTGTTTAGGCACTCAAGAGTCTGTGTTAGGTTCTGTACATGGCCTGGTGCTAAGGAGCAAGCTCCCCTCACTTCATGAGCCCAGTGATAAGCTGGTCTTGCTTAGCCAAAATATACTTTCCCTAGAGATTATCCTCTGCCAGAGAACAGAGTGGGCTTTTCCCTTGGTGATGAAATCCAAGTGGGATTGTCGGGACGGGTAAGGTATCCGCTGGGTGATGAAATCCCAGTCGGGCCTTGTCTTAGGTGAGTTTTGATGTTTGATTTGTGTAAGTGATTCGGTTGTGTAACATAAAGTGGACTATGATTAATTCATGATGTAGTTCTTAATTACTAGATGTGGACTAAGTATGCATTCAAGAAGAAATGAAATGCAATGTGTTTTAAGCCCAAATTGAAGTGTGAGTTCGGATGAAAACAAGTTGAGAAAGGGTTGAAGAGTATGAGTTTGACTAGTCTAAGATGCAAGAAAAGAAAGAAGAGTTCTTTTTAATCCTGTTAATGGTGTCTTTTGGAAGAGAGAGAAGAAAGAGGTGAAAAGGAGAAACCTAATGCACCTATATGCACAAAAAGAAAAGAACCCAAGGAAGACCCTAGGGTCCCACCGGGCGTGCTCGAATGTTTCCAAACAAGATTTCGCTTTTCACATTCAGAAAGGAAAATGAGAAACTAAGAAGAATGGATGAGGGTTTGTACGTACCTGGATGTGGACTTGCGCACTAGATTCAGACAATAGTAGGAACTCCTCTTCGATTGTGGAGGATGACACCTAAAAGAGAAAGAGACTAAAACACAAAAGTTGTTAGAAGGCTAAAAAGTGGACTGCCAAGCGAAAGCTTGATCCTAAAAGTGCAAAGACTTCTTGGAGGATGACAGTCCATTATTAAAAAATAGAATATTGACAGAAACAAAAATGATAAAGACAGAATGAAGAAATAAAAAGCAAATGCATACCTATTATGCAGCAATCTGCCTTACACAGTCGTC
Source organism: Torreya grandis (assembly GCA_037957365.1). Lineage (NCBI taxonomy): Eukaryota > Viridiplantae > Streptophyta > Pinopsida > Cupressales > Taxaceae > Torreya > Torreya grandis. The sequence continues at coordinate 566,511 of JARHVA010002139.1, read as the reverse complement.
GACGTCAGTGGTTCTGTCGACGTCAATTAAGGAATGTCACCGACGTCAGTTAATCTACTGATGTCGGTATGGGAAATGGTCGAGGTCATTCGAGGTAATGGCCAAGGACAAGTTTTAGGTCTGGTTTTTAGTCCGCAAAGTGGTCTTAGATTCTGTTTGAGGGTCAGAGAGTCTATTTTTGGGGTCAGAGGGACTATCTGGAAGTCTGTGCAGGGCTGATTACACTGAGAGTATGGTCTGGAAAGGGACTGAATGAGTGATAGAGGTGGAAAATGGGGAGACAAGGGTTAGAGAAGGCCTTTCACCTCTTTGAGAAGGACAGGGAAGGTTGTAGGCAGTGGTTTTGCTTAATAGATGAATTCAAAATAAGAACTGAAATGAAAAACAAAGGAATATTTACCTCCTGCTTGCTGAAGGAGGAGTGAAGGAAACCTATTGCTGATGCTATTGATAGACCTGCAATACCTTTGATCTCACAATCTAGAGTTGTTCTTGCAGAGTACCTGTAGCTGGTGGTTTTGCTATGCGAGAGGGAGAAAGAGAGAGACAGAATGCCAAGTGCAAAAGAGTTCCATTCACAGGGGGAGCAACGGATGCAAAAAACTATTTTTAAAGAAAACCAATGCCGATAGAACCACCGATGTCGGCTGAATAATGACTGACGTCGGTGGCTGAAGAATGGGGATAGAGGCTAATTTTAGCCTTCTGTCTATTCTTACAAGCTGCCAGGGTCAAATGTCGTTAAAAATGATCGTGAGGGGATTAAATGGATGCGAGAGGAAGGGTTAAAATGGGATTTGGGTCATTAAGGCATGGCATGAGGTGAGGGGATCCAAGGGAAGGAATCTGAGGTGGCATGGGTGAGGTGGCAAGGGGGCCACCAAATTAAAATATTTGATTTATTTTAATTTAAAATTGAGGGGGCTTAGGACAAGTGTTAGGAATATGGACCAAGGGGACCAAGGGGGGAGGGTGACCAAGGGGGTAGACACAATTTTGGTGTCTAAAAGATGTTATGTACTGGTTATATCCTTGAGACAACTTTAATGTTTGCTAAATGACTACAACCCCTAGATGCTTGACACAGTCAAGTCACTGATTATCACGGGCAAAGTATAAAGAAGCAAAAGAGAGCATGGGAAAGTGGATGGAAATTGAATGGACTAACAAATATCATGTAATTATGGTATAATATACTCAATATGGGTTCATATATGTTTTATAATACAAATATAAGTGTAAGGACTGATTAAGGTATGCATAGTTAATAGAATAAGACTCAGTTTATTGTATTTCTTATTGTTTCACCTATCTAATGCATTGTAGTGGACCAATAAGTGCATGGGAAGATGTAAAATGTATATATAGGCCTATTAAAGGTAATTTTTTAATTTTAAATTCAATCCAACTCAAGATAATGGATTTTTAAGGCTCTCAGCCTTGAATAAAGGCTAGAAACCCTAGATTTAGGGTTTAAGTGATTGGGAGAAATTTAACTATCAAAAAAGTCTATTTTTTTTGTAATCCTTCCCTATATGACATGTTTGAACTGATTTAAGTTGTTTGGATTTGATTTGGTATGTAAAATTATGGAATGGGTGCTCTTAGAGTGGTAATAGGGCTAATTTAGGCCTATTTGGTAAGGGTTAGTGTTGGAAAAAAGGGTCTATAGGTAGAGTTAAGCTATGTAAGTTTGAAGGAAGAATTAAATGTATATTTAAATACTATATATTGTCTTAAAACATCAAATATTTATTTTATTTTCACAAACCAAATGAAAAACTTAAAATAGGGTTATAAGCATAAGAAGAGCATTACATCTTATGGTACAAAAGGGAATGAAATAATATGACTAAGCCTTGATAGGGACTAAACCAAGTATAATAAGAGAATTAAGGCAATATAGAACAAAAATTTAATATCCTTTAAGTGATAAGAAATATTTGACCCTTGGAAACTAATGGGGGGATATCTAGTGAAGCCCAGTAAGAGATGGAAGAGTTACTAGAGAAGAGCATGAATTCATTAAGATAGAGTATGAGTGGAAATAATTTGTGAGAGGTTATGACCATCATTGAAGTACTTTGAATATAAAAAGGAATAGGTACATGGGTCATGGAACTACTAATTTCCTAGACTAAAGGAGCAAGATTGAACTAAAGAGGGAAATCTCGAAGACCATATCAAGGGCATTGTGACCAATTGATTTTGAACCAGATAATGATGCTAGAGAGGTCTTTTCCCCAATGACTCTGCATCACATTCATTCTTTATTTTAATTATACCAAAAATAAATTGGAATTTTTATCACACAACAATTTGAAAATAATAATGAAAAACCAATTGATTATATGAGTTAAGTATTAAAAGATGTTGAAACTAGGTACCCTCTTATTAAAAAATTTGTTTTCTCTTCAGTTTCCTCTTTATTCAAATTTAATTATTTATTGATGGGAAACAAAGTTATAGTGTGATCTAACTTAACTGTTTTATCTTATCTTTTGAAACAACCAACCATTCAAGGAAGGCTTGCAAAATAGATATTATGTATTCAAGAGTCTAATCTTGAATTTGAGACTTCAAATACAATTAAAGGTAATGTCTTGGAAAAACATTTATCTAAAAATGATTCTTTAAGTATTAATGTTTTGGTCTTGTTAATTGATGATAATTTTAATTCAAATCCTCATTTAAAGATAATGAAAATATTTGATTTTTCTAACAATTTCAAATTTAGTCTTAAAATGAATGAATGTGATTGTATGCTTTTCGAGGATGATTGGTATCATGACTTACTCTTTTATTTTTAAAATCAAGTTTGTCTTGATAATTTTGATAATAAATAAAGATGTTATTTATGTTTAAGAGCTTTAAGTTTTTGTTTGTTAGAAAATTCATTATTTTATCGAAATAGAGATGGTGTTTTATTAAGGTGCCTTACACATGACCAAACCTAAAAACTTCCTAGAGGTTATCATCAAGGAAATTGTAGTGGACATTATGCTACAAAACCCACTCTTTATAAGATTTTAAGAATAGGTTATTATTGGCATACTTTTTTTCAAGATGTTTATAAGTTAGTTTGCTCTTGTATGCCATGCCAATTATTTGTTGGTAGAGATAAGTTACTTGTAATGCCTTTAAATCTTGTAATACCTTAAAAATCATTCACAAAATGGGGTATTAATTTTATTTTAGATATACATCCTCCTCCATTAGTTAGTCATAAGTATATATTAACAACAATGGATTATTTCACTAAATGGCCTAAGGCCAAAGCACTTAAAAGTTATGTAACAAGTGAAGTAATTTTATTTCTAGAAAATTAGATTTTCACCAAATTTAGAGTTTCTTACAAAATTATATCTGATAATGGTCCTCAATTTATTTTAAATGAATTTCTATATTTTTTAGGAAAATATTTTATTATATCTATTCATTCATCTAAATATTAGCCTTAGGGTAATGTTCAAGTTGAGTCAACTATTGGAACACAACAATCTAGTGAGGCAAGGTTAATCAGTAGATTGAATAAATTAGTCCTTTAGTAATTTTAATGTATATTAAAATTTATATTAAAATATCATACACACAACACCGTATATGTGGAAAACCCAATATGGGAAAAGCCACAGTGAGAATAGCTACTTGAATTTATTGCTATAATCTAGCCTCATAATCAAAAGCCTCACTGGTTACAATGTTTAAGGAAAATGATCCTAAAGAGACACCAATCCCCTAATTTAAGATCACCTACTCTAAATATGCACCAAATCTCTAACTGAAAACCAACTCAGCTTATCTGATGGCACCCACCAATCATAACTATATTCAAAATATGGAGCTACAACTCCAGATTACAATGTTGATTAATAAATGAATTCGTTTATCTATTCTCTATTACAGGTTTGATCTATAACTGCTCATACTTTGAAAATCATCTCTCTCTTCTCTTCCTCTTTGTCTCTCTGCCTCTATGTCTTTATATATCTCTATTCAACACAATTCATCTACTTCATCTCTGCATCTATTTTCCTCTCTATCTCTCTCTTCTCTTCCATTCTACCCCTCTAGTTTTGTGTCTTTATATTTCACTATTAAACATAATTCAATAACACCAATAGCTCTTATTATATCCTAGATAACTATTTATATACATTGGATATAAGTCTTAGTTTATCTTTATGTTCACACTTGGTTTGTAACACATCACTCTCCATCCTTGAACTCAATTCAATTGATAGGTTTCCCACTTCTTGGATTCATGGTCCACCGCCATGATTATTTGTCTCATTACTATATTTAGTATATGTTGGGCTTTATTTTTGATTTACATGCCAAATTACCCAATTTAGATTGATCATAGTGATATATATCATTGTTTATGTTATATAATGCATCTTTCTTGCATGTTTCTCTATTTGACCATTGGGATGAACATATCTTTAAATATTGACCATTGATCTTAAGTTTCACACCATGATCCAATGATCCTCATTCAATTTTCTCAACTTTAAAATACATCCATTTGATCAAACATTGATAGGCTCACATACTCCATTAGATCCTCGTATATTTTTAGACTTTAATGTTTCAACCTTTAAAGTGCATCCATTTATCTTTTTATCCAAGCTCCAATGTGTTGTTAGATCTTCAAAGTAGCATAAACTTTACCTCTATCTAATGTTAAACATCGAGCACTTGATCTAATCTGGATCCTTCCTAAGTATTTAGAACATATATGCTCTATTGATCTCATCAAAGTAGCTCAATCTTTAACTCACCTCTAAGTCATTAAACATTAAGCACTTTATTTCATTGAGTCCACTCATTCCATTATATCTTTATTGCATGATCACCCACTCTCTATTAGATCTTCTAAAAAGCTAAATATTTATCTCTATTTAACATTAAACTTTAACCATTTATCCTCATCTCTTAGATTTCTGACATCTTGGATCAAATGCACTCCATTGATATCTTTGATATTTTCTCAAATTTTACCTTGTGAAAATTTGACTAAGTATGGAAAGTATTGCAATCTGTCTATAAGGTCAACTTTGCACCTTCATATCTTTCACTTTGCTTAATCATCTATTCTAAAATTTGGACCATATAAACTAGACATGATAGTGAACAAACCCACAAATTCATTTCTTCCTAAAACATTTTTGTGTGAGATATATAATTTTATTAATTTGCTCACTCAGATATTTCTACCATAGAGCCAACTATGCACAGAACTATCTAGAAGGCTAACTTTGTTCTTGTATAACTTTTGTTGCACTTAGTCACATGACCTAAAATTTAGTACATAATATCCTCTCACATAGGGTATTTCATCAATATATCAATTTTATCTTGAATTATTCATATGTGCAAGATATGACATCATTAAAATTCCTACTCAACTTTTCTTACAACCTAAAAATTTGGTTAAGTGTGGGAAAACACTGTCAAAATACCTAGAAGCCCAACTTTTCACATGCATGTCTTCGATCGCACTTCATCACATGACTTAAAATATAGTGTATACTAACTAGAGACTAATGTGATCACAACCATATGACCAACTCCCCCAAACTCATCCACATGTGGTAATGATGACATCAGCAAATTACCTATTCAAATTTTCTTTTCATAGACTTAAAATGTCTATATGAAAAAAATGAAGAACTAAATAAATTCAACTCATGTACACAAGTATTCTAATCATCCTTGACCTATAATAAGATCCCTTGCACATTCTTAAATCACCATACTCATCCCTAAACATTAATGACTTTTATAATGCAAATAATCTCCCTTTTGACATCAACGATAATCATATTACCAATATCAAAAAATAAAAATTTGATTTCAATCATGAAGAAATTAATTTGTGAAAATAAATGAAATTGGCATCTTAAAATTTTTGAATCCATATGGGCTGATAGAACTATTGTCAAGGTGGCAACTAGTTATTCACCATTCATGTGGGCATATGGATTTGAATCCACTTTACCAATAGAACTTTAGATTTCTTCAGCAAGAACTACTTTACAATATGTTTCTAAAGATACTAATTTGATTGACAAAGATTACATGATCTAATATCTCTTGATGAATCAAAATTAATAGCATTACAAAAATTATAAAGAGCTAAACAAAAACTTTAAAAAAAAAATTGATAAGAAAATTTCTAATAAAAAGTTCAAAGTTGGTGATTTAGTTTTATATTGGGACAACTCATGAAGATCCTGGTAAGCATCATAAATTTGATTCATTATCACTTGGTCCTTATCATATTGCAATTGTACTTGTAAATAATACTTTTTACTTGAAATATCTTGATGGGAGTTGGTTATGTTATTTAGTTAAAATACATCATTTAAAATTGTTTCACTATTAGTTTATTTTAGATTTATTGCTTTCTTTTTGGTTTTGTTGCTTTGTTTCTTTTATGTCTTGTTTTGTTTCTTCGTGCTTTGTTTGTTTATTTATTTGCTTATTATTTGTTTTATTTTCCTTACTTTTATAATATCAACAAATGTCTCAATTGAATGAAGTATTCATGTTATGAAGGAATAATGCAAATATGTTGCAATACAACTATAAGTATTAGTTATTTTGAGATATTATTCTTTATAAGTTCAGATTTCTTTATACATGAGCAATATTTATTGAATTATAACTAGTTGTTGAATTAATACTTTATTTTTAGAAATTATATTAGAAGATTTTTCATTTGTTTATGTATCCATCCCAAACTTCCTTGTTATATTATTCCTTTTCTTCATGTTACGCTAGCTGAACATCTCATCCCTTATTGAAAAAACATTAAAAACTGGGTTCTCACATAGCTACTTGAGAAATGATTTACTTGGATCACATTCTCAAGATTATTTTTATTACAATAAGAAATTTTATTACTTCTCAATTTCATATTCAAAACTGACTATCAAGGTCACTAGTGTTATGCCTAATTTTCATACCCCTATAATTTTTTGAAATTATCCTCCTATCTACCATAGTGATGACTTAGTCATAAAATCTAAAATTGTAGTTGGGGACCTAAGTCAATTACTAGCATTATGAATATGCATATTTTCAATTCAATTATTTAATAATCATTTGTTTATGAATTCATATTTATGTAACAATGGTTTTAAAAATCATTAATGGTTGAATGAATAAAATTAGCATATATGTATTATCATTATCAATGTTTATTTTCAATCATGAAATTTTTGTGGATAGACTTAATTAGATTACATTGATTACTTCATTATTTTTAATTTCAAATGATAATGTTCAATATGGTTTTATCTAAATTGAAGGCATTTTGTGACTTATAATGATGTTCTTTAGCTAGATCATTTGAAACACAATTTTAAGTATGGATATTGATGCAAAAGGTGTGTTGTCATAAATAAAATTTCATTTAAATATTTTAAACCTAAGCTATTATGATTTTAAGCATTATTAAATAATTGTAAGGGGTTCAAAGTTCTAATCTAAGAATGTTATCTTATCCTATGTAATGTGATAATTAGGACCTAACATTAAATTTTTAAAGCAAACATGGGGTGATTATTTTATTTTGAGGAACTATTGAAAACTAAGCTATGTGTGATTTTGAGGATCATTTCATTAATGGTTTGAATGGTAAGTTGGCAAGGTACTTGGCACGTTGGTTTAATGCAAAGTGTGTTGGATGTTTCGAGATATAGATAATATTAAACGTGGTCTTAAGAATTAAATACAAATTGTACATGCCTAAAATTATGTGAGTTAACTGGTGTTTTAATAAATAAATTGGTTATTACTAAGTTTAAAGCCTTGATAAACAAGTTAGCAATTGACTAATGGCATACATTGAATTAGAAAACTAATAATATGAAGTTGTGAATATGAAAATGGTTAATGCATAGTTTATTGATACAAATAGGGTGGTTTTTCATTTTGATAGTCATTTTTCAAAGATCATAATGGGAATGATACTATGTCAGGAAAAATTTGAAAGTTACACAGTGTTAATAGGTATGCCATTATTGAGAATGAATAGTTTTTAAAGAGATAGTTTAAGTTTATCATTACAACTAGTTTGCATGGAAGAAATTGTGGTTCTGAGTTTTGCATGATATTATTTTTGATAAATTTGGCAAGATAAGCTACTTGTTTTAAATCTTTTTACATGCATATAGAAAGTTGGAAAGATTTATTGGTTTATCATGTTATATTTTATGGCATAATATTTAGATGGCTGAAAGTGTTTTCATTATTGTTATAAATCTTTCATCTTTGGTTTGAAGGTTTTTTCGATGATAATGGAGATTATCTTGGAAAACATGATTTTTTGGTTTTGGGTTTTCAATTACAGTGGTGATTATGGTTATATCGATTTGGATTTCGAAGCTATAATTTCTTAAGTGTATGAAGTTTTTATAAATGAGTTTAAAGGTGGTTTTTTGGGTATAGTGTGAAGAAATTGTGTTGAACAGTTTAGATAGACATAATTATTTGCATGCAATATATATGATTTTTTAGACTCAAAAGGTTATTTTAAAAGATATCAAAACATGTTTTTGGGTTTCTATTTTTGAAGTCAAAAATTAAAAAATAAAGGTTGATAATTTCGAAAAATTTGTGAATAAATTATTTTTTCAAGTTTCAAAATGATAATTTGGAAAGAGTATTACTATGTCAAAGGCTTATAATTTTGTGAATGGAGATTCTATCGTAATTATTTTTGATGTTTTTGGATTCTTTATTGGTTTGGAAAATACATGCAGTTTATAATATTATGAATAAAACTTTTGTATAAATTGTTCCTTTGGTGATTATGAATTACTCTTAGTTTAATAGAAATATGTGTAGTTTGTAATTTGTGGATGATACATACATTGTATATTTTGAGAAGGCAATTGTGTAGTGAGAACCAAATACATTAAATTATAGGTAGAGTATTGGAAATAAAATTATGATAATATAATTTTATTATTATGATTTCAAGTTTGAACATTATGATGATACATGACACAGTCAAATTGAAAATCATATAAATAAATTTAGTTGTAGATAGTTGAAATTCTTGATTTATTCATTTTGTAGATATAGCTAGACTTTTTTATAAGTGACTGAAAGTTGGGAATATTGAAATACAATTGTTAGTTTTGGTTCTATAGTTGATATATTCATTCTTTTGAGTTTAGTAAAATGATGATAAGATTATTGAATATGTTTTGAATTTCATTTAGAATGTCGGGTTGGGATCAATCAGATTCAAACAAGAACAATGATAATAATTGTTGGGAAAGAAATCATAATTTTGGTAATATGAATCAAAATACACTTGATAAGAAATTTATTAGAGGAGGTTTTAGAGATAGACACTTTGGTCCTAGATATGTCAGTAGAGGAGCTCGAATATCTATCCATTTTGATGTCATTGATCCAACATTTTGAAATGTGTTGAATAGTTTGCCCTTTAATCCTACTAATAATAGGGGAAATAGAAGTTTTTATGGTCATAGATTTGAAGCTAGACCCCATTCTCATAGTAGTTCTTCCCATAAATTGTAACTTAATCCTAGTGAGTTGTCTATTTAGTCACCCAGTCAAAAAAGTCAATGTTGTTAATGAGCTATCACAGCAAGCCATTAAAATAGTCCATGCAAAGAATTTTATGAATATTGTTTTACCATCTTTTTATAGTGAGCCTATATCACCTCAAAAGGTGCCTATTATGGAATACAATAAGCTTAGTTTGGAAAATCCTTTTATTGTCAGGCATCCATCTACTTCAAGAAAATGTTCAAATAGTCAAGATGAATCAAATACTACAACAAAAATTACAGTTATGAAATGAGTTAAATTGGAGATAGATGATGTTGAGAGTAATTTGAGGACAAAATTGATTCAATTTCTTATAGTTTAAATGGATTATAATGAATGTTTTAATGAAAAATTAGAACTAATAATTGAATTTCTATCTAATTCTAATGATTCTTTAATATCAAAGAGATACATTTTATTTTAGAGTTAAACTTTTAATTGATCAAACTTAGTATGTTTCAAGATTTTTTATACATTAATTATATATTTGAAGTACAACTAACTTTAATTTTGACATATATAAAATATGCCTAAGTATTTTGGATTATACGCATAATGGAATTAATATAGATAAGAGTTTCATTTTACTTTGAATTATCCTATTTTTTATTATAATATGTATTTCTTATTATTAATAATTGATTAAAATATCCCCACCCATTAGGAAATTCCCAATCTATTTTTAAATTTTTGATCTCTTAAGACTTTTAAAGTCTTAAATAAATCTTAACTTATAACTGTCAATATTAATTGACTTTTAAAAAGTCAATTATTTTAAGTTAACAAGTAACTAAATAAGGTTACTTGCAATTTCTTTTTCAACCAACTTAGAATTATAAAAGGAGATCAAGGATTCATTTGAAGAGGAGGATAAACACAAGTATTGAAGACTTACATTTTAAAGTCAATTATTTATCTTTCTTCTATGCAATTTCTCTAAGATAGCATGACTTTTGTAAATAGATCAATGGTACTTTCTCTGATGATGGAGTATATTACTTAGGCAATACAGGTATATCCAGTTTTATATTATCATTTATAATAGATTATCTAAATTTTTCAAGTTTAACATCTTTTGATGATTGTTTCTTGTAATTCTATGTGCAAAATATGAGTATTTAACTCGAATAATGATGAAAACTTCATTATTTATGACATATTATTGATCTAATAGATTGTAAAAATTATCTTTTAAAGATATTTTGTAAGAAAGATGTTTGTTTCTCAAATAAAAATGATCTATTTTGCTAAGACAACTCTCTTTTGTTGAGACTCACATATTTTATTTATATTATATTTTATTTGACTTTGACTTCTAATTTAGTTTGAGCTTGATTTTAGTTTAGTTTATAATTGATCTAATTTATTTTTTATTTAGTATAGTTTTAATATAATTTGTATGTATTATAATCTTTATTTTTTATTTCTTTTATTATATTAAGCTTTTTAGTTAAGTTATGTATTGGATTAGTTTAGTTTTAGTTCTAGATTAGTTTAGGTTAGATTCTTTACGTTTTCTTAATAAGTTCATTTAATTACTTAGTTGGTAGATGTTTGGTTTGCTTCCTTTCTTTTGTTTGTTATGTTTAAGTTACTTGCTTTATTGAAGATATGCTTATAAACTAATTTATTTTATTATCTTCGTTTACCTTTGTACTTCTTATTTATTATCTTGGTATTTACTTGAAAGTTATATTATCAAAGAAAGATATTATTCTGAGAATATATTTTATTACTAAATTATATTTATTTCCTTCAAGAGATTTTCTTGTTCATAAGCTCTCTCTGTCAGATAAGATAGATTACACATTCATATCTAAACTAATTCATTATCTGATAAGTGAATTTCTGAGTTACAATGGAATATGTTATATCTAATAGCCTATTTATTATTTGTTATTTCTTAGAATATTCAAAAAACTCCTCGCATCTTTAGGATCATATTCAAACCTTTATAACCTTGCCATTAGGTTGGTACGATTCCAAATTAACCTTCATAATAGACAAAAGGGTTAATTAGTTGATGGAACATTTTTCATCATCAACAAACTGACCCTAGGAATTTTTTTGGTAAACTAGAGGTAGAAAGGGGTACTAGGTAAGAAAGAATTAGACCAATAAATGCCTAAGGAATTTATGGTAAATGGTCAAAAATTTTCCATAGAAAAATTACAGAGTCAACCCTCTCTACTCATTTTATAAGGTGAGAGAAAAATTGGGGTCTAACTACATAGCAATGGGTTGATATAGTATCATTAAAGATGGTTGACTAAATAGCACTAGATTGATATAGTTGGAAACAAGAAGATGGTTGGCATAGTACCCTCTCACCGATGCAGTTTATAGTATGTGGCCAATATAGTTTGTTAAAATAGGTTGATTGTGTATTAAGGGGTAGATGTAGTATGCTAAAACTAAAAAAGGGTTGATTTAGTATTAAATAAGCTTATAGTGTATAAAAATGAGAAAACTAAGTAACTAAATCATGCAAGTTGATGACGTAGTTAATGTGTAAACTTTTGAGAATATATAAGAATGTATTTTAATTAGTATGATATCAAGATCTATTACATCCTTTATTGTTTGATATTTTATAGAGACATCAGAGATTTTAGCACCTAGTAGATGCATCCTAGCTACCAAATTTAATGGAGGAGTTGGCAAAAGTGGATAAGGCTCAACTGGTTGCCTTGGGATTCAAAGGTATTATAAAGATGATATGGATCCATATAAATTTTGATCTCATTTTCATGTTCTTAAGAGCATGGGAATGATTTACCAACACATTTTAATGGGAGGTGGAGGGGGATATCATAGAGGTGGTGATTACCTTGGAGGTTCTCCATGCATTACTTAGACTTTATATAGGTAAGATGTCAATCATTTTTGATACACCAAAATCAAAGGATGAGATATGAACCTTAGTCTAGTGGGACATGCTCAAATAGGTTCTACCCTAGGTTACACATGAGTTTTTTTTTTTTATTTATCTCATGGCCATTTTAGATATTCAAAAATCCATGATAGGCTTTGTGATATCACAAGTGCTTTATCATAAGTTAGATGGTAAGGTACCATTATACGTGATAGCTTTGTACCAATTTAATTAGATCAAGGAGGGTTATATGATCTCAATTTTGTCATTCGGGTTTAGCTTATGCATGATATGTATGGAATATTATCTTGGGGATAAAAGATGATGGTACATGTTATTCAATTAAGTGCCTCAATATTAAAGGTTCCTTATGTATTAACTAGTTAGGTTTTCACATATGGTTCATTATATGTTCCTTATGTTATTATATATTGTCACATAAGGGTAGATAGTGTGGCATCCATACACTTACATAGTTGTCATATGGTTGAGTTGGGATATTATTGCTATAGGTTTGGCATGTGTGTGGTCATGGTAAATTAAAAATTGTAGGTGAAGCCTCATCTATTAGCTCATGTACCTAGACAAGTTGGACTTTCTCATTTAAATTCCCCTCTAGTAGTGTTAGCTTATTGGGCATGACATGCTAGAGAGCTAAGACGGAGAGGAGGCAAAGGGGTACCTATGGAGATACCAATGATCAGGCCTCAATGATTTATACCATGGGATGGTTGAGTATGATAGTAAGAGGTGGTGGGACTAAGAGGGGATGACATCATGGATGTGGATGTAGGGGAGGAGGGAGTGAAATAAGGACCATAATACATGTGGTAAAGGCCACCATAGGCTAACTAGAGATGGAGACACCATCAACATGAAGAGATGTAGGTGTTAGCTATCACATAAGGGGATCCTAAAGTAGTTTCAAGATAGATTTGTTCCATAGAGAGACCACTAAGGATAGAACCATGCAAGCTCAGATGGTGACTATTTGTTTACATTAGTACAGAGGTAGCTAAAAGATGTGATTAGTGATGAGTAGATGGTGAGACCATGGTCGATGGTACCAACACTAGTGAGAAATGTTTTAATTTGATTTATGTTTTTATAGAGAATATTAGTTTCATCATTGATTATGATAGATAGATGATTTGAGATGTGTGTGTGTCTCTCTCTCTATGTGTGTGTCTGTGTGTCTGTGTGTCTCTGTGTGTGTGTGTGTGTGTGTGTGTGTGTGTGTGTGTGTGTGTGTGTGTGTGTGTGTGTGTGTGTGTGTGTGTGTGTGATATGATGTATATCTTGTTTTTGATTTTGCATATCTTATGATAGAGGAGGTCAAATGGGGAGCCCTATTTGTGGATGCACATCATGAAATTTTATATGGGGTGTTATCTCTATACAACCCTACCATATTGGATGATCCTATGGTTTTGTCTACCCTAAATCAATCAAATTGGTTTAGACTGGTAAGAGAGGCCACATAATAACTATAGGAGTGAGGTGATGGATTATAGCCACTTACAGGGGTAGGATTTGTAGAGGCTTAGGCCTATTAATCCTTAGCATGGGAGTAAAGCACGGACATGGTGACTATAATCTAGCTTGGACATGTACAAGCCAAAGTGGCTAACCTATAAGGATAGGTTTTTGGTTTTAGATCTTGGACTACCTTTTTATAATGCACCATTCAGAAGAGTCAATCCTAGGTGTCCATGGGTAGTGTGGCTAGGCCATAGGACAAACATGATGGATCATAACCTTAGATCTATAGTTATTGTATTTTGTATTTTGTAATATATAAAACACATTAAATATATTTATATTGATATTTCATTGATCTTATGATTTGTACTTGGATTTGGATGTGGATGCATAGATATATTTCCCTTTTAACACATGTATTTATATTTTTTTGTATATGTTATGGGATAAAGGCTAGAAATTTGACTAAAAGAAGGATCAGTTGACAAGATACATAATCAAACCAATCGACGGTGTTCTATAAAATAAGAAATAGAATAGGGAATAAAGGACACAGTCATATAGGTTGATTGTGTTATGCAAGATATGAAATAGAATAGGATAAATAGAGAACATAGTCAGATAGGTCAACTATGTATTACAAGATAAGGAAATAGAGTAGGTTAAAAGAATACATATATGTTTATTATGTATTCTAGAGGGAGAAGTTGAATAGGCTAAAAAAGATAATTAATCATAAAGGATGACTATGTATTGAAGGGAATCAAGAATAATAGACTGTAAGAGACTGTGTCAATAGGGATGATAGTATTCTAAAAATAGGGGAAATTTTCAAGATAATAGCTAAGTAAATAAAGTGAAGCACACAAATAATAAGATTAATGTGATTTATATAATTAGAATACATAGCATAAACCTTGCACTAACATTGGTTAATGAAATTTTTATATTAGAAAATATAATAATCAAAGAGCAAGCAACAAACTTGAATGTAAATTATAATTAATTTATCATTTCTAAATTTGGTTAAGTTATAATAAATTTTGAAATTAATGTGATGGGGAGTTTGTTATAAGAAGGAATTACAAATCAATTTATAGATAGTTTCATGTAGTTTAGGATGAAATAGATATATATTGGTGATGGTACTAATTTGGTATTAGGTCCTACCCCCTCACTTCACAATATTATAATGATAAGTGTGTTAGGTACTTTGCCTATATATACCATCAACCATATATTTATACATATCTAAAAAACCAAGTCAGCTTCCCTCTTGGTAATGAAATCTAAGTAGACCTTAGGAAGAAAAATATTTAATGTTTTTTTGTATAAAGTGATTTGGAAGTGTGTGCAAAAGAGAAAAACAATGTGACTAAATTGGTAAATTGAAAAACAAAACAATTAGTCTATGTTTATTACTCTAAGCATGCAAGCAATTAAACATGAAAATTTTAACTAATTACTATCAAGATAGGTTAATTATTTTGACTATGAAGAGTTAAAAGTCAGGTTAGGTGAAATTATATGTAAATAATATAGAATAGAGTCGACATGGTCACTATTATTTTATGAAAGTAAAATCTAGAATAATGCAATTGAATAGGTTGACTATGTATTTTAGAGATAAGATAGGCTATAGAACTATTTCAAGCTAGTTGACCCAATTCACTATAGGGTTGGAGTTTTGTAGACTAAAAACTTGTGAAAAACAAAACTATAAATGAAAACCTAAAATGATAGAGAAGGTAAGAGTAAACCTTGGTGGTTTTAAATATGCTTAGTTTACAAATTATATGATGTGTTTTTGAAGTGCTAATTAAATATTCTATTAACAGAGTTGATTGGGTATATGGAGTTTGAAAAACATGTATGCTGAAAAATAATAACTATGAATAGAGTTAAATACCTTGACTATGTATGCAATCCTATAACTAAAGAATAATATTATGTCAAACTAATTGATTTAGTCACATGTATTTGGAGAAGACCTACATAGAAATAACATAGTCATTTTGGAGTGACTGTGTGTTAAACATGCACACAAACTATTACAACTGTATCAAAATATTTTATATAGTACTATAAAAATTAAAATATATAATATGGTGATAAATGAATCTATGAAATAAAACCTACAAGGTTTTGGTTCACTTCAATTTCACCAGAATGTATACAAATAAAAATACAACTGACCTATTAATCAATCCTAGCTCAAAGAATATAAATACTACTTACACTTCTATTTGTTGATATATTATACACTTAAATTTATGACCAATATGGATCTACTAGACCTAGCTAAGAGGTATCTTACCACAATAATATCACTAGAGAGGATTACAAACCCTCTAATCAAGCAACACTATGCAATAACCCTAAAAGGATCCTATGTTTTCATATTCATTAAGTACATGCATAATAAAGTAGAATTCAAAATAGTGCTCTCCAAAAATTGTGAAACAAAGTGGGGTTAATAAACATAAAAAAATAAACATGCATATAAGATCTATACTCAATTCAATGTATAGGAAATCATAATGCATGGGAGAGAAGTACAAATGCTAATCTATCTAATTTAACAAAAGAGGAAAAAATTTAGGAATACTTACCTTTAAAGATGACCCATTGAGGCTCAATCTCTCCCTTGGCCAAGTTGTTTCACAAGAGGCTATTTTGGTACGTAAGGATATCAAAGATAAGTTAGCCCTAAGATACATAACCTCTTTATGTATCCAAATGACTTCTCCACAAGACAAGATATGTATCTTCAATGAAAGTATTGAAACCCCAAGTAATGTTTCTCAAGTATAATGTTAAATAAGCATATGTACATTATATTATTATTCTTCTTCTCTTCCTTCAAATGGCATAAACATATGTGTATATATAGTTGAATCTAACCCTAAACCTTTCTACAAGTTTAGGTCAGCCCAATTTGACTATGTATCATTATTTAATAAAAATAAGTTAGGTCTTGATCAAGATCAACCAAGGGTAACCTATACTTGTAACATGCAAATATAAATTAAAAAATAGGGTCAGCCAAAGATGACATTGTTTGATAAATGTCAAAAAGGGTTTTAGGCTTAGGTAGGGGATAAGTAAGGTAGTGAACTTATTAGATGAGTGTCTAAGAGAGAATTCAAATATTAAGGAAGTGTATAAGATATGGTTGTGTAGATATAAGTTGTGGTATAGGGGATAAAAATCTTGTAGAGTACCAATGGTCTCCCTACCCCTTTCCTGGTGCACCTTTTAAGGCATACACTCAAAGAGATTGACATTTGGCAAGTTCCTACAAGAGCAAAAATATCAATAATTGAAAAAATTGTAAAATATTAAGTGTATACATATTCAACACTCTAATATCATCATATTTCATTTAGGTACAACATGGGATGGTGCTTTGAGAAAAGAACATAGCACCACATAATATTGAAGCTAAATAAATTACATTAAGAAATAAATAAGACAAATGAAATGATAAAATTTAAAATTGCATACATTTACTTACCTTAGTGTTGTAGGTAAGGAATGAAATGAAATAAATGTGAAGGTGTCCAATGTAGGTTATATTAGGAAAACCTGTATAAATTAGTAAAAAAAACATTTTTTTTCAAAATATACATGTAATATGTGAAAAGATTCTCTATAATGTCAATATTCTAGAATATCTTATAGCTCAAAAAAAGAGCCAGTAAAAATAAATATATGGTCATAAAATAGAATCTAATTATAAATATTTGATAGGTAAATAATTTTTAATAGTAAATATAAATAGGGTGAAAATCAATCCATTTGTTATTTTTACTATTCTAAGAAAATATTGCTCTGAGAGAACTAGTGTGAGCTTAGAGAGTGACCATGGTAAGGAGATGATAGATACAATATGGAAGATGCATAGCATTCATAGTAGGTACATTATAGGTAAGAAATCATGAATTTCAAATTTTTGAGAAATTTTATTTTAAATTAAGCTAAATATATAAAATTGGATGATAGGAAAAATTTAGACACTAAAATTGACCCTAAGAAATTTTTAGGTAAACTACGGGTAGAATGGTGTACTAGGTGAGAAAGGATAAATAGGGCAATAGCATATAAAAATAATAAAATTAGAAAACTAAATCATTTAAGTTGATGAAATAGTTAATGTGTAAATTTTTGAGAATATGTAAGAATATATTTTAATTATTATAACATTAAGATTTGATACATCCTTTTTTATTTGATATTTTATATAGACACGAGAGATTTTGACATCTAGTGAATGCATCCTAGATACCAAATTTATTGGAGTAGTTAGTAGACATGGATATGGATCGAGTGATTACCTTAAGCTTCATAGGTATTATGGAAATGAGATGGATCCCTCTAAATGTTGATCTTGTTGTCATGTTCCTAGGAGAAATGGAAAATTTGACCAACACTTTCTGATGGGAGGTGGATGGGGATACCATAGAGGTGGTGATTTCTTTGGAGGATGTCCATGCATTACTTATACTTATTATAGGTAATATTCTAGTGATTTTTGATACACCAAAGTCAAAAGATGATATATGAGCCTTAGCCCAGTGGGCTACATGTTTGGATAGGATCTACTCTGGGTTACATGTGAATTTATTTGATGTTTATCTCATAGCCATTATGGATATCTAGAAGGCCATGATAGGGTTTGTAAAAACATGAGTGGTGTATTACAAGTTAGATGGTACCACTGTATGTGATAGCCTTATGCTAGTTAATTTTGTATTAGGGAAAGTTGTATGATCTTGAATCTATCATTTGGGTTTAGATCATGCATGATATATATGGGATATTGTCTCAGGGATAGAAGATAATGGGACCTATTATTTTTTTGAGTGCATGGATGTATGAAAGGTTCCTTATGTATCAACCATCTAGGTTTCCCCATGTAGTTGATGATAGGTTACTTTGGGTCATCTAATGGAGTGAAGACCATGTAGTGTAGGTTGTGTCCCATGTTCTAGCATTATATAATATCACATAAGGGTAGATAGACTGGCATTTGTACACTTACATAGCTACCATATGGTTGAGTTGGGATACTATTGATATAGTTTTGGCACATGTGTGGATCATGGGCCACTACACTTCATAAGTGGAGCCTCATCTAGTGGATCATGTACCCATATAGCTAAGACTTCCTCATCTAATGGTCCTTCTAATAATGTCAGCTTATTGGGCATGACATGATAAAGATCCATGAGGGAGAGGAGGTAGAGGGTTACATGTGAAGATACTAGTGATTAGGTCTCAATGAGTTATATCATGTTTTGGTTGAGCATGACAATAAGAGGTAGTGGGACTAGGAGGGGATGACATCATAGATGTGGATTTAGGGGAGGAGGGATTAAAATAAGGACCATAGTAGAGGTGACAGTAGACACTGTAAGCTCACCAGATATTACCTAGCTTTTGTTGTATATGTTATGGGAAAAAGGCTAAAAAGTTGATAGAAAGAAGGATATATTGATAAAATATAAAATCAAACCAATTGATAATGTTTTATAAAATAGAAAATAAAATATGGAATGAAGGACACAATCATACAGGTTGATTATGTGATGCAAGATAGGAAATAGAATAGGATAAAAAGAAAACACAATCAAACATATAGACTATGTATTGAAAGATAGGAAATAGAGCCAGCTAAAAAGATACACAGTCTTACAAATTAAATAGTTGTATAATTAGACTATGTATTAAAGGGAAGAAATATTAATAGTGTTGTGGTGTGGAGCTAAAAGCTTCAACTGTTTGCAGACACAAGAGGAAGGATGCTGAAGAACCAGAGCCACCAGTGTCGACAGCATGACCGACGTCAGTCAAGTGCAGTGGAGAAGGAGACCGGCGATGGTAGGGAGTCGGCCGATGTCGGCAGCACCAGACCAACAGGGACCGGCGTCGATCACCTGTGCGGTCCAGAACTGTTCATTGCATGAATAGTTAGTTAGTTGAACCGAGTGTTTGCATGTTAAGGGGCTAATTTAAGTCGCAGGCTGTGTGTCTAATTTTAGTAGTTAGAGTTCTATTTTTGTAAGCATGGGATCCTATTTAAAGACCCATAAGGCATGTATTGTAATTATTCTAAGGCAAGTAAAAGCATTGAAGCTAGCAAGGTCAAGGAGATCTACAGGTGTAAGGTCAAGGAGATCAGCTGAAGCATTCTAGGAGGGATAATAACTCAGGCTTTAGAGTTGTTGTGTTGAGCAAGAGAGAGAGGGAAGAAGGTCTTGAGGTGTGGCAAGCCTTTGAAGTGGAGGAAGAAGTGGCATCTTCCTTATTGTATTTTCTTCTAGTAGTATTTAATACAAGAGTGTGTATTGTCTCTCAAGTTCTTTGCTGTATCAAGTTTCTAGCTACTCTATCATTCTGGTATAATTGCATGTTTAATTGCATATAAGAAAGTAATCAATTGTGCTCTAATTGGTAGAGCTACAGATCCCCTGACAAGTGGTATCAGAGCTACGGTTTGCAGGAAGCAGGGTATTGTTTTTGATTATAGGTCATTCATAGGGTTTTTTGATTGAGTGGGAGTTCAGCAATGGCAGAAGAAAGCAGGCTACGAATGGAGAAGTTTAACGGCAAGAATTATCAACATTGGAGGATGCAAATTGAGGACTATCTGTATCAAAAGGATTTATACTTACCATTGGGTGGGGTTGCATGCAAGCCCACAAATATGAAGGATGAAGAATGGAACGTTCTTGATCGAAAGGCTCTCGGTACCATAAGGTTGAGCCTTGCATCATCTGTGATTTCTAGTTTATCACAGTGCAAGACAATGAAAAAATTGATAAAGTCCTTGGCAAATTTATACGAAAAGCCCTCAGCTTCTAATAAGGTATATCTTATGAAGCAGCTATTTACTTTGCAAATGCAGGAAGGTGGATCGGTACATACTCATCTCAGTGATTTCCATGGTTTGGTAAACCAACTAGCTTCAGTCAATATTATTTTTGATGATGAGGTAAAGGCTCTCTTGATTTTATGTTCTTTGCCTGAAAGTTGGGACAGTTTGGTTATGGCAGTAAGTAATTCTGCATCTGCTTCTAAAATCTTAAAAGTTGATGATGTTGTGAGTGTGATCTTGAATGAAGAAATACGCAGGAGAAGCATAGGTGAATCATCAGGGAATGCTCTAAGTGCAGAAAGTAGGGAAAGGCAAAGGGAGAAGGTTGAGCAAGGGAAATCAAGGTCGGGAAGGAGATCTGAGTTCAAAGGTATTACCTACTGGTTTTGTGGAAAGAAAGGACATACAAAAAAGGAGTGTTGGTTGAGAGATAAAGAGAATCAACATGCAGGTATTGAAGAAACAAAGGATGCAAATATTGTGATGCAGGATGCTCTCATACTTTCTTCAGATAGTCAGGTAGGATCATGGATTTTAGATTCTGGTTCATCTTTTCATGCATCCCCAAACAGAGATTTGTTCTACAAGTATGAATAGGGAGACTTTGGAGTTCTTTATTTAGGGGATGGTACGCCTTGTCAGATAGTTGGCAAAGGGAAAGTGCAGCTGAGATTGCAGATTGACAACACGTGGGTGTTGAAAGAGGTCATGCATGTTCCAATTTTGAAGCAGAGTCTAATTTTTGTAGGAAGGTTGGGAGATGAGGGATGCACAATAACCCTCACAGCGGATTCTTAGAAGGTTACCAAGCGAGCACTTGTTCTAGCAAGAGGTAAGAAAGTAGATACTCTTTATCTGTCTACTTGTATTACTGAATTCCACTTCTGGTGTAGATTCGAAGATGTGGCCTAATAGGCTTGGTCACAAGAATAGGAAGGGAATGGAAGTTCTTGATTCAAAAGGTATGTGTTCAAATTTGGAAAGCTCAGATACAGTTCATTGTAGAAAGAGGAAATTTGATGCTTTTGACAAGAACAAAGAATCCTTGGTGTTTATGGAGGAGATGAAGGACAGAGATCAGTCACAGGGGCTGAATAAATTTGAGCAGGGTAGCATGGACAGAGGCTTAATCTAAGAAGAGATTGTGGATGAAAATTTCATCACTTACAGGAACACACAGACACCGATGTCGATAGCTTGGCACCGACGTCAGTCATCCAGATACTGACATCGGTCATGTGCAGACTAGCAGGGTCGGTAGGTCAGACAGGAGAAGTCCGACGTTGGTCATAAGGACCGATGTCGATAGGAGGGACATTGGCGTCGGCCAGGGAAACGACGTCGACAGTCAAGGTTAGTGCAGGGAACCAACATCGGTCAGGAGCAGATTGGGAGATGGCCTAGATCAGTCACTGGAATGGATGTTGGGTGAATTAATAGGTCTCAAACACCCATGTGGAGGTCAGGAAAGGTATGTGAACCTCATATTCATTGTTCACCTTCTTTATATTGCTTACTGGTAGTCATGAACTAGGAAGATGGAAGAAGCAATGCAGGTAGAATCCAGAAACAGTGGGAGCTTGGCATGGATGAGGAGTGTGAGTCCTTGGAGAACCAAACAGGTATTTGTTGGTAGTGTTGTTAGCTGGAAGAAAGCACTGGATAGAGGGATGGATTCCCATTTTAGAGAAGAGAGTGGATGGACACATGAGACAGAAGGCTATGGTATATGGTCTTGATTATGCTGCAGAACAATGGAGGTTTGACCATTGTATTTTATCTTTACCAGGTTGGATAATATTAGCTACATTATCCTGTTACTGTATTGTGGTACTTGTTGCAGGGTTTCATATATAGGGAGTTTTCTGAGCTAAGGGTAGAGTTGGTTCAGAAGTATGTCATGGAGAATTTGGGAGCAGCAAAATTCTTGTGGCATAAGATACAGGTATTGCATCACAGGTTTGCATGGTGGTTGGTCTTCAAGAGTGACATTGAAGAGGGATACAGAGCCTAAGGAACAAAATAGATGGTGTATAGGTACAGGTACAAGTTGCAGCTGTTTATCTCCAAGTGGGAGATTGTTGTGGTGTGGAGCTAAAAGCTTCAACTATTTGCAGACACAAGAGGAAGGATGCTAAAGAACTAAAGCCACCAGTGTCGGCAGCATGACCGACATCGGTCAAGTGCAGTGGAGAAGGAGACCGGCGATGGCAGGGAGTCGGCAGACGTCGACAGCACCAGACCAGCAGGGACCGGCGTCGGTCGCCTGTGCGGTCTAGAACTGTTCGTTGCACGAATAGTTAGTTAGTTGAACCGAGTGTTTGCATGCTAAGGGGCTAATTTAAGTCACGGGCTATGTGTCTAATTTTAGTAGTTAGAGTTCTATTTTTGTAAGCATGGGATCCTATTTAAAGACCCATAAGGCATGTATTGTAATTATTCTAAGGCAAGTAAAAGCATTGAAGCTAGCAAGGTCAAGGAGATCTACAGGTGTAAGGTCAAGGAGATCAGCTGAAGCATTCAAGGAGGGATAATAACTCAGGCTTTAGAGTTGTTGTGTTGAGCAAGAGAGAGAGGGAAGAAGGTCTTGAGGTGTGGCAAGCCTTTGAAGTGGAGGAAGAAGTGGCATCTTCCTTATTGTATTTTCTTCTAGTAGTATTTAATACAAGAGTGTGTATTGTCTCTCAAGTTCTTTGTTGTATCAATTTTCTAGCTACTCTATCATTCTGGTATAATTCCGTGTTTAATTGCATATAAGAAAGTAATCAATTGTGCTCTAATTGGTAGAGCTGTAGATCCCCTGACAAAGAGACTATAGAGACTATGTCAATAGGGATAATAGTGTTCCTAAAAATAGGAAAAAAAATCAATATAATAGATAAGCAAATAAAATGAATCGCACAAATAATTAGATCAATGTGATTGATCTAATTGGAATACATAACATAAACCTTGTAATAATGTTGGCTAATGCAAGTTTTACAATACAACATATAATGATGAAAATGCAAGCAATAAACTTGAATGTAAATTTTAAGTAATTGGTAATTTATAAATGTTGTTAAGTTATAATAAATTTTGAAATTAATGTGATGGGGAGTTATCTATAAGAAGGAACTAGAAAGTAAGTTATGGATAGTTTTAGGTAGAATAAGTTGAAAAAGATTTGTATTGGTGATGTTACTAGTTTGATATTGGTTCCTACCCCCTCACTTCACAATCCTATAGTGATAAGGGTATTGAGTGTTTTACCAATATATACCATCAACCATGTATTTATAAATGGCCATAAAACTAAGTTAGATTCCCATTTGGTGATAAAATCTAAGTAGGTAGGCTTTGGGAAGAAAAATATTTAATACTTTTTAGTGTAAATTGATTTGGAAGTGTGTTCAAAAGAGAAAAACAATGTGACTAAATTGGTAAATTGATAAAACACCTAATTAGTCTATGTTTATTAATTTAAGCATGCAAGTAATTAAAAATGAAAAGTGAACTAATTACTAGCAAGATAAGTTAATTCTTTTGACTATGAAGAGTAAAAATTTCATTTAGGTGACACTGTATGTAAACAATATAGAATAGATTTGACAATGTCTCTATTATTATATCAAAGCAAGATCTAGAAGAACACAGTTGAATAGGTCAATTGTGCCTTTTAAATAAAAGATAGGTTATAGAACTCTATCGAGCTAGTCAACATAGTTCACTATAGGGTTACAATTTTATAAACTATAAATTTGTGAAAAACTAAACTATAAATGAAAAACTAAAATGATAGAGAAGGTAAGAATGAACCTTGGTGGTTTTAAAGATGATTAGTTTACAAATTTTATGATGTATTTTTCAAGTACTAATTATATATTCTACAAATAGAGTCGACTGAATCAATGGATTCTACAAAACTTGTATGTTGAAAAATAATAACTATGAATAGAGTTGACTAGGTTGGCTATGTTTACAATCCTATAACTAAAGAATAAGACTCTATCAAATTGATCAATCTAATCACCTATATTTGGAGAAGACCTCCATAAAAATAATAGACTCATTTTAGAGTAACTATGTGTTAAACCTATACATAGACTATTAAAACTATATCGACATGTTTGATACAATACTTTAAAATGAAATTATATAATATGATGATAAAATGAATAAGTGAAAGAAAACATCCAAGTGTTTGGTCCACATCAGGTTCACTAGAATGTATACAAAATAAAATGCAACTGACATATTAATCAATCCTATATCAAAGAATATAAATCCTACTTACACTTTCATTTATTGATATATTTATACATTTAGGGTCATGACCAAGATGGACCCACTAGACCTAACTAATGGGTTTATTACCACAATAATATCACTAAAGAGGATTAAAAAACATCTATTCAAACAACACTATGTAATAACCCTAGCTAGGTCCTATATTTTCATATTCACTAAGTATATATAATTTAAAGTAAAATCTAATCTAGTGCTCATAAAAGCTTTTATTACAAAGTGGCATTAATAAACATAAAAAATTAAACATGCATAAAATATTTATACTCAAATAAATGTATATGAAATATTAATGCATAGGAGAGAAGTACAAATGTTAATCTATCTACTCTAACAAAGGAGGAACAAAGTTAGGAATACTTACCTTTGAATATGACCCTGTTGAGCCTCAATCTCTCCGTTAGCCAAGATGCTTCATAAGAGGTTGTTGTGGTATGTAAGTATAACAAAGATAAGTCATCCCTAAGCTACACAATTTATTTATGTATCTAAAATACTTCTCCATAAGATAAGATTCATATCCCCAAAGAAAGTATTGAAACCTTAAGCAATGTTCCTCAAGTAGAATGGTGGATAAGCAAATGTGATATATATTACTATTCTTCTTCTCTTCTTTGAAATGGAAGAAATGGATGTTTACATATATTTGAATCTAAACATAAATATTTATAAAATTTTAGGTCATCCCAATTTGAATTTTTATCATTATTTGATAAAAACAAGTTAGGTCCCAGTCTAGGTTAGCCAAGGATGACCTAGACCTATAACATGCAAATATCAATTAGAATATAGGGTCAGCCCAAGCTGAAATTGTTTGGTAAATGTCAAAAAAGGTTTTAGTCTTAGGTAGGGGCTAAGTAAGCTAGTGAATTGCTTGCAAGAGTGTGTAAGAGATGAGGCAAAGTTTATGGAAGTGTATATGAAATAGTTGTATAAACAACAAGTGGTGGTATAGGGGACATCAATTTTATGGATGCACTAAGAGATATTGAGACACGATGGGTTCCTGTAAGAGTGAAAGAATAAATAATTAATAAAGTTTTAAATTATTATGTGTATACACTTAGGAGGGTTATTTAAAGTCATCATATCATTTTTAGTTTGTATTTTACTTTCATTAAAAATGTATTGCATGGTGGAAGGTGAAGATAGGAGTAGAAATCTAAAAACCTACTGGGTTAAGTTGGTCAACTTAGTTGGGTGGATAATATAATAGTACTAAAAGTTTAATAATTTGATATGGTTGACTTAGTTTTATAGGCATAAATATAAAAGGTTTGGATAGACTACGAAGTCTAGATAGTCAACTTAGTTAGTAGATAAGAAAAAGTAATAGTCTTGAAAAGCTTACTAAGTCAAGTTGGTTGACTTAGTTGTATAGGTGGAAAATATAGAGTTTTTGAAAGCCTACTAAGTCACATTGGTCGATTTAGTTGTACATGTGGAAAAATATAGAGTTTTTTAAATCTTATTTAGTCGAGGTGGTTGATTTAGTTATGAAAACAAGAAAAAGATAGAGAGTAAATAGTCTAATAAGTCAATTTGGTCAATTTAGTTATATAGGTGGGAAAATACATAATTTTTGAAAGCTTATTAAATTGAGTTGGCTAACTTATTTGTATAGGTAGGAAAATACAGATGTTAGGCAGCCTACTAAGTTGATCTAGCTGACTTAGTTAAGTAGATAAGAGTAAGTGACAGTCTAGACAACCTACTAAATTGAACTGATTGACTTAGTTGTAAAGGTAATAAATAGATAGAGTGTTGAAAGCTTAATAAGTTGAACTAGTTGATTTCATATTATAAAAAGGAAATTATAGTGTGTTAAAGCCCACTAAGTTAATTTGGTCAATTTATTTATGTAGACAAGGAAAATATAGAGGGTAGACAACCTACTATATTGAGTTGGTTGACTTAGTTGTATAGGTGATAAAATATATATTTTATGAAAGCTTACTAAATCGATCTAGTTGACTTAGTTGTACAAATAAGAAAATACAAAAGTTAGACATTTTAATAAGTTGATTTGATTGACTTAGTTAAGCATACATGAATAAGTGACAATATGAATAGCCTACTAAATCAAGTTAGTCAACTTAGTTATAAGGCAAGAAATAAATAGAGTGTTAAAAGCCTATAAGTCAAGTTGGTTGATTTAGTTATATAGATAGGAAAATATATTGTGTTAAAAACCTATGAAATCAAGGTGGTAGATTTCGTTGTATAGATATAAAAATATAGAATATACTAATTTATGTTGATTGATTTGGTTGAATCTTAAAAAATTAATAATAATTAGAACTATGTAGTTTGAAGGTAGAAATAAAGTAGACAAAGTATTTAAGTATTTAAAAATGCACATAATTATATTAACATTGGTCAATATAATATTAATACAATAAAGGATATCAAGCAACAAGGATAAAATGTAATTTTTAATTCAATTTATTGTCAAGATCGAATATAAAATAATATTGAATGCATGAAATAAATGCATAAAGTGATAAAATTACTTCAAGAGTCAATCAACCACAAAAAATATGAGACATGATTTGATAAGTGGAAAAAAAATTCTAATGGTGAAAAAAACCCACAATCTATTAAGAAGCCTTGTAACAGTAATCACTCCAAGTATAAAAACATAAGAGGTTAAGAGAGAAAGAATGGATTTAGATTAAAGAGCATCATAAAGATGTAATAGAAAGATCAAGATTGTACCTTATGAACATGAAGAATGAGGATGAGAAGAGCTCAAGAAATAGAACTAGAGAGAATAAGTAGCTACATGTGCAAGCTCTTGCATGTGTGTCATGTGTTCCTAATCCTCTTATAAGTGGAGAGGATGTGTGTGACATGTAAGGAGAAAAGAGCTACATTAAAGTAATTATAAAGCCTAAAAGCGGACTAAAAAAGTGAGTGACACCTCAAAATGGTAGAATAAAATGTATTTATAAATATAATAAATGCACACACACATAAGACTTAGGATAAACCTAAAAATCTATAAGAAGGACCCAAATTAAGATTAATTCTCCAACACTCCTCCTTAAACTTAAATTAGGGTTACAAAAGTGGAGAAAATATTTTATAAATAAAGAAGGTAGCTGAAATTACAATGATCTCCCCCTTAATATAAACTTCTTTCAAGAGGAATTATAAAAGTTTAAAGAAAAAATAAGAGAAGTTGTCGCCAAAAGTTATAAGGAAGAAAGTATGATCACCAAGAAGCTCTAAATATCTTCTTTGGATAATGTGGTCGGTCTACAATGGAATAAAGATCAACAAAAAAGTAGTAGTGATCTACAAAACCTACAAGACAAACACTAATATTTTAAGTTAAGTAACCAATATGTCAAAAATATGATCTGCATACATAATATAATAAATGTATATGTACAAAAAAGGCAAATGGAATAAATACAACTTCTATTATAAAGTGTGTAAATTTATAAAAAAAGAAGTTAGTCTAAATAATCAAAACATATATCATATTCAATAAAAAGTAAGGAATACAAAAAAAGAGATTTAGTTAATCAAAAAGGAGACAAAGAAGATGTGTCACTTGTAAAATATATTTTACGTAAAGCATTAGAATAATGATCATAAGAAGACATATCAAAGTCTCTAAAATATTCATGTTCTTTATGAATCCAAATAGTTCTACCCTTAGAGATAGGATATTTCATCATTGTTCAATAATAAAAAGTATTGTACATGGATTTATCATAGGATTTGTATAGGTGTAATTTCTAAAATTTAGATATTTGATGCTTGTGTTTTCCATAATGTGCACATGATTTATCAAATTTAACCAAAACATGAGTATTAGAATTAGTATAATCAAAATAAGTTGTATTATAAGTCTTTCGATGTGGAGGACAATAAGATGTCAAATTTTCATTAGAAATATTTGAATCATGAAAATGAAGACTTTTACAATGAGCACTAGATTCAAGTAAAAGGGGTGTAGTAATACCATTTTTGCACTTACCAAGTCCACTGCCAACATACGTCATAGATTGCATTATTTTTAAATTGTGGTTAGAACCATCATGTGACAAAATAACATGTTATTTAAGAAGTGAAACAACAATATTTCATGTTTGCATATTTTTAAAAGATGTTAATTGAGTGGTTAAAGAGTCAACTAAAACTTGCATTTTGCTTAATTTGTCATTGTACGAGTTTTTTAAAATAAGAATGGTTTGATTTTTGCATTCAATTTGGTGATTTAGATCAAGAATTTCCTCAAAATTTGATTCTTAAAATCATTAATTTCTATACCATTTAACTTGTGAAGCTACATCATTTTGAAAAATGGATTTGATAAATCAAGTTTCAACTTACAAAGATGTTATGAAAGAAAAAAACATCAATCTATCTCACTAAGGCATAAAATTTCATCAAATTATTTTTCAAAAAAAAGAGATTCAACCAAAATTCAATTATTATTAAAATTACTATGAAAAATAGTTTAAATTTAAATTAAAGCTTTACATAATTATAAACAAAGCATTATACAAAATGAATTTAAATCATAATTCCAAAAAAAAATTATGAACATTTCTATTCCATGTAAATATGAGTGATTAATTTTTAAAACCTTAAAAAACTTTTTACTCCATTTTTAACTATGTAAAAAACTCACCAATGATGTCTTAAATGACAAAACACTACGAGTTTGAAAACTTTAGATTTTTATTTTTTTTAATATTCCTTTACCCAAAAAAAAAATTGTGCCACATAGTAAAGGGAATTAAAGTTTGATTTATTTTTTTTTGGGAATTGAAAGTATTTAATATATAATACTAAATCAAATTTTCCACAAATAAAAAAACATTCCATGAGTAGAAAGGTTAGTTTGATGCTACATGGCAAAGAACAAACAAAATAAGATATTTTTTATCAGAGTAGGAAAATGTTACCAAAAGATATTACTCAGATCTACATTAACCATATGACAAATGTTTTTTTTTTTTTTTTTTTAATTGAAAAGAAAATCAAAAAGACAAATCTTTCCACATTTTTACTCCAATTGAGTTGTTCAATTTAAAAGATTTTAAGCCAAATGTAATCCAAAGTTAGCGTAAATAGTGAAATGCCAAGATTAGAATGAAAGTTAAAAATCTAGATGCCAATAAACATGACAAAGAGAATCTTAATCAATTAAAACCCAAAACCTTGAAAATCTCATTGAAGTTGTTGCTTGTGTAAACAAGACAACACATTTTAACAAGGTTAATAAAACTAAATATGAAAATTCAATTTATAAGAAAAATATGATACATAATGAGGCAAATTTGAAACAAGAGTAATGTGTTTGAATATTATTTATTCCCTATCAATTCTTAAGCTAGTTGAGTTAAATCATTACCAAAACATAAAGCAAAGAAAAGACAATAGTAAAAAAATTATTTGATGAAAATCAAATTGTAAATGGAGACTACAATGCTACAACAAAGAAGGAAAGGATCAGACTACACAATAAAAATTAAAAAATGAGAATAGAGCTCTAATAAAAAATATTGAGCAAAGCCAAAAAATGAGAAGCCAAATGTGGAGGATATTTCGTATGCTAAAGAAGATTGATCCTTTCTACACTAAAATGAAGGAAAAATTCAAATGCTTAAAATATGAATTGAATGCAAGGTGATGACTAGAAGAACTCAACATCCAAATACACATGCAAGGTAATGTATAGCTATTTAAAAACTTTAAAAAAAGGTATAGTGCATAAAATATCATATTTAAATAAATAAATGAAATACAAAATGCCAGTTGGATAATTGACAAAGTAGTCAACAACCAAAAACTGACTGATAAACTTGTCGCCAGGGAAGAGAATCGCTAAAAAAATGAAAAAAAATGCCAACCTAGTAAGAGAATGCTTGTGCAAGAAAGGGGTAAAGCAGAGGGAAAAAAATAAGATGAATGGTCACGAAAGGAACCAACACTTATCAATATAAAAGTAAAGAAGTTTTAAAAAGAGTTTAAATATGTAAATTAGAGAGTAAAATAGCTTAAATGGAGTAATATTTTTTTATGTTATATACTTAAAACTAGAAAAATGCCTTCAAAAAAATCTTTGAACAACTTGAAAAAAAAAATAGGTTAGAGGGAAAAAAAGGAGATGAAAAAATCTGAAATTCCTTTTCGAAAGGTCTACACCATACTCACTAACAATGTTAAAACACCAATGCTCTGATACCATATTAGATTTTTTGTCAAGATCGAAATAAAAATAACGTTAAATACATGAAATGAATCCATAAATTGATAAAATTACCTCAAGATTTAATCAACCACATAAAATGTGAAATAAGTGATTTGATAAGAGGGGGAAACCATCTAATGTTGAAAATACCCCACAATCTACTAAGAATCCTTGCAACAAGAATCACTCCAAATACAAAAATAGAAGAGGTTAAGAGTGAGATAGAATGGTTTTAGATCAAAGAGCATCACAAAGATGCAAGAGAAAGATCAAGATTTTACCTCATAAACATGAATAATGAGGAAGAAAAGAGCTCAATAAATAGAGCTAGAGGGAACAAGGAGTTACATGTGTAAGCTCTTGCAATTGTGCCATGTGTTCCTAATCCTCTTACAAGTGGGGATGATATGTGTGGTATGTGGGGAGAGAGGAGTTACATACAAGTAACTATAAATCTTATAAGAGGACTAAATAGGTGATTGACACCTAAAAAGGATAGAATAAAATGAATTTATAAATATAATAAATACACACACATAAGATGTAAGATAAGTCTAGAAACTTATAGGAATGACCCAAATTAAGATTAATTCTCCAAAATTTTACAACTATTGATCTTAATTAATTATCTAAAAATAATATTAGAAAATTGTACTAAAAGATTTTGATTGATTTATAGGCTTCCAAAAATACATTTTTGTTTGTTAGATAGTGATGAGCCAATATTTTAAAGCACTATGGAATAAGTATCATTCTCATAACCCATAGAACCTGGTTTCAATAATAAGTTTAAAGTAACTTCTTGGTGATAACCACTAACCAATATATCAAAAAATCAAATGTATGGTTGGATTCATAAGGTTTAATTCAAAGGAAAATCCTAGGTGTTTCTAAAATATTGTGAGGCACATGGAAATTATCATGTTTAGCTCTATATTATGGATATGAGTATTAGGGAAATCCCCTTATGCCATGATATTTTTAAATGATAGATAAGGACCATAAATATAGTATAATATATCCCTTTATGATATTAACTAACTAGTTTTAAAACTACCAGTACATAATTTCTAGAAAAATCAAGACAAAGTGAAAATATAAGCAAAAATCAAGTGTCAAAAACTAATTTTAAATTTTAAAAACTAAATAAAAAGGCATACAAATATTTTTCAAAGTAAATGTGAGATTAATTGTTAAGAAATGAAAGTGAATTACCTTATTTATGCTGAAAGAAAAGGACACAAAATAAGATCAGTGAAGTTGATCTAGTTGACAAACAAAATATAACATAATCAAGCAGGTTGATTTAGTCTATTGTGAAAATAGTTTGAAAATAAACATAGTTGGCCACATCAACTTAGTTTGTTTGGAAAAATAAATAAATATAGAACTAAGTCAGCCAAGTCAACTTAGTTGACTATGATACAATTTTGTAGAACTAAAAAACTAGTAAAATATAGCTTATAAAATGCTAAACAATTTTGTTAAAAGACAAAAATGACAAATTGAAGTAGTTGACAAAAATAAAAATATGGAGCTTGTTTAGAGTGAACATAAAAATATAACTAGGTCAACTATGTCAACTTAGTTAGTTGACTTAAAATTCTAAAAATTAGATTGTTGACTATATTGTTAGACTTGATTGAATCTTGCATAGGAAAAAATTTTAAAAATATAGAGGTTAAAATAGGGTTGACCAGGTTGACTTAGTTTGTAGATCACTAAAAACTAAAAATAGTAAATTAAACTAGCTTAACTAACACAATCTAGTTTGTTAAAATTAAAAAAGTAAAGACTACTAAAATGAACTAATTTGGCAAGCTCAACTTAATTAATTGTAAGTAAAAATCTAAAAAATTAAGAAAATAACTAAGTCAACCAGCATGACTTGGTTTATTAGAAATGAAACATGCAAGCCAAAGGATAAAACTAAATTGACCAGTGTGGCTTAGTTGATTGTATATCATAGACCTACAAGCATAGAAGAAGACTAGATCAACTAGCCTAATCTAGTTGACTATGAAAATAAAACCTATAAATAGAAGACAAAAATAGGTCAATTAGCACAACCTAGTTGATTGTGAATCTTGAATCTATAGATAGATATTAAGACTAGATCGACCAACATGATCTAGTTAATTGTAAATAAAAAAAATATAAGGGTTAGATTTAGATCAGGTTCACTAGAATGTATGTAGTAAATTAAGATAGATCTATAATTTATTTGACTTAGTAAATCTAAAATTGAATAAGGTAATCAACCAACATCCATTGCAATATTATTTATATCAGAAGCATGACTAAATAGGATCCTCTAAACTTAACTAAGGGATATCTTACCACATAACACCAAATGAGAGGGTTCTAAAGTCTCTAGGCAAATGATACTATGCAATAACCATATCTAAGCCTAAGTACATAAAATAAAACTAATCTAGTGCTCATCAAATATTTTGATATAAATGGGGATGGTTAAATAAACAAAAAAAATCAAGGGATCATGGTAGGCAAATGGGGGGCTAGGTCACCTAAAGTGGAAGATGGCAAGCAAATAAAACCTTATATCTACATTAATTTTAAGCATAGAGGTAATATAAGCAAGGAGTTATACATTTAACACACTACTTATATAATATATATCTATCAAATGAAATAACAAGATTTTTAGGCAAATATATTAAGTCTAAATCTCTCCCTTGGCCAATGGTGTTTTGAAAAAGGTTATTGTGGCTTTGTAAATATCACATATAAAAATCAATTTTAGGTTAAAGACTCCTACTTTTCAGCTAAGACTTTACATAAGATAAGTTATCTTCCCTCTAAGGTAAACACTGAGTAATAACTCTTTCAAATGCAAATTTAACATAATTATGAACTATAATGATGTGAAAAATTAATGTTCCCTCCTATTGGATTGAAATGAGCCTTTTATTTGTAGCAATGGATATCCTTAACCCTTCTATAAATTTAGCCAATGATTTCAGCTAGCATGATCTAGTTTTTTTTTTTTTAAATTATTGTTAGGTCTTGAATTAAGTTATTCAAGCTGACTTAGTTTCACAACATATGATTAATCTTTTATCACAGTATCTATCCCTTTGACTTAGTATTAAAATAAGGCATTTGCTTATTTGGAAGCTATTTGAAGGGAGAAATGACTATGAAAATGTGTAAATGGAGTTTGGATTGCTTGTGGAATTAGATAAGAAAGATTTGTAATGGTTTTAAGTAATGATAGAGTTGACCAACATTATTTTAAAACACCAATGGTCTACCCACCCCTTTCCCAGTACACCTTTTAAGGCATGCACTTATAGAAATCAAAACTTGATAGGTTCTTGTAAGAAAGAAAGCATCACTAAATGATAAAGTTTAAAAATATTGTGTATACACTAATCATTATAATCATGGCATCGTCTACATGGCCAAATTAAAGAGAAAAAATACAAATAGAAAGGACATTTGATAATGAAAAAAAAATATTAAAGGAAAAATTGAAATCATAGAAGAAGTAAAATATATTTTATAAAAAGGGAAGGATCAAATTAGTTTGAATGAAAATTGAATAATATCGGTTACCTATTCAAGTACCTGCTTGGGTAATTTGTCATCTTAGAGGAAGGCCACAATTTCAATGCAATTGATCCTACCATTGTGGTCAAAATCTACCTAACAAAAAATAAGCATAAAACATATACATGCATTTTTACACTCTAGAAAACCCTTCTTTATCTCAATCCACTGACTTCTCAAGCTTGAAACCCATATTTCTATAAAATTAGTGATCTAGGGCCCAAGAGGAAACCTAATTGATAACCTACTTAAATAGATCTAATAGGGTTATGAAGGGAATCAAATCTATAAATGGCATAGAATATGAAATTGATGTGTTTAAAGAACAAGGAAATAAAGAAAGAGATGAAAACTAATGTATAACTATAATGGAAAAGTTGTATTACACTAAGTTCTATAAAATTTCTGAGAGATCAAATGTTCAGTGTCTATGTAATTATGAACTTAATTCTTCTACATTACTTCTAACCTAAAAATAATGGAAATGTACATTTTTATACATAAGAGGGATATGAATCATTAGTTGAATCATTATAATAGATGGTAACAATTACTTCATAACTGAAGAATGTGGTGACATCACTGTTTATCTTACTATCAAATAGGGTGTTATAGTATTGACACTAAAAGCATTATGTAGTAATACAAGTGTGGAATTAGATTGAATAAATTGGCACATAGGTAGGTATTTTACTAACCATTTTGTTGATGTTAACAAAGAGATAGATGTACAACAATGGTAATCTTTTGTAATGTCTAGTGACACAAATCCACATAGATCAGTCACCCCTCCTTGAAGAGAAATGGTCCTCATTCCATGCAATTTTGGAAGAATATGTAGAAACAAATTGGTAACCTACAATTTTTAAAACCATTTGCCTTGGGAAAGCACTTGATCTACTTTGGTAATCTAGAAGATAGGGATCTCTTATCAATGCATTTATTTTACCCAAGCATCAATGACTTGATGTAATTCTCTAGAATGTTGCAATCTACATTGATATATATCTATTATAGATACTTTGTAATATTTGAAGTATCCAATAGGGGTGGAAAGTAATGGCATAATAGTTATATGTTGAACATTGGATGCAACCCAAGGTAACATGGAAGACTAAGTTGAAAAGTGGTATCTCCTACGTACTTAGTGATGGTGTAGGGCTCATACCAAAGTGGACAAAGCTTGTGGTAAGCTCCTATAAGTATTTATTTCTATAAGTGTATCCAGACTCAATCACCAACCTGGGAGGTGTGCAATATATGATGTTTTTCATGATGTTTCTTGTATTTTGCATTACCCTATTGTAGAATAGTTTTCAAAAGAT
Organism: Torreya grandis; assembly: GCA_037957365.1. Taxonomy (NCBI): domain Eukaryota; kingdom Viridiplantae; phylum Streptophyta; class Pinopsida; order Cupressales; family Taxaceae; genus Torreya; species Torreya grandis. Next base: position 530,278 of record JARHVA010002139.1, on the reverse strand, counting down.
ATTAAATGTGTTAAATGTTTTTAATGAATTGTAAAATGTTATCAACTTCCCTTTGAGCTAAAGGAGTTTATATTATTGATGGTAGAATAGAATAAGCTATGTTAATGGGTGACAAAAGTTGAGAACCCAAACAAACCTAAATATCATTATGCATTAGAATTATGCAAATCTCTATTTTAGCTTTTTTGAATGAAAGGTGAGATTTAATCCCAAGTGCATTTCTTCTTATAATTGTACATTGTCATAAGTTTCACTATCATCCTATTTACCACTTTCATATATCCATCACTTTATGGATGAAAAGTGGTGGATTTGTTCAACTTTGGGTCTAACATAACCAAAGCACTTTCTAAAACTAGTTAAAAAATATTATCTCTATTAAACAAGATAGTTTTTGGGATTCTAAAGTGAATTTAGACATTTTTAAAGTGCAATTGAGTTATTTCTAGAGCTGATATTTCTTTCTTACATGGTATGTAAATTATTATCTTTGAGAATCTATCAATTAAAACATAAATTTAATAATTATCAAACTTGGTAGTATGGTACTAAGAAAAAATTCCATGGAAACATATTCCTATGGTCTCTTTTGAACTAGTATAGGTGTGTACAATCCTTGATTCTTATTGATTGGCTTGGCAATTCCATCTACAGTACAAGACTTGATATATATATATATATATATATATATATATATATATATATATATATATATATATATATATCAGTACTAAGATGTGTCCAAAAAAATACTTTTGTAACACTAAAAAAGTCTTTACAACTCTAAAATGTCCTACAACCTTGCTAAAATTTTGTCCCTCTACCTCATGCAAAATGCACAAGTTCCCAATATGATATAAGGTCCATCCTCTAAGTAGAAGTTTAGAACTGAATTACCAAAAAGTAAATATTAATCAATATATACAAAATATATGTCGGATAGATACAATTTTGACCATGTACTAACTTCATGTTCACATTTTCAAGTACAAAAAGTAGATCTTGAACTGATGGGTGGCTTAGATAATATTCAACTAGATTGGCACTTCCTTTATTATGTTTTTTTTAGATGGAGTTGATGAAGATAAGAAAACCTTTTCTAATGTCATTTATGGTGCAACTTGTTCTAAGTCTACAATAATTAAATTAGATGGTGATTTGTGTGGATCATAGTCTCCTTACCCAAGATATAATTATTACATGCTTGAACAATAGCTTAAATCTTGCAACCATAGGTTGGGTAGTTTATTACTTGTGAGATGAATGTTTTGTTATGGTAAGTAACTATATGACCATTTTGAGTGAGTACTACTCCAAGTGAAAATTTAGAAGCATATATATCAAGATAAAATAGTTTTTTAGGGTATATTAAAGCAAGTACTGGAGTATAATAGAGTCTAAATTTGAATTCTTTGAATTCTCTCTATTATTTGCATTCCTATATCAACTTTATTTTAATTACACCTTTGGTAACTTGTTTTAGATGCCAAGTCACATGATAAATACCAAGTAAAAATCTCATATATAAATTTTTCAATCCTAAAAAACTATAGAGCTCTATGAAATTATTTGGTTTTCTCCATCCCTAAATGACTTAAATCTTGGTTGATTTTACATACACTCCTTCTGCGTATACTATGTATCCCAGATATTGTATCCCATGCATATCAAATGAACATTTTTTCATGTTTGTATATACCTTGTGTTTCCACAAAGTGTCAATCATTTTTTCTATATGGCATATATGTTCATCCTATGTTTTGTTGAATATTAGATGTCATCAAGGTAGACTACAATAAATGAAATAATGAATTCCCTAAGAATATCATTCATCATGTAAATCAATTTATTAAATGTGTTTTTCAAGCCTAATATTATGACTAACCATTCAAAAAAACCTTCATTGGCCTTGCATGTTATTTTACATATATCTATAGGTTAAATATACATTTAGGTATACCTAGACTTAAGATCAATTTTGGTGAAGTATTTTTCATTATGGATCTATTCCATCAAGTCCTTAATCATTAGAAGAGGATAGTGGTTATTCATTATGATATTCTTTAAATCTTTGTAATTGATGTACAAACTCTATGTGTCATCTTTCTTTGGCACAAACATAATTGGGATACCACAAGGTGATGAGTTGGCCTTGATATGTCCTTTGTCCATAAGTTCATAGATTTATGACTTACTTTATTCATTCTATATAAATGATATGTGGTATAAATAAGCATTAGGTAGAGTTATTTTAGGGATCAAATCTATTATATGTTCCATGGCATAGTGTGTAGGCACTTCAAACTTGAGCTTCAAATTTGAGACTTTTGTTACTACTATTTGAGGAACTACAGTATGATTTAGTACCGAAGGGACTTTCTTACATTTAAATCTTTCCATCAAAAGCACAAACATATTACTATATGTAACAATTTTCTTACACTACTTGGCATAAATAAGTGATATCTTTGGTACTAGTACTAATATAAAATATCTTATATCACCAACATCTATGAAAACATTTATAGGATTTACCTCATATACTAAATTTTGATGATACAGATATGGTTGGTGATTTGAGAGGATTTCCACTAGTGACTAAATCATATGGTCTCAAATTTTCCCAAAATTATTTACACATTAAAGATCTCATTGAGATATTTCTAACATAATTTGAATGGGGTCAAATGAACATCATATGTGATGGTTATGGCATACTAAAGTTGGCAACAAATAGGAGAAAATAACATAGTATTGACACCATCAACTGACTAGCCATGTATAGACTAACATTTGAACCAATCATAACCTTCAATGTGGCATTGACAAAGCTCTACCAATTGAAATGTAATTTCCACATAATATATGGTCTCATGACCAAGTTACAAGGGATGAATTTTATCTCTTAAATAGTTTTTCATTTTTACCCCTTCAAAATGGGATAATACATTATCCAAAGCACCAAAAAATCCTCCTCATAATCTAATGCATGGGATTTGGAGTAGGGTTTGACCCCCTCACCCCACTTGACCTTTTTTTAAGTCCCAACAATAAGCTATGCCATATTTGGCAAACTAAATGCAAGAATTTGTATTTATCTCTAAATTTTCGGATTTCTTGCTTAAAAATAAAGGATGTGAGGAATTTTCTAAGGGGATTTGAATCCCTAACCCTATGCAAAAATAATAAGGTTTTAACCCATAAATCAAGGAATTTGGAAACACTATAAATTCTCTATATTGTAATTAACAACACATAATAAATCTTATAAGTTTTAAGCCCTTGTAAAGAAAAATAAGAATAAAAAGGAAAGTTTCTATGTTTGAAATTAAAGGAGTAATATATTAAAGGCTAAGAGCCTATTGCATAGACCTCCTAGAAGCATTACAATTAAATTTAATCCCCTTATTGGGATATAAAACTGGTTTGTATGTCTATATTTTTGGAGTAGTAATTAAAGGCTAAAATCCATTGCACAAACCTCTAAGAGACATTAACAATAAACTTGTGTAGCCCCTCAATTGGGAAAGACAAGCAAGGGATAGTTTAGAAGAGCCAAAGCTAGAGGTAGACTTCCTAGAGGACATCAGATACTTGTTTACATATTGAGAGCCCCTTATTGAGATAATTTAATGTAATAAATTATATTTTTACATTATTTTAATTGAATTGTTCAGCCTTTGAGTGGACCTGAAGACATAGTCTAATTTTGGGTGAACTTTGTTATCAAGCTAATTTATGGATTATATTTGTTCTTCAGTACTTGATTTAAATTTTGGTTTTTTTTAATACTAAATTTTAATCATTTAAGTAAATTTTAACATAAAAAATGAAACTTGAGAAAGTCGTTAAAGTATCCATAAATTATATTTTTAATTAGATCATGCATAAACTACCATTTTGGATCAAGTTTGGTATCACATCAATTTTTTAAAGAGTTTGCTAATATTTTTTACATTGTGTCAGTATTCTTCAATTTGTGTTATTTGTAGTTTGGAAGTGCATGTTTATTGGTTTTAAAATTACAAACATTGGCAAAGATCTAAAGAGATAAAAGATTTAAGAGATTGAAATCATAAAATAGTAGATTCAGGAGGAAAACTCTACACTAAGATAAAGATTATAGTATTTGTAGTAAGATATACAATGGCTATAAGATTGAGTGATGTTCCAAGGAGAATGTCTCATAGGAATCATTTAGGAGTTACAACATGAGTTGCAAGCCAAGGAAGATTTTGAAAATTTTCTAGAATGGTGGAGTGTAAGAGAAATAAGATTTTTCCATGCAAAATATATCATCTTCTACCATAGATGTAAAAACCATGACTAAGGTATGTGCAGTAAGTAATTCATTATGTTTTCTTTCTTCCTATCAAGATGTAAATGCTACTTTTGGTGAAATTGATAAGCATACTTATGGTATTGTCTCTTGGTTGTTAACTAATGTGGGTTTTTATGGAAAGGGCCTTGGAATCAATGGCCAAGGAATAAATAATCCCATAAAAAATTTGTACATATCTTGAAAGTAGGTTTGGCATGTGTTAGTGGCAACAGAGAAGTTGGATAATCCTCTAAGATAAATGAAGTAAGAAAAGATTCAAGAGAAGATCCCAAGCCACTAGCTCTATGTAAATAGCCCATACAAGGAGATGGTAAATCATCACTTCATGATAATGAGAGTGATTGAAATATGGAATCAATAAAGGGAAAACCTTTCAATCATGGGATAAACATCTAAAAATAATGAAAAGTATCTTCAAAGAGAGATGAACATCCCAAAGGAGGTAATTCATCTTCCCCTCATCAGACTTGAACAAAGGATAACCCTAAAAGGTATGAAAAGAATAAGTATTCTAATGTTTACTTTGATAATGATAAAAATGGACTTATAACACCAAAAAATTGGTATGCATATCCATGTTCATTTTGTAGAATGAATAACCATTTTGTGCCCATGTGTTGGAAGAGAAATTCTACCCAAAGGAAGTTCATGCCCTTCAAGAGGAAGGAGAACCATTTTAAAGACCACTCTCCAAGTAAAAATGTGGAGAATGGAAAGACGGGATTATTTTCCAAGAAGGTGAGAAAGAATTATTACTCTAAGTGTCATATGAGTGGCCATTGGGTTGACATATATTGAAAACTTCATCAAAAACCTTTCAAGGAGCCATTTAAGAAGAAAGTTGTGCAAGCATTTACAAGAAAGGGGATTGATTGGACCCTTCCAAATCAAGAGGTATCATATGAAAGGGTTGGTCAAGCACTAATATACCAAGAGAAAACCCATGAAAAATCTCACTTATTCATAGAAGATCCCATCAAGAGGGATCAAACCAAATAAGAGCATCCACCAGATTAGATTGGTACAATATTATTTGGTTTCATGGATAACATTTTTGCATAGCTTAGTTTAGCATGATTATGTAGCACCTCTAAATGACTTTTTGGGTTTCCATTATTGATTAAGAATGAAGGAAACTAACCCCATTTGTATGATCAAGTGTTGAGGTAGATTTCCCATTGAATATGAATATGGAGTATCCATCCAAGTTGAGAAGCACATTATAAGCAACCCATTATAAGAGGTTACATCATTTTATTTTGTATTCTCATATTCATGTTACCATGTTTTTCTTACAATGTCTTGTATAATTTTTAAATATGTGTAAAGACACAATCCATTAAGAGAGAACTCCAAAACAAGGTTTGCTAAGTTAGACAGTAGTAGAGAGACATGTTGGTATGTTAAATTGCACTTTCAAAAGGGAGACAAAGTGGCATGAAATCAACATGAGAAGTGTTTCCATGGTGATTAAAACCCAATAGGAGAAATTTTGTTTATTGGATGCATGTTGGAATCCAATTTATTTCATTGAAACATGATATTTCAATGTATATTTAATTATTTGTATGCACATCTTGTAAATACCCAAATTAGGGAATGTTTGTAAATGGAATTGTGTTTAAAATCCATGTATGTGGCATTCAATTGTAAGACCCCAAGAAGGAAAAATTATATAATTGGTGACTTATTGTAACACCAATAACTATGAAATGTAATTTTCTACCCTTTTTGAGAATGTTGAGTATCAAGGAGAATGTAAAAAACATCTCTTAATGGGAGATATTCACCTTAGCCTACAAGCAATGCATTAAAGTGGATAAGAGAATCTACCAAGAAGAAGACCAAGACACCAAGAGTGAAGAAGGTCATTTGGTAGAGATGAGAGGGAGTTATGAACTCTTTTTTTAATTGGGGTTTATAGGTATCATTTTGGACAATTAGCATCCAAGATAGAGAAATAAATCTAGCCTCTTATGATCATAAATCAAGGTGAGAATAATTCCTTCCATTGATTTTACTCCTGAATTACTTGATGAGTTATAAGAAGAAGTTATTCTTTATTAAAGATAGAGGAATGAATTAGAATTTTTTTGGTCCAAAATAATTTTTAGTGGGGAAGAGTGATCTAGGGGGATTGCTATTAGTGACCAAATCAGATAGTCTCAAATATTCCTAAAATTACTTCTACATCAAATATATCATTGAGAGATTTCCAATGCAATTTTAATAGGGTCAAAAAAACATCATATGCAAAAGTTATCATGTATTGAAGGTGGAAACAAATAGGGAAAAAATAACACAGTGCTAACATCATTAGCTGACTAGACTTGTACAGCCTAACACGGGGACCAATCATGGCATTCATAAATCTCCAACAAGTGATACAAGTTTTAAGACAAGTTATACATAATACATGGTATTATTGTTCCTTACACAATATGCCCCATTTTAAATTTTAAAATAAGGACCTTCTTTTTGCTTTGGATTTTGGTCTTATGTCCTAAGGAGTTCATTATGGTTGTTTGTTTAAATCAGCCTTTTTGGGAATCCATTCTGCTAGATGTGAATATTTGAAATTTGAGTGTTCTTAATTATTTAACTAAGTCTGAATAATCAAATGTTCATCATAAGTGCTTATTTTAATTTTCATCTAGGACTGTATTAGTTTAAAATAGCTAAATTTATATGAATCTATTAATTCTTAGTCTATTTTATGTTTGTATTTTGAAACATAGAAAAGGATTCCTTTTAAACTATCTTGCCTTAATTTTGTGTAATTTACCTAATTTGTTTAGATTTTTCTACTACTTTTCCTTACTAATTTTGATCTATATTTGCTTTAATTTGATCTAAACTTACTATAAATTTCATTTGGTTCATATTTTATCTTAGTCAATTTCATCAAAATGATCAAAAGTTATTTCAAAATGGATTTCTTTATTTAAATTTTTATGCCTTTTCATTTGCATTTCAAAAGACTTAGCCATTGTATTTTGAATAATTCTTAACTATTACTTTTTAAATCAAATTTTTTGGCTATAAATTTTCTTTGTCTTGCCTACAGGTGCTTACATTCATCTTAGCACCATGTACAAATCATTCACAACTCCTAGTATCTCTAACCCATTTGAAAAGGTGTTTCGATACTTAATCAATTCTTAAACTTTTCATGGTGTCATATGTCAATATCCTAATGGTCTCAAACCTATTCAAATGCCTTTTGACACAATCATTTTTCAATAAGTTTTCTAATGGGTGTCCACATTAGTAAAGATCTAGGCAAGTGGGTTAGTAGGATACTACCAATTGGAAATATCCTAGTGACCCAGCAGCTTGGAACCATCCATACAAAGAAAGAACCTCTGAGCAAGCGGGTTAGCAAGATGAAGCTATGTGGTATCATATCATTAATATTCTATCCTTGACATTTTTATACAAATAGTAAGAGACATCAATAATCCCTAAATAATTGAGTGAGTAGGATGATGCCACATGGTGAAATATCACCACTTTGTAGTGCTAGGGTGGTTCATGTAAGCCCAATAATATTTTAGAGCTTCGAGTGAGTGAGAAGACACCACATGTTGAAATATAAAATCATTACATAAATAATATTCATCATGTGCATAAGGCCCCAAGTTGAGTAATAAAAGAGTGAGAAGAAGATGTGTGGAAAGGACCCTGTAATTAAAGGACACATTGGTTGCATAGCCAACAAGGCACTATCTTGAAATTGATAGCTCATCTAGTTGTCAAAATTTTCAAATACAAATAAGTACTATGAATATAATTTAATTCATATAATTAATTTACATATTGATTCCTCACCAATAAATGATCATAAAGGAGGCAAAATTTAATGTAATACTAAGCAGCAGCATCAACCAAAGAATGGTGTGTGCATTGGGATCAAGTGTTGAGAACATAAGATAAATATTATCTTAAATAGGCATGGTTTAAACTACCTAGAAGTAAATAATGTGGAAATTCTAATGTGATCCCAACTACCTTCAGTTATCAAAATTCAATTGAGGCATGGTTCAATTGTGTAAATCCTGGGCATGCCTTCAATATAATAGAGATCTCAAGATGTTTGCTCAACCACATACCCTCAATCACATTGAATGTCTATAATTCCCACATTAGAAGTAATATTTGATTGATTTTGATCTCCATAGATCTACACATCTATATAATATCAACATGTGTGTTGTAAGAAAGTAGGTTGGTCTTTTTAGGATAAGTGAGACTATCACTAGCTGGATCCTTTTAGATTAAAACATATATTAGTGGACCAGTCATTTCCTTTCATTAATTTATATGATTTATAGATTAGTTTTCTAATTTGAGGTTGTTTAGAAGTTGATTCTATAATCTTGGAGTATTTAATGAACACAATTGATCCTTAATAGCAACATCTTTATTTGAAAGCTTTATCCTTTGATAGACTTGGCCTGTGCATGTATATGGTGACCTTATTTTCTTCTTTGGCTCTAATACTTCATTTCATAGACTCTTGTACTATCCTTAATTAGAGTTGTGCTAGGTTTGGCTCAACTAAGGACTAATTTATCTAGGGACTTGTCTACTCAATTAAACTAGGCTAGCCTACACTAGAAAGTGGGCTCTTATTTTTTTATCCCTGCCCTTCTCTCTTTTAATTTTTCTTTATCAGTGTGTTAGATTAGATTAATTTAATTTTTGAGTTGTAGTATAAATTTAATGTTTTATCTAGATTACATACTCAGTCTATTATTGTTTTTGTATTATTGAATCCATACAATAGACATGTTTTTCTGAATTGACTATTTAAATATAGTCAAATCTTCTTATTGGTTATATATAAATAAGATATTCATATTTAATGCTTATTGATTCATCTAAAATACATGTTAAATACCATTGATATGGTATGTTCACAACAATCCAACTAGGTCACCTTGCATACCAAGACTTGGTAAATTATACCTTGGGGAGATTTGTTCACACAAATATCCTTTCAGGAGACATTAAGGACTAACAACCCCCTGCCTAAGTTGGCATGTAGGGAGACCCATAAATATATTGATGCTATAAATAGGGCCTATTCTGATGTATTTTATACTTTTTTTTGTTTATAAGAGTTATCTAGTTATTTTATAGCTTTTTAGACTGGAAAACTAATTACCTGAGTCTTCCAATAACCTGAACTTGGCTAAGAAGACGTAGTTATCCTATGAACATTCTAAGACCTTCCCATGACTTTCCCAAAAAAACTCATAAATTTTGTGTGAATTATATCCATGCTGGGGTCAAAACTACTAAAGAACATATCCAATATTTTAAATAAGCCATTATAAGAAGGTAGATTTAGTATGAGGATGTGGACTATACCTATTCCACTTATTTTTGGATCAAATAAACTATTCTTGGTACCTTGGTCTACCAAAAAGATGCATCACCACTTGGGTCATATTTGAGAACATGTTCCTTAACTATTTTAGCATGCCCATTGACCCTTCTATCTTGTTTTATCAATTTTCCATAGCCCTTAAATAGAATAATGAATCAACTAGTGTATTCAATCATAGATTCTATCAGCTATACACTAGATTGAAGGATCTTTTCCTAAAAATAGAATATGAAGTGATGGGATTATATCTCAATGTCTTGGATCCTCTAACTACCATGTTCATTAAGATGAACCCATCTACTCTTGCCTCATTAGCATCGGTCTACTAAGAGGCTAGCAACTTAGAGAAATAGTTAATGACTCAAGGCATTTATGCCAAAAATACATCAAGTTTCATGATTATAAGTCAGACCATGGATCAATATGTGCCTTGCAATGAATCATTACCCAAAACCTTCATCTAACCAAACCTCTATGCAATAAATGAGAGCACTGCTTACCTTTTTAATGCATATAACTCAATTAATTCTATGTATAATCAGCAGGGTACTTCATATTATCTTAGTGATTTAGTATATCTAGGTGATATTACTAATCAAATAACATGTGTTGCAAGAGAGAATTAAGAATAAATGTACAATTCAATCTATGAAGCTGCATACCCCAATACACCATCTAGATTCTGTGAATCTGTCCACACTACTAATATAAAGCTAATCATACACATTGAGAACATCCCATCTCACAATCTTGATCCATTATTTCAAGGCTAAATTAGTGAAAATTATGAATCTAAAGATGAGGAATCAATATTTTTAGAAGGCAGCCTAGTGGCTGAAAAACAAATTGATAAAGAAATACTCACTCAAAATGAACAATCTGACATCTCTTGCAATCAGTCAGAAGATCAATTAGAAGAGTTAAAGTTGTTGTATGAAGAATATGTATACTATAAATATGAATCATTCTTAACCACTGATCATACTCCTATATTTAAAAAATTGATCCAATATGGTCAACATCTGTGTGGTAATAATGAGACTTTCCCTACATTATCAATAGGGAATGAAGTGGAAGAAGGAAACCAAGAAGAAGAGGGTTATCCCTTTGAATAAGATGAGTTTTATAATCTCGAATCATATGATCTATCTCCTCATATCAACCTAATTATAAATCAATCAAACATATTCATGCATTCTTATTAGCAAAAAAATAATCAAGCTAGAAATGGGAAGTCTTGAATATAGTGCCCTGAATGAATAAGTCATGCTAATGGAGGTTCAAGATGAGAATGCCCTAATTAAACCTAAATCTCCACATACTTTAACCACTGACTTAAAAATTTTAAGGTATCTAATATGGAAAGAACCTAAACCACTCCCATGCCTTCCAAATGTCAAGGACAATGAAGAGGAGGGTATGTAGGCATCTAGTTGCATCCAAAAGTAGCCACCAAGTGACTCATCTACTAAATGCCATCAAGAACATGTGACTTTCATGTTGGATATTCTAATTAATTTGGTATATATATATATACCCAATGTTATCCCTCATTTTAATATAATTTTTATGTTGTATTTTATTTAACCTATCTCTCATGTTTTTTGTAATTTGGATTCAAATATAATACATAATTTTACGGTCCTAGTTTGTCTGATTTGCATGAACCAAACATTGACAAATATTTATATGATATTGTTTTCCATAGTAGAGAGTATCATAGGTGTAATTATTTCTCCCTTTTTCCTTCTCAAAATCTTGAGGAATCAGGTATCTAACTAAAATCAGGCATACTCTTGCCAAAAATAAACTCTATGAATAATTTATTTTCCCTTATATGTTTTTTTTATTTTTCTTTATGTCACATTCCTTCTTGTTAGTATAGGTTCACTTTGGTTTGTTTTTTCTATTTTAATTATTGGGTATGTCTTAAATATTTTTGTCCTGAGGTCCCCCTTCTAATTCAAGAAATGAAATGAGATGTTATAAAAGTAACATAGGTGGCACTCAAAGAACCTAATTGCATATTGGCTTGAAAAACTTATGTGAGCTATTATGGTTTATTTGTTAATTTTTTAAATGTCAAAGGTCAATGATTCTTAATAAAACTTGTAGATTTATAAAATTTATTGTCTTATTTAAAACCATCTAATGTGCTTAACAAATTATTTGAATAAAAATGTAGCATTACTTCAACTCTAGTTTCTATTGAGTTGTCATGAACTTGATAACTTATTTTTATCCATGGCTTAGTCCATAACTCTTTATGGATGAAAATGAAAAATATAATTTCAAAAATAATTGAGTTAAATGTAAAATCTAAACTGTTTCCTCAAAAGGGTGATCTTAGTAGCCTCCACCATAGGATTTTCAACTTGGTTGGTGGTGAAGAAAGGCCTTTGGAAGGGACTAAAGTATCTTTGTTGAGGCTATAAATACTTGGCTAACAACATAGCAATGCCCACACTACTTCCCCCAAGATAAAACAAAAAATATTTTTCCTTCAGTAGTTTTGTCCTTATGTAAATCTGAATTACTACATGTGAATGCAAAGACAATGAATAAATCACTTAATCACACACATAGATGGTCTTTGGTAGGATTATAGCTTAGTATGTCATTTGTTCCTGTAGATTTTAGTAACTTTAAATTCTTATTTTTTCTAGTTAGTTTCTCATAGCTCATGTTTCTCTTCTTTTGAAATTAGATATTTTGGATTATCGAAATATTCATGAGTATTTCCCAGCAGGAGTCACCATTTATTGTTGCTTACACAACATGCCCCATTTTTAAGTTAAAAATAGACACCCTATTTTCCATTTTTAAGTTAAAAACAGACACCCTATTTTTGGTATTATGTCCTAAGGAGTTCATTTTGGTTGCTTGTTTAAATTAGCCTTCTTGGGAGTCCATTATGTTAGATGTGAAGATTTAAAATATGAGTATGCTTCATTGCTTTAACTAAGTATTATTCATCATAAGTGCTTAGTCTAATTCACATCTAAGACTCTATTAGTTTAAAATATTTGAATTTACATGAATCTATTAAGTCTTAGTCTATTTTACACATGTATTTGAAACACAAATAAGGCTTCATTTTAGACTATTTTGCCTTGGTTTTGTGCAAATTACCTAACTATTTCAGAGTTTTCTATTGTTTTTCTTTAGCAATTTTGATCAATGTTTATTTTAATTTGATCTAAATTGACTATAAATTTACTTTGGTTCATATATTATCTTATTCAATTTCATTAAAATGATCAAAATTTACTTTGAAATGGCTTTCTTTCATTAAGTTTTCATGCCTTTTCATTTGAATTTCAAAAGACTTAATCATTTTATTTCAAATATACCTTTGATTTTTAAATCAAAGTTGACTGTGTTTTTTATTTGTCTTGCCCATAAGTGCCTAAATTTATCTCAGCACCATGAAACAATTATTCATAGCTCCCAATGGCTCCAACGCATTTGAAAATGTGTTTCAACACTATTGATTCTTTAACTTTGCCTAGGGCCATGTGTAAATCTCCTAGCGGTATCAAGCCTATTCAAATGGATTTTGACACTTAGTTGATTTTTAAGAAGTTTCCCAATACATGTCCACATCATTAAATCTCCAAGTAAACATGTCAATGATATGTTACTAAATGGAAAGATCCCAATGACTTGACAACCCATAATAATCTATTCAAAGAAAGAGGCTCTAAACAAGTGGGTTAGTGGGATGATTCTAATATGTGGCATCATCCCAATGATCCTCTATCTTGGATATATTTGTATAAAGACATGTTTATGTCAGAAAGATATGTGAAATCAAGTGAGTGGGAAAACACCACATGTTGAAATCCCACTACTCCATAACCCCAGGGTGGTCTATGCAAGCCTAACAATGTATCAAAGCTCTAAGTGATCAAGATGATGCCACATGGTGAAATATCACTTCACTTTGAAAATAATAGTTAACATGTGCATATGGAAGCAAAAGAGTGAGGGGAAGACACATGGAAAGGACCTTGCAAGTAAATGACATGCTATTTATGCAACCAACAAGGCACTAGCTTAAAATTGATAGCATGTCTTACCATCAAAACTATCAAAAACTAAAGAAGGACTATAAATCTACTTTGATTCATAGAATCAAGTTGTAGATTGATTCCTCACCAATAAAAGATCATAAAGGAGGTGTAATTTAATGTAATAATAATCAATAGCATTGACCACAGCATGATGTATGCATTGGGATCAAGTATTGAGTACATAAGACAAAGATAGCCTTAAAGAGGTGTGGTTTCAACTACCCAAAGGTAGGGAATTTGGAAATTTTGATATAATCCCAAATACCTTTAGCTACCAAAATTTAATTAAGGCATGGTTTAATTATGTAAATCCTAGGCACACCTTCATTCTATCAGAGATCTCAAACTGCCTACTCAACCACATTCCCTCAATCATATTAAATGTTTATAATTACCCCATTAGTAGGAAGATTTGATTAAGTCTAAACTCCATAGACTTGTGCATCTACATAAGATTGGCTCTTGTGTTTTAATAAAGTACACTGGTCTTTTTAGGATTAATGAGACTATGTCTGGCTGGCTTATTTTAGATTAGAATATAGAGTAGTGGATAAGTCATTTTCTTTCATGAATTTCCCTTCTTTCTAGATTATTTTTCTAAGTCGAGGATATTTGGAAGTCAAGTCTATATTCCTGAAGTATTTTATGAATCCTAATTGATCCTTGATTGAAACATTTTTATTTTAAAGCTTTGTCATTTGATAAACTTAATATGTGCATGTATATGGTGACCCTATTTTCCTCTTTGGATATGCTACTTCATTCCACAAACTCTTTCACTGTAATTAGTTAGATTTGTGCTAGGTTTGGCTCAACTAAGGACTAATTTATCTAGGGACCTATTTGCCCAATAGAATCAAGTTGGCCTACATTATAAAGTAGGTTCATATTTTCTTTTCTCCCTACCCTTCTCTCTTTTATTTTTTCTTTATCAATCTATTAGATTAGATTACTTTAATTTGTCATTTGTAGTTTGAATTTAATGTTTTATCTAAATTACATACTCAATATATTGTTGTTTTTCCAATATTGAATCCATACAATAGATCTATTTCTCTAAATTAGTTATTTATATATAGTCAAATCTTCCTATTATTTCTATAGGCATAAGCTCTTTACAATTGATGCATATTGAATTATCTGATATACACACTGGAGACCCTTGATATGGTATGGTCACAATGATCTGACTAGGTTAACTTATGTACCAAGTTTGTTCACATAAATATCCTTTCAAGAGAATCTTAGGAATAACAACCCCCTACCTAATTTAGTGTTTTATGAGACCCATCAACAGGTCTCATGACCAAGTTATAAGTGATGAATTTTATCTCTTAAATAACTTTTGATTGTTATCTCCATCAAAGTGGGATAAAACATTATCCAAAGTACCAAAAAATCCTCCTCATGAGCTAATATGTGGGAGTTGGAGTAGGGCCTAAGTCCCAAAAAATGCTACACCATATTTGGCAAACCAAATGCAAGACTTTGTATTTATCCCTTAATTTTAGGATTTATTATTAAAAACAAAGGATATTAGGCATATTACAAGGGGATTTAAACCCCTAACCTTATGCAAAATGGATAAGGCTTTAAACCATAAATCAAGGGATTTAGAAACACTATAAAAGACTCATCATTATAACTAACAACATAGAATAAATCTTATAATTTTTAAGCCCTTATAAAGAATAACAAGAGGAGAAAGCAAAGTTTATATGTCTAGTATTACATAAGTAGCACATTGAAGTCCAAGAGCCCATTGTATAGACCTCCTAGAGACATTGTAGGAATATTTAAGCCCCTTATTAGGAGACAAAGCAAGTTTGTATGTCTGTATTATTAGAGTAGCAATTATAGGGTAAGATCCATTGCATAGACCTCTAAGAGACATTAACACTGAACTTATGTAGACCCCCAATTGGGAAAGACAAGCAAGAGATAGTTTGAAAGAGTTAGAATCAAAGTCAGACTTCTTAGAGGACATCAAATACTTGTTTACATTATTGATATCCCTTTATTGGAAGAATTTGATGTAAAAATGATATTTTTACATTATTTTAATTGATTGATTAAGTCTTTGAATGGACCTAGAGATGTAGATTGATTTTGGTTGAACTCTGTTATTAACTCAATTTATAGATTATTTATGTTATTCAATACTTAATTTAATTTTAGTTTTATATATACTAAATTTTAATCATTTGAACCAATTTTCACATTAAAAAAGAGTAATTGAGAAATTTATTAAACTATCTAATAACTATATTTCTAGTGAGATTATGTATAAACTACCATTTTTAGATCAGTTGGCCCAGTAGAACATCACTTTTCTCTACTCGAGTAATGCCATAAATAACTAACTTGAAGAGGATTAATGTTGTACACCAATTAACACTATTGAGTGACATCTTTTTTCAAATCCTGCACTAAACCATCGAATAGAGTATGGTGGTGGGTGAAGCATCAGTGGAAAGTTCAATCTATGAATTTTTTTAGAAGAAATCATAGTCTTCTAACTTCCATTATCAATAATAAAGTGAAATGGTTGAGAATTGATCTACATTTGAGAATGGAACAATATTTTTATTTCCTCTATTTTCACAAGGGTAGTAGATATGTTTGTGGTACCCACCATGGTGCTAGGATTAGAATCAATGATCATTTTACCTTTATATAATGATGTTGTTTTTATACATATTACTTTATGTTATACAAGTAGAGTCTTCTTAGTGCAACATTTTTCATTGAAATTATTGGAATTGTGAACTGAATACCACTTACTAGTCTTAAACTGCTTAGTCTGCGCATTTGATGATTGTTGTTTATTTTTTGGAGGGTTTTTGGAGTTATTCCTTAATTTATAATTCTACTTGGAATATTTAAACTATTTCATGGTATGACACTTTGAATATTTTTTCTTAGTCTTGGTCTTTGTTTTTGCTTCAAAACTGTAAGCAAATTTATAAGATTTTTTGATTGAAGAGATATGTAAGAAATAAATATCCAATTAGATCTATGGTCTCAATCCTAACCTATAATTCAAAATAATATTTTACTCTAAATCCTCAATCCTAAGTTTGGACACAAAAGAATGGAAAGTATGTGTATTATTGAACAACTTGTTCCTTGCCTTCACACAATTGAGATAACTTGATATACTGGTGTTTAACCCTAATTTTGATAAGAGGATATCCTAATTGGGTAGATAACGTTAATGATATATAAATTATAAGGAACAAGGATGAATATTAGATATGTAATAGGCCAATTAATGTGCTAAACTTAGATGTACCATATATTGAATTTATAAAACTAAGATAGGCTATTAATGGAACATACAACTATGATAGATATATAAATAATAAATAAGAAAGTGCATAGTTATTTATAATGTTAATATAGTGTTTTATCTATTACAATAATTAGGCATGAAGATAGTTCTATAAAAATTGTTAGATTCTAGATCTAGTGCCTCTAGCTCTCTAGACACTTGCGTCAGCTTGGGATAGTTACATCGATGCTAGCGTCTAGGTTCAACACTAGTGTCATGTATATAATATGCACTCAAATAAGATGTGACCACCTAGATGCTTTTATTTTTGGATTCACCTTCACTCTGGTGCATTCATATTTGGGTCGTGGACTGTCACTCTTGGTGAAATGGCAAAACCCTAGCTTTTCATCTTTAATGTGACCTTGGGAGAAAATAGGTTAGTAAACACATAGTTTCAAGCTGACCCACAATGATCTCATTGTCAAAATGCATCACCTCAATAGCCAATACTCCATAAGAGGGCCTCAGACTCATGTAGTTCTCCCCTATGTGTTGGCTTGTGTGTAAATCATGCAATGTGTGTAAATCAAATAAAATAATGACCTAACTTATAACTTAGAAAATATGACCTTATGACTTCTCCTTTATTACTTCAAATTTGTAACTTGATTATTCCTTTGATTTATATCATAATAGGGTGGAATAGTAAATTTTTTGGTAACTTGAGTGCTTCTGATTACTAAGTTTTATAGGTAGTTGATGAATGAAGATTGACATTGTATTTATACCAATCCTATTAGGACATAACTCACATTAAATCACTTAGGCCAACCATTTTAATATGTTTAATTTGTAAATTGAATGACTTTAATCCACTAAACACTTTTGTCAGGCTAGGACAGTAACATCAATGCTATTGTCTAACCTAGATGTTATTTTCCAAAGAAAAGAGAGAAAGCATATATTCAAAACTTATAGAGGTATAAGATAAGTGATTTTTAAGAATTCTAAGCAAGATGTGATGTTTATGTCATCAATATAAAGTTTTTTAAACTAATAGATAGGCCAAGGGGCACAAGATAGAGTAGGTGTCATGCTTGCAGAAGTAACGTATGTGTAGAAGTAAGAGGAATAGCTAGGGTCATGAGTTTGCCAAGTGTACAAGACTAAGGTGCTACATAATCACCAAATATCATATATATTTACCTCCCCCACTTTAATCTTGTAATGAAATTACTAGTTTAAAGGAAAGGATTAAGTACTTGGGTGTGTGTACACACCTTTTATCTACTTGAGTTTAATTTGAGTGTTGTTTCTAGAGTTAATTTTGAGTGCTTTACTAGTGATTGGCTTGCAACTAAGAGAATATTATAATGTATAATTAGTGCATATAATGTGGCTCAAAATTACTTGAAATATATTAAAATTAAAAGAGCAAGGTTTAATATTACACTTGTGTGTTGATGTAACCACCTTGCCTACTGTCAAGTTAATTTCTGTAAAATATGTATCATTATAAGTCTTTAAAATTGATATTATGATAAATATAGATAATTTTTTAAATTGCATATATCTAAAGAGATAGAGAGAGATTAGAAGGCACATGCCCCCAACTTTAGAACAAAAGTGAGTTGTTACCTTGTAATTGAGATTAGCTCAATTGTGTAACCCAATGATACTTGTAACCTGGTGAGTTTAGATGATCAAGTCTAAAATAAAAATTTGGGTAATATTGAGTGATTCAATCACTCTAACCACCAACTACTATAGCATATTGGCTCGCTAAAGTTCATAAAATTTCACTATGTATCAATATGTGCAATAATTTGAGAATCTGAATTTGATTTAGAATTTATAATATTTAGCACATGTCGCATAGCATATGTACCTTAAATTTTTATCATGCTAAAACTATGTGTAATAATGGTACTGTGTTTAGAATTTTTCCACAAATGTGTATCAGAATCATATAATTGTGTGTTTTGGCCAATTCAAAAAAATTATGTGTGGAGCACATATTTCTAAAACATGCTCCCACAATATATAAAAAAATTGAAACTGATATAAGTATCAATGTGGAGGAAATGTTTCCAAAACATGCCCTCACTATAAATTAGAGATGCTAAGAACTAAGTAAGTGTGAGTAACATGCTTCCAAAGCATACCCCCACTAAATAAATGAATTATAAGTACCATACTAAATGAATGTGGAGAATATGCTTCCCAAGCATTCCCATTCTAAATTTGAAAATTATGAATGTGTGAAAGCCATGTCATCATGGCATGCCCCCATTGAATCTACAAACTGGTATAAGTACCATATATTGTGTGAATCTAGAGATCATACTTCCAAAGCATGCCCCCGTTGTAATCTAGAAACTATGAAAAAAATGTGAAAGACATGTCACCATGACATTCACCCACTAATATGCCCCCCCCTTTGAGGTGAGGAAAAAATAGTACCTAATATTCAACTCACCTCAAAAGGGTAAGATAATTGTAAATCTATGAATGTAACCATGTAGCATATAGAAGGAAATGTGTCTAGATAAATGTAACATTTGAAGTGCATAGGACCAATGTGATCACATGTAGGCCTAAGATGAATGATAAAAATCATGGTAATTTATAGATAGTAATGGTATAATCTCAACAAACAAATAAGCACACACATAAGAGCACTCAAAATCAAGTTAAAAGGCAATAATCCAAGGAGACAGTAAATAAGGGGCATGTTCAAATGCTATGAAATATAATGGACATATCTTAGTCCAATGTCCACAAAATCAAGGAATGACATATTCAAATGTCCATAAAATGTAATGACATATTCAAATGTCCAAGAAGGAAATTATAGGTACAGGGGCCACATACAATGGAGTACATTTAAATGCTCAAAAAAGTAAGGCAAAAGCAAGGCAAAACACTCAAGGAAGTGTGTAAAGAAAAATCATAAGCAACCAACATAAACATGTCATAGTTGCCTATGGATCGAATGTGTTAGCAAAAAATGTCAAGTACATAATATATCAAGTACCCTTTTTAATGTATAATCATGAATAATAGGCATGTGTAAGTACATATGTAAGCTACTAGATATGGGAATAGATAAATTCAAAATTCATTCAAATGGGCCATTACATAAGAAAGTAAAAGGAAAAATAATGAGGGAGATAATGATAATCAAATAAATAATTTGGTAAATCTACCTTACATATAAGGTGTTACAAATAAAATTATAAGAACTTTAGCAAAAATGGGTGTCAAGGTAGAATTCACCCCTCTTTAAACTTTTAGAAATATTCTTGAGAGAGTGAAAGACCCACAAGATCCAAAATTATATGGCAGTGTATACTCCATTCCATATTCATTTGGTAAGTAATATATAAAAGAGACTGGAAGGTCAATGCAAATCCGACTACAAGAACATGGAGGAGACATTTTACATGAATGAATCAAAAAATCAGCTTTGACAGATCACTCTTTTAAATTCAAGCATCACATTTGCATTAAAGATACTAAACTTATTGCTAAGGTGGATCACTAGAAAGAACTTAGAGTAATGGAAGCCCTTGAGATAGAAAAGACTCTTAAAATTTTGAATAAAGATGATGGGTTTATTTTAAGTAAATTATGGAAACCTCTAATAAAATTAATCAAAAAATAATAATTTAGAGGAATATGGAAAACCAAGCATTGATGGAAGAGCCTATTTATATTGTAACATCTCATTATGGAAATAAATTTAAAAAATTCCTCATGATGGGTTCCATAGAATGATCTAAAACATTAAAAAATTTAAATTCTTGTGCAGTGTTTCCAGAATTTTCTTCTCTAAATGATAGTGTAAATTGATCATCGAATCATATACCATGTGTGTATCAAGATCATAGAAGATGGACACCCCCAATGTCTTGATGATGTGATTAGATGAATGCCCAACACCCATAAGTTTATCATTTATCTATGGATTCATGTGTATGTGTATGGATTAAATGATATGCTAGTCCTCAACATAGAACTAACACATAAATGCTAAGGAGCCAATAGAACATGTAGGTGCCGAACGTATTTTTGAATTTTTTTTTATTTTTTAGTATTTTTAGAGTTTTTAATTATGTAATATATTTACACAAGTACATTATGTTCATTGAGTTTTTTAAAGGCTTTCTTTCAAGTGTAGTGTGCACCAAATTTCAGCTCTATGTAATATTACTAAACTTAGCAATATAACCTAAAACTTGATAACACCAATAGAAATGGATAGAGAAGGAAAATCAGAATAAATAAAACATGCTTACCATCATTTTTACCTTCTCATGCCTCCATTCTAGGACTTGAAATTGTATTATTTGATTGCATATAGACTTAGATTATGAACAATGTGATGGCATGATTGTTGGATGTTGGATGCTTGGTTCAAGTTGCTAATTGGACATGGATTTGTTATAAGCTTGCTAGATAGTTTTCCATGGCTCAAGCATGGATTTTTATATAAAAATGGAGGGAATTTTGGAGGAATTAAAAATTGTTTAGAAGTCTCTAGTTTAGATACTTCAAGAGTTTTAGAGAGGCTTCTCAATTAATTTAGAGATAATGGGGATTAAAGGGGATTTAATGAGGATTAGGATTCCTAGAAATGTAGGAAAATATAGGGTGTAGGTTAGTAGGTGGGGAGGTGGAGTTATGGGAATTTTAAATTCCCATATAATGGATAACTAGGATTAGATTAGGATAATAGGGATTTAAGAGGAATTAATGAGGGAATGGGATTAGACTAAGGATAGTGAATGAAAGATTATTAAAGGGGGTTATTAGATAAATGGTTAGGAAAGGGGGATAAATTACTGAGATAAATTAGAATAAAATGGGATTAGTGTAATTAGTGTTGGCTAATATGAATATTAGTCAATAATAATGAATTGAACGATTTTAGGTTCATACATGTAACAAGGTGGTATACACTTTTTCCCAGATTTTTTGTAATTATAAATGGACCCAACCAATTTAGTTTGAACTTTCCCTTTTTCTATTTTTATGTATTGGTATTACTTTTATAATTAAATTCATGTGGCCAAACATTTTTTTTATATTCTCATTTTACATGTTCTTGATAGACATGTAAGTACTTAATAGCCTGTGTACTTTTTTCACTCAAGTACTATAACTAATGCAATCATTTTTCATGATATTCATTATCTTTGACAATGTCCTTGAGATAAATAGGTAAAGAAGGTATTTCAAGATCAATTGGTAAAATTTCCTCTATACCATATACTAAAGAATATGGTGTAGCTTAGGTGGGTGTGCGAATACTATGTGGTATATCCACAAAGTATATACCATCTATTGGTGTCAATTAGTACTGTAATGTTCAATCATCTTTTCAAGTATCTTCATAATGGTTTTATTTGTTATCTTTTCTTGCTTCTTACCCTATGGGTAATAAGGTGTAGAAAATGTATGTTTAATTTTGTGTTTATTGTAAAATTGTTTAACTATTTTGTTTTTAAAGGATGGTCCATTATCATAAATAATAGTTGATGGAATGTTAAAATAGAAAATAATATTAGTCATTAAAAATGTATATTTACCATCCCTTTTTGTAAATTCAAGGGAAATGCCCTCCATCCATTTTTTAAAATATGTTATCGTTGTAATGATAAATTTATGTCCATTGGTGGATACTGAATTGATTTTTCTAATCAAATCAAAACCCCATAATCAAAATGGCCATGGTGAAACAATTGATAGTAGCTCATGTGATGGTGTGTGATTGAAATTGTTATATTTTTGGCATCATAAAAATAATTTGGTATGTTCAATACATTCTTTTTTGATGGTAGGCCATAAATAACCTTGACATAATACTTTTTGGTACATGGCTCATCTGTTAAAGTAAGCCCCACATTCATTGTCATACATTGATAAGATTGGAATGCATGTTTCATCTTTGTTTAAGCATCAAATTAATTACCCATGAAAACCCTATTTGAATAAATCAATTCCAATAATAACATAGCATAACACCTCACATTGTAATTTATGTTTATCATTTCATGTAAAATGGTCTGGTATATAAGCTTGATAAAGAAAATTATAAATATTGGTGTACCATTCTATGTTTATAGTATTTTAGATGATAGCAAGAACATCCAAGGCATTTATTTGATAAAAAAAAATGGAAGGATCTCAAAGTTATTGTATTGTAAAGTTTATGTTATCATCATCAAAAGTCATCAAGGATGTTATGCTTTCCATAGGATCAACATGGTAGTTATCTTTATGTAGAATGATGTCACTAGAAAATGTGTCAAATGTCTATGTAAGTTTATCTACCATTTCTGTATATGGAAAAATATTTTCCTCTTTAGTTTGGTAATGATTAGAGATTTGATTAACAACTAACTAAGAATCAACAAAAACTTGGATGTCTTTTATATCCAGCTTGTGTGTTACAGATAATCTGATGATCAAGACCTCATATTTAGTTATATTATTCGTACAATAAAAATCTAATTTATAAGATAAGGGCATGTATTCAACCTTGGGAGTGAAAAATACAATTCCATCACATGCTTATGTTTGATATTTTGATCCATCAAAAAACATTGTCCATGGAATGGAAGATATATTATATGCCTCGAACTCATCCTAAAAAGCCTCTATAAGTGAAAAAGAGCCTAGTAAAGGATCCATAGCCAATTGGTCTGCTATGAATTGACTATTATGATATGTATCACCCATTTTACTATGTGTTCAGTGAGGTGTGTTTTGTTCATAAGGAACTATAATGGATATTCTTTACTTATGACATGAACCTCATTATTGAGCAATTAATGTCATAGCTTTTGAGTAGAAAAACCAAAGATAAACATAATTTTTCAATTGAAAAATATTTAGATTAATAATTGACCAACTGACAACTGATGTAATATATTACATGTTCTTTATGACCATCATCATATTATGCTAATAGGGCCCTAAATGCATCATGAGTGGCTGAGATATAAATAAGTAATGGTATATTTGGATTGGGAGGCATGAGTACTAATGGGTTTTCTAATATGTTTTGATTTGATCAAAGATTTTTTGACACACATCATCTCATATAAATTTGGTGTCTCTATTTAGCAAACATGTTTAAGGAATTTTTTTGTCAACTAATTGAGCTATGAAGCATCTAATACCCTAAAATTGGCCCTACAAATATCATAACTATTTAAGATTGGTTAGTGGTGGAATTTCGATAATGGATTTTACCTTTTTTAGATCAACCTCGATGCCTCATTGAGAGATAATGTATCCAAATATTTTTCTTGACAAAACCTCAAAAATACATTTTTTGGGATTTCATCGAACATTGAACTTACACAAGCATTCAAATATTTATCACAAATGAGTAACATATTCCTAATGAAATTTAGATTTGGAAATTAAATCATCAACATAGTCCTCAATAGTTTTATGTATAAAGTCATGGAATATATAAGTCATGTCCCTTTGATATGTGGATCATGCATTCTTTAGCCCAAAAAACATGATTGTGTAGTAAAATGTACCCCAAATGTCATATTTTCTTGATTAGTGAGAATAATTTTGATTTGGTTATATCCTACGAATCCATATATAAATGAAAATGTCTTATATCCAGTTGTATAATCAACAATCATATCGATATTAGGTAAAGGAAAAATCATCTTTTGGATAAGCCTTGTTTAAATCTTAGTAATCATTGCAATAGCACATGTTACCATTAGGTTTTATTATAAGTACAATGTTAGACACCCATTCAAAATGTGTAATAGATCATATAAATTTGGCATCTAAAAACTTATAAATTTACACTTTTACCAATAATGATACTTTAGGATGCATTTTACATATCTTTTGATTAACTGGTTTGCATTTGGGTACAATAATATGTTATGCATTGCCACTAATGGATCAATTCCAGGCATATTTGAATAAGCCCAAGAAAAGAGTTTAGGAAATTCATGAAGGACCTATTGATAAGTTTTTCCTTCATCCTCTTGCATCATTATAGCTAATAGAATTGGTCAAGGTTTCTTAAATATTCCATAGTTATATTGGATTCTTTCTTCATTTAGCAAAGTGGATCTCTTTTTGAGAAATGGTGTTGTAGGAATAATATGTGATGTATCATGTTAGACATTAGTATCATTGATTTCATAAAACTAGGCATGAGAAAACTTGTTCTTATGATATAAAGAAGGGAGATCCTCATATGTACCCAAATATTCTAGCAAGGATTCATCATTGGAGAATTCATCTATTGTCTAAATGTTTGGTGAAGCATGCTCATCAATAAGATGAGGGTAGACCACTGGTAGATCAATTTTATAAATATTCAAACATTATGTTTTGGTTTTTTGGAAATAAGTAGTGTAATGCGGGATATGTTTATGACTTGTAGTTTTTTCTAAAAAACCCAAACCTAGACAGCTTGTATTGGTTGGAGGAGAAATACATTGTGTGATGCCTTGCTCGTGTTTACCTATCTTATATCTTTTGTATCCATATTTTTTTAAATAATTAGAACCAAAATTAGGATTATAATATTTTAGTACAGTATTATCCTTTTTTTTAATCATTTCACAATGTTTGAAGGGATTAGTATCCATAGGAAAAACTATGTAAATGAACCCCCAATGACTAAATTTTAAGCATGCATGTAAAGTGGATGAAACCATGTATATATATCATGTATCCAAGGTTTTCCCAAGAGAATTTTATAATTTAAATCATTTTTCATAATTTGGCATAGAGTAGGTAAGGTACGGGGACCTAAAGTAATATTCACTATTATTTGCCCCAACACTTCTCATAAAATGTTATCAAATCTATTGATAATCATATTATATGGTGCCAAATTTGAAGGGTTGATGCCAATTGAGGAGAGAAAATATATATTACAAATGTTGAGTGTGAAACTATTGTCCACAAGAATTCATTTTACCATTTTATTGCAAACACACACTTGGATGTAGAGTGGCAAACAATTATTTATAATATGTTGTGGTGGTAATTCTTATTTTTTAAAGGGTATATTATACTCAATGAATTTGATGGAGTTTAAAATAGAATCCACATATGACAGTTCCACATTATAAGGTAGTATAGTCATACATAATTCATCCAAAAGGACATCTTTATAATGGGATGATTGGTATAACAAATCCAAGAGGGAAGTTTGAGAAATAATATCCTTGGATGAGTTATGAATATGGCATGAGATGAATGATTGATTCCTACATTTCCTTTGATGCTTTTTAGTGATAGGTAAATTTGTAAGAACAAGGATTATGTCAGAATGTTGATTTTAAATCCCATATAGATAGGATGGCTTTAACCAAGTAACTAATCTAGAAAACTATAGTAGTTATAAGGTATTGAAGCATTAAATAATTTAGATATATTTCCATAGCAAACATGATTTTAAAATGTATCAATCAAGGATAAGCAACAAGAAAATAAATCAAAAAATCCTAGCTGGCCTAGGGTTTAATGTTCAAAGATTAGGTTCACCAAATATTTAACCCTAATTTAAATAAGAGGCTATCCTACATGGGTAGATAGGGTTAAGGCTATAGAAATGATAGGGAAAAATGGTGAATATCATATCTAGAGTAGGTCAATTAATATGTTAAACTCAAATATACCATATATTGAATTTATAAAACTATGATAGGTTATTAATAAAAGTATATCAATACTAGATATATAAATGATAAATAAGAGAGTACTTAGTTATTTTTGATGTTAATACAATGTTGGATCTAGTATAGGTAGGAAGAAGATAGGAATATAATTTAAGTATGGCTTTCAGATTTTAGATCTAGTACCTCTAGATCTCTAGACACTTGTGTCAGCCTATGATAGTTACATCAATGCTAGTGTTTGGGTTTAATGATTATGTCATGTATAGAATATGCACTAAAATAGGATGCAATCACCTAGATGTTTTTAGGTTGGGATTTTCCTTCACTCTAATACATTCAAATTTGGATCATTGATTATTTCTCCTAGTAAAATAGCAAAACCTTAGCTTTTCATTTTCAATGTGATCTTAAGAAAAAATGGGTTAGTGTGTACATGATACCGAGCTGACCCATAATAACCCCACTATCAAAATATGTTGCCTACATAGCCAATACTCTAGAATATGTCCTCAGACTCATGTAGTTCTCCCCTACATATTGGCTTGTGTGTGAATCATGTAATGTGTATAAAATAAATACAATAGTGACCTAGCTTGTAACTTGGAAAATATGAGCTTATGACTGCTCTTTTAGTACTTTAAACATGTAGATGGGTTTTTCGTTTGACTAATATTATAATATTGTAGAATAAGAAATATTTTGGTAACTTGAGTGTTTTTTGAGTGCTCTTTGGTCTGATTACTAGGTTTCATAGGTGTTTAATGAATGAGGGTTGGTATTATATTTATACCAATTCTATCAGGAGATAACTCACATTAAAGTACTTAGGCTAATCATTGTAAAATATTTTATTTATAAATTGGATGACTTTAAGGCACTAGACAATTGTGTCAGCATAGGATAGTAACATTGATGTTATTATCTAACATGGATGTTAGTGTTCAAAGAAAAGGAGAGTAGGCATAGAATCAAAAATTGCAAAGGTATAAGATATGTACTTCTAAAACATTATGGGAAAGATGGGATGTTTGTGTCACCAATACAACATTGGTCATACTAAGATATATGCCAAGGGTCACAAGATATAGTCGATGTGAGACTTGTGAAAATAAGGCATGAGTAAAACTAAGAGGAACAACTAGGGTCATGAGTTTGTCAAGTGTAAAAAATTGTGTTGATGTGGCTTTTATGCACACCAATTTTTAATGAGGTAGCCTCTAACATTTTAGAATCTCAACGAAGCTAAACTCCACTCTAGAGCATGAGTTATAGGTATGTAATTAAACAACTAGGTGATAGAATAGTAGGCAAAGCATTTAGGTTGTTAACCAGGATTACGTATGGATGGATGGTATCTAAAATAAAATTAAAACTAGGTGAGTTGGTAGATGGGTGGATTATTATTCTAAAGTGGGGATATCTCATAAATAAACTCCAAAAATAAGGAAGGGTAGAGCAGAAAATAAGGGCTATATGACTTCAAGAATTAACTTTTGGGTTGGATCCTTTGTGGACAAGTGTTTTCAAAACCAATGTTTGTTGTTAGCAGCGCTACACATACACAAACAAACATAGTCAAGCAGTCTAGGGAAAATTGATATAGGGAACTCAGAGATCTAGGCCAAAGGTTGTTCCTTTTAGAGTAACTTTTGTATGCCCATATTTAGGAGATTATGAATTATATCAAGGAGGTATCTAAGGTAGTTATGTCACACACATAGAAGACTATATCTTAGTAAACATATCTACACACTTAGGAAGATGAAATAGTCAACCTAATTGCAAATAATCAATAAGAATTACTAATTATTCAATAGTAATTACACATCTAAAATTAGGATATTAATCATAAAAAGAGGACTTCTTCATAGTTATTGCACACTCGAAATTAATGAATCAATAACCAAAAAAAACTTGATTATATAGAATATGGAAAGAAAAGGCACCAACACATTTGTGACAATCAAAATTTGATTTGCTCCTGTATTGATTTTTTCTAACCCTTGAAAATGAGGAGTATATATATATATATATATATATATAGACTTGGGGATGGGTCACCTCATCCTCCAAGTGCATGAAAATTTTCAATTACATGGCATAATTAGAACCTCAATTCTAATTGTAGTTTCAAAACTAAATGTATTACATATCCATAGTTGACTTATAATTATCAAAAATAACCTTTACAGTGTGATGCAATGTGTGCATGCTCACAAAAAATTTGGATAACTTTCATACTTAAGTTTTAAAAAAATCATACTATGAGTACAAAAACTAACACTTTATATTGAAGTGGACAAAATTAGCCTTTGAACTAAGGCTGGATAGAATTTTGCATGGATGCACAAATTATTGGAGTCATTGTTGTAGATACTTGTGTTAAACTAGAAGTTATAGCATCAGTCTTCTTCTTCACCTAAAACTCTAGATAACACTTATGTCTTACATCATGTTGTTATCTAATGATGTCCAATTTGAGAAATGAAAGTCTATGCACCCTGTTAACCTACTTAAACAAATTTACATGCTTTGCCTTAGTGTTCTACAAGTTGATATTGAAAATATCTAATTCTATCACCTTATTTCTAGCACAACTCAACTCAACTTCAATGTCTTCAAGTACTAATCCCTGAAGGCTTTACTTGAAATTCTTGTATGCTACCTGAAGGAGCTGATCAAAATTAATCCTACTAATAAGCTTGTTGGTAGTGTCCCTTGCCTTAGATAACTTCAATTCTTCTAAAATTTTTAAAATGATACATTCATGTTCTTGATACTTGGGCATTACTACCTCAGCTATTGTAATCCACTTTCTATCCTGTTGAGTTCTAATCACCACCAAGTTGAGGGCATTTGAATCCTACAATGGTGTCATTTAGTTAATATGGCTATATGCCTTATTAGTAGTATAAAGAACAAGTAATTTTAATTTATTCTCATCTTACTTCAAAGACTTAAATAATTGATGAGTCTAAGTTATGTGGGGAGCTAATTCTACCCCCATTGTATAAATAGATTCCAAAGCATTGTATAATTTTGATGCAGCCTACTAAAATTTGGTCTCAATTCTTTCAGGGATATAGACTATTTTCTGCTTCTTTTTTATTTGTTTCAATTCCTACTCAATCTCTTTCCTATCCATTTCATTCCCTTCATGTAATGTTATCATAGCATCCTTATGAGTTTCTGCAAGGGACTTAAATTCCTCTTGCCCTATCTTCTTATTCTTCCTTTTTTGCCAATGTAAAAACTTAATGTCTTTCTTCAAAAAAATTCTCTACCTGCTTCATCCTTCATTTTCTTCTTCTTGACCCTTTGGATACTTCATGAGGGTTTATCAAACATGAAGCTTATAGAAGGAAACTCTATGATTTTAAAATTTGCTTTTTGAAAAGCCTTTAATATAAGATTAGCTACCCGTGGAGGGATG
Source organism: Torreya grandis (assembly GCA_037957365.1). Classification (NCBI taxonomy): domain Eukaryota; kingdom Viridiplantae; phylum Streptophyta; class Pinopsida; order Cupressales; family Taxaceae; genus Torreya; species Torreya grandis. The sequence goes on along the minus strand of JARHVA010002139.1, from coordinate 500,072 downwards.
ACTAGCTATGATGGGTTTATTGGTTGTTTGTCCTTAGTTATGGTCTCAACTGATTGTTCCTCTAATTCTTGCTCCAAGGATCCTTTGAGTACTGAGTCAGGAAGGGAGGACCATATGATTTTATACCAATCCACACCTCTATATTTGGGTAGTGGGTGGACTGTATATACATGTTTTCCCTTTTCATCCTTCCCTGAAGATATTAAATAGTATCTTAGGAAGAGCTAGTGGAAGGCATTGGCAAGTTTATTTAGGTGGATGAGACATGGAGATGGGAGCTTGCCAATGTTGTTTTAATCCTCTTAAATGCCATTTTTTTGGTCTTAGGTTGGACTATAGCAATCTATGAGGGAATTTTAATAGTGGTGGAAAAAATAGATATGGTTGGCCTTATTAAGGGAGAAAAAATAATAGGGGTAAATGTAACATTATCTATCTTTGGAGTGAGCATGAGTGTTTTTGCCATGGTACTGAGGGAAACTCAATCAAGTGAACTTATTAAAGAAACAAAAATTGAATAAATGAAATTTTAGAAAAAGGGACTAAAGGATAAGCCTTCTTACCTAATTGATCATCTTTCATTGGTCTTTTCCCTTTGTCATATGTAAGGCTCAGTGCCTTTGTTCTTTCTAATTATTCTTCTTCTTCCATTTCTTATTTTGCTATTGTTTGTTGCTAAATTGAAGATGTGCTCACATATATTTGATTAGAAATTAGGTTATCTATGAGGGGAGGATCCCTTGGCTTCCTCTTGTATCAAATTATGGCCTTCTTAGCTAGGGAGGAGGCTTGTTGAATTAACGTAGTAGCAACCTCTTTACCTATAAATTTTTGTAGTGGTAGTGTAGCTAGGTGACCTTGGCCTTCTAAATTAGAGGATTCTAAGTCAATTAGATCCTCTTGAGCCCCTTTATACTCAATTTCACTCACACTAGGCTCTATCTTCATAGCCTTTAATACTTGGGGAGATTTTTGAGAAGGCTCTCCTTGTTCTTCTATCGATTGTAGGAGCCTGTTGACCTAGAAGTCTAAATTAATCCATCCTCTAGGAGGTGGAAGCCTAGTATGCATTTCTTAAACTAAAATTGAAAGTTTTCCTTGAATTATTTTCAAATTTTCTTCTCTTATCCCTGTATGTTGTGACCTTCCTATGACTTAGGCATCATTTTCATAATTAAGAAAAAAACTCATGATCATAGGGAACATGTTGGTATGGAATACTAAAGCCCCCTAAATATGATTTTTAATCTGACCATGAGGATGCTAGTCTCTATAAGGCAAGGTGGCCAACTGATAATGCTTATTTTTATTTACCACATCCCTAAAATGTTTCATAATTATATAAAACATTCAACTTATGATCAATGGGACCCATAGAATGTGATTTTCTTCTACTTTATCAGATCCTCTTCTACACTCCACCAAAGTTGAAGTGCAATATCTTGCTCTAAAAGCTTATCAGGCATGTATTTGGGGTGGAATAAGGGGTTGACCTTATTACCAAGAACCATAATTATTGTATAATTTGGGTATAACTAGTAGTCACCTTGAGGTGCCAAAGTATTAGCTATATTCTTTGATATCTTAGGTAGTAGGGCCTTATGGATAGCCTATTATACTTGAAGATATGCATCCTCTATAATCTAGATGATATGTTTAGTGTACACATATATGTGTATGAATTGATAATAATTATAGATGTGATTCCTTATGTAGTTAATAGTTGGGATCCAAAGCTCCCCATAATCCCTATGTATAGTTCTCATTATTGTATTGAGGAGGTACGACATCATATAGAAATGGCCTACTAAATAAGATAGTTTGTATTTATATATAGATTTCTCCCTAACTTAAATTTAATAATCTCCCCCAAGGAAAAAGTCATGTTAGATGTCATCAGTGTGTCTAGAAGTGGCACCCAGTCCAGGTGGAGAAAATGGATACTTGGCATGTCATATAGCCGATTCAACATGGCCATCCCGATGTGGACCTCCATTCTAAAAATTTTAATAAGTACAATGGATTTTCCATTTAGGACCATAGATTCCCTAGGAAGAATCCATGATCTCAGAGTTTTCTTGATTGAATTATGCTTGTTCTATGTTACCACTTTATGCATATATAATATGGCATCTAAAATCAAAAAAGATAAGTACCTTTGGAAATCATCACCTAAGATGCAAGCCCTGACCATTTTATGATCCATGTGATGTAGGAAGACATCTTGTGTCACCTTACCGACAAAGAATAAGTCCCATAATAGGTTGATATATGGCATAACCTTGGGCTTGGTTGCCTCAAAGTTAAGTCCTTGTCTTTTGTGACAAATTAAGTCTATCACCAATTAGCATTACACTAGTGAGGGATCTCTTTCATGAGAAAATACATCAATAACATCCCATAACTTTTAATAGTTAGCATACCTATCATTAAAGAAATTATCATCAAACATAGTGTTTGTATATTCTATAGAATCCTTAATGAAAAAATGGGATAGTGGTAGTACTATAAATACTTGGGATGATGAATCCATTGTAATTTAACTAGTTTATTCAAAGTTAGTTTCTTGGATTGTGAGAACTCCTTGAACTATTGGTTTCTTATTTACAATGGATTCATAGATAACTATGGCTTTGTTCATAGAATATCAATTGAGCTCAGAATTTACTTGTGATGAATGAACACATCAATAGTCATAAGTCATTGATATACCCTTTTTCATTCAATTCTAGTTTGTGCACTTTTAATACCCAACATTCATATTCTTGATTTACCCACACAATTCAAACCTCATTAATTTAATTGGTGATAAATCCACATCTTTACATTTTTTGGCAAGTGTCATGAAGTGGTTTTGCTTTGATAACTAAATCTAGTAGGCTTTTGGTAGTCGATAATCAGGTTTCATTTTGGGACCAAGCCAATAATTCTCATGAATAAAAAACTCTAAACACAAACCCTAAATAAAATGTCTAAAGACCAAATCCTTTAAAATAACATTCAAATAAAATGTCTGAACATTCCTTCAAACACAAATTTTGATGACCAAAATCCTGAAGGACGAGTTGTGAATAAAGGAAACCCTAAACATAAGTTGTGAACAAAATTTCTCATGAACAAGTCCTGAACATAATCTCTAAACACAAACCCTGACAATTAAATCCTTTGAAATAGCATTCAAACAAAATGCTTGAAAAAAAAATATTGATGAAGAAGTCCTGAATAGTTTCTATAAAGACCAAATTTTGAACAAAAGTTTTTTTGAAAATATCCGATGAATAAATTATCTAAACTTAATTGCCAAATAAAAATTTTGATAACCAAATTGCAAACTTAAAAAATTTTGAATAAAAGTCCTAAAACTTGCATAAGTAAAAAAACTCCTAAAAAGCATTAACAAGTTAGTCTAAAATATAAAATACCATTGTTTATACTTATGAGTGTTGGGATTAAGGAGCAATCTAATAAAACTTCCATTAAACAAAGAGGAAAACTTAACAAATAGGGCCAAACCAAAATAAAAGTAGGTCCCCATTATTTTTTAAAGAAAAGGAGAATGTTGGTTACAAAAAATTGAGATGCTACACAATCAAAAAATAACATCTACAACTGGTTATTATAGCTTCTAATAGGGTAATAGATTTCTTTGAGTGTTTCTATGAAACTATTCCATGTGTCTATAGATGCATCTAAGTTGACTTCATCTTTAGAATTCTCATGTGAAGTGCAGTATTTTTCCCACCATTTTTATATTGATAAATAAACTTTCAGAGGATCAAATGTAATATTTTCTATTTCATATAATTGATCAAACGTGTACAATGAAAAAATTAAGGTTAAACCACTTATCTAGTGTAATGTATATATTTTGCCTTCAAACATATGGATGTCTAGATTGCCATGTACCTTGTATAGAGTTTGACCATATAACAATAGATGAGAATGAGAGGTATTAGAAGGAATATCTTGCTTGAGAAGTAATAAAAAGTGATCAACAATACTTACTCATTCATGTGCATGATGTTCTTCTAGATCTTCTTATTGTCTTTACAATGCATTCTCTGTCATTTTCTAGAACATTTCTAAAGTTGGCATCATCAAGTATCTCCCACTTGAGGATGTGAAGGAAGTTATGATGAAAGGTCACAAATCTTGGGTCATTAAATCTTATAATCAAACCTCATATGAGTGGGCATACAAATAAGGAGTGAGTTAAAATACACCACAATACCACTCAAAAATGATATGATGTATGCCTTGATACCATTGATCTAGGACCCAAGGAGAGACTCAGTGAATAACTGACTTTAATAGATCTAAGAGGGTTATGAACAGAGGAAAATTTATGAATGATAGATAATATGAAAGAGTAATGTGTTCAAATATCCAATAAATCAATAAAGAGATAACCAATGTAAAATTATAATATCAAAGTTATATTTTGCTAAGTTTTATGTCAAATTCATTAAAGGAATGCATTATGCATATACAAGATCTAGAATATAATTGATAAGAAAAGCATATAATAAACACATCAACACATAACACATGAGTTAAGGTGATAAAATCGCAAAGAGATAAAAAAAAAACACCAATGTGATATTCATTAATATCAAAAACCAAATCACCCCAATATAGACTTCTCCTTCTCACTTCTTTAAGTTGTGCTTCACAAAACTCACAAATTGAAGATGATCAAAATAATATCAGATTTGAATGATTGATTTCATAATAATGTAAAACTTTATTTATAGTTAAATACCAAGAGATGTGACCATTGTAAAAAATAATGAGTCCATCCATCCCAATAAAGTCATTTAATTAGTGTTTGATAACTTACTAAATAATTATAAATTTAATATTTATTTTCAAAAGGTTTATACTTCATGTTAATAAATAATATATTATTATTTAATAACTTTACCAAGCTAAGGGAATATAAGCCTACTTAGGATTAAATTCTCTAACACTCCCCCTTAATGCTAAGTGGGGATAAATATCATAGTTACCTTTAAAAAAAAGGAATTATACTATGCACACAAATGAAGGATTTAAAAACCTTAATCATGCCAAACATCACATTTTGAAACAAAAATAATTATAATCCATAAACTACTTGAAAGTAAGTTTAGGTTAGCATGATCCCGAGACTACATCTCACAGTTTCTCATGAATTTTTTTTTTTTTTTTGTATATTAATAAATGGTTTTGAAGGGACCATACCCTATTACAAAAAGGCTCAAAAGCTAGATATAGAAAATAAAATTAATGGTTGGAAAGAGGGATCCACTCCCTAATACAAAATATCAAAATGAAGATATACTTAGAAGCCCAACAACATAAAAACCAACTCCTAAAACTAAGATGTAGACACTTGAATCTATCCATCGATAATCTCCAATCATGCTTTTGACCAATTTCCACCCAAAATACACAATTTTGCCTAAAAACACTAAAATATGATAAATGACGTGAAATTGACATATTCAAGTGCCAATTTTGGCTAGGGTATCCCTAAATGGGTCAATACAATTTATGGCCAGCTAACTTTGATCAGATCATTCTGAGTCAAAGTGCCAATTTTGTACCTAAGTTCTATGGATTGCTCTTCCCTATCAAATATTTTGTACAAGATGCATTCCTTTGTTATTTTTTATTGGTAACATCCTAAATGGGAATATAGATCTAATGCATCTGGTGTTGCCTTCCAATTCTAATCCAGTCAAATTTTGGACCAATAACAAGGCATTCTAATCAATTTGAGTAATTTGTGCACAAAGTGCTTAATCATGCTTAAGATCTTATTAACCCAAATCAAGGCCTAATCAAAAATTCCATGGAAACTTATTGAAAACTTATTTTTAAAACTAAATATTGAATATCTACATCATTAGGAGACCTCATTTCTTGAGAAGACATCCCTAGTCCATAAATGCCATAAATATCAAGATTCATGCCCTCAATGCCTCATCAATGCCTTCCACAATGCCCTTAATGACTCTTAATTTCCCCTTCTTCCAATGTCATGATGAGGATAATTACAAACTTAATTCTAAAAATTGAATTAATCCTCAACCACACATCTTCATCTCAGGATGGATGATTCAGGTTGATTCTAGACATTTACAAAAATTTATAAATAGGAGGCCTTACCACATCATTTCTAAGACTTGAGAATGCAAATTTATAATCCAGGATTGATTATAAAGCTTCAAAGAACTATTTTTACCATGCCAAATTGATTCCAATCCAAGCCAAGCCACAAGCCAAAGGTGCCAAGGAGAGATGGAGGTAACCAAACTTCCATTACCAAGGACTTCATGAGCACAAAGTTGAGCAAGCCACTACTACAAAGGCATTTGGAGCATCCAAGGAAGGTGAAGGAATTCTTGTGTTTTATTCCTTATTTTCTAGTTATGTTTGTCATTTTTATTGTTAACTAAGCTTTCCTTAGTGTCTAGGCCTAGGGATGTTATATTATTAGTGTGTTTCTTTCATTTTGTTTTTATTTTATAACTAACACCATAATAACCATCTTCTCTTGAGTCAAATTCCTATAACACATTATGGCATGCCTGATGGGACTAGATGCATCTCACACCTAAAGAAGATCATTTTAAAACTTTAAAATATTCATTTGGACCTTTAAAACTCTTGAAAATTGATTTTCTAACTTTATTTTGCCATTTCTATTTGCCACAATTTTACATAGTAACTAACATCAGCAAGTAAGACCGACATCAATTGCATATCTTAATCGATGTCAATTAGTAAAATTGACATCGATTATATACTTGTCATTAGTCACATTGGTATAGCAGTTATCGGTTGGATAACTGACATCGGTTAGAAAATATAACCATTATTGGTTATAAAAACTGACGTCAGTCACTGTGTTTTTCTTAAAACACAGACCTAAGAGATCTTTCCCTAAAGTTCATTATTTTAAAGTAAAAAGAGCTTCAAAAATAAAGGACATGCTGACATTTTTGTTGTATGACCAAGCTTGACATTTTCTAAAAACATGTTTTAAAACACCTTTTGCATGTTTAAAAATTAATTAGGAACTTTGTTTTGGTGTTTAATGAAAAATTTAGATGATTAGATGAAGTTTTCAAAGTTCATAATCTTAATACCAAGGGGTCAAATGAACACCATCAAATCTTTCATTTGGGCTTAAAATTGAACACACTTGTAAATTTTTGTTTGCAATAGTTGTTTAATTAGACTTTGTTTGGAAAAAAGAGAGATATTGCCTTTATACTCTTCCATTTGTCCCCTTTAGGGAACCCTTGGAATCAAAAGTTCCATTATTATTGCAAGTAGCCTAGTCCAAGGCTTAAAAATAAATTTGTCTAAAGCACTCCCTAAAAACTTGTCAAAGTTTGGGTGACCTTAAAAATGACCCTAAAATCTTTCTACTTTCATGTTTTCTTTATTTTTATGCAAACTTTGGCTTACGAGGGGGATGTCATCACCTCCCATGAGTTCTTTAGGGAACATTTGACCTAAGGTTTTACTAATGGCTAAAATTGCACTTGATTTTAATCAATCAACAATGGGAAGTTTCAAGTTGTGGGACAATGCGGCTTGAAACAACCTCTAGATTTTAGAGAAGCTGGTCTCTTCTTTTGTATCAAGTGTTTGGGGGAAAAGGGATAGGAAATTAAATAGAAATGCAAATGCAGGAATTGAAACCTAACTATGGCGATGCACCTGAGTGTAATCCTAACCTAAGCATAGTGAAACTATTATAGGATTTAATTACATTTATGAGCAGACAAGTGTATGATCAATGTAAAAGATTGAAATAACAGAAACAGAGGCTCACAATAGGGGATTCTTTTGCTGAGATACAGAGAATGTCAACAAAGGCATAGTGTTCAATCTTCTTAATAGAATCTTTCAATCACATAAGAGGCACAGAAATCACGTACAGTTATGTAGAACTTTCGATTCAAGAAAATGAGACAAAAGCAAATGACATTCTTAATCACAACTCCAGAGAATCTATAGTATAAACTACCTTTGCAAATGACATAGATAACATCAACCAAGGCATAGAGTTTAATCTTCTTAATTCATTTAGCCACATAAAAGGCATAAAAACATGCACAGTTACATCAACTTTACAATTCAAGAAAAATGAGACAAAAGCAAATGATATTACTAGCCAAAAACTCTAGAAAGTTTCAAACTATAGAATCCCCCCTTTTTCTTGCACACTGGTCCTCTTCTTTTATAGCCTTGGATGTCCCCTTTCATTGCCCCTTTTCCCATGCAATTTTACTCCACTCTTAACTCACAGGGGACAAAACAAACAGCACTTTCAATGCCTTGGATGCATCCTGGTCTTATCAAGAACTGCCCTGACTGCGGCATGACGATTCATGTCTAGTACCTCCCTTCACACCTAAATTTCTCATTCCATCATGTGCTTAGCCGCTCAACTGTCTATTCTACCTCTGCTTACAGGGGACAAAATAGATGATGCTTTTAATGCCTTGGAAGCCCCAAAAATCTACTTGATGTAATGTTTTATCTTCTAGGAATAACTTCCACTGAGTTTCCCTCCATTTTTGTTGTAACAGATAGATGGACACTCTATTCTGTTGAAATGGAAAAGGACACTTAGTCAATCCATGAAAATTCTCTTTATGGTCTAGAAGGCACCAAAGAATGGCACTTGGCACCTTCCTCAAAGACACCCGACATTTTCCACTTTCTCTATATTCTTCTCAGGAATGTTCCACCTTCGACACTTGTCACAATATACTTCTTTGATACTTAGTAGTTTTAACAAAATAAAACTCACTGCATTCCTTGCCCAAGCAACTTTTCAGGAGGGGATGGATGCATGTGGTAGTCTTTGCATGTTGACACTCGACACTTCCACAGTCCTTTAAAATAACCTCTGAGACCCACCACAATCTTTATTCAGTAATGAGGCTCAAAGATGGTCTCTCAAAAGTTGACACGTGGTGACCTCCACTGTTCTGGGGAAGATACGTGGCATCTTCACTTCTCCTACTAGGGGTATGTGGCACCTTCCACTTTTTCTAGGGATGGAGTAAGAAGAGGCTCAGAGAGTGACACTCGAAAGCATCCACTACTTTATGGCACTTAAGCAAAATAAAACAATGCCTTTTTGCGTTGAACCAAAGTCTTGAACCCAGGCATTGAACCAAAGTCTCTCAAATGCTGACACATGGTGACTTTTGTTGCTTCTTTAAAAAGGTAGTTCAGGGCCTTCTGCGACTGCCACCTAGCATTTTCCACTTTTTCTATATTCTTAGCTTGTTGAAGACCTTTGTCAAAAAATAGCACGAAACGCAGGTGCCGATATGAGATGTGGGTGTTGACACGTGGTACATTCCACTTAGCTACTACTGGATACGTGGCTCATTTCGTGGCCTTCCTGAAAGTTACAAAAGGGGGCTCAGAGGTCATCAGCTCGCCAGCTCTATGTTTCAAAAAGTGACATTTGGTGGCCTTTGCTTGAATTCAATACTTAGGCAAAATGAAACAAAAGAAACAAAAGGGGGAAAAGGATCCATGCTCAGAGATCGACACTTGGTAGTTTTTGCTGCACTTTGACACTTAGGCCAAAATGAACTTACCCTTTACTCCAAAATTCTGCCACCATGACCAAGGTATGCAGGAACCAAAATTGTAGTTCTCAACTAAAAAAATTAAATACAATGTAGATTAAAAATTTACTCTACAGTTACTAGTGACCCCCAAGACTTTTGAGCCTACTCAAAATGAACCCGACTCCCACTCTGTCAAAATTTCAAAATTTTACAGCTTCAAAAGTGATGTCTGGTAGATGGACCACTCATGGTCAGATAACCCTTGCTTGTTCTATAATTCAATGAAATCTAGATCAAGGTTAATGATATCCTTGTGTGAAAAGGTTTGTAGGATCTAGACTGTAGCTTTCAGTTTGAATTCCAGCTGGGAAACAGGAACTAGGACAGCTTTGACTTTTGAGACTGAGGAATCATCCCGCAAGTTTTGGAAAATTGTTTGGTCCCTCTGCTTGGCCAACAGCAATGGTTTAATTTAATCAACCATCAACACTATCTTAGCATCTAGAAATAGAGAAGGAAGGCCTAGTTGCACTAGATCTTCAATATGTTGTCTCATCTCATCGATGCCTTCCTTCACGACTTTGAGATGGTCTTTGCAATTGTTGGCTGCGACATTGCAACTGAGCACCTCATTGACCTATTTCATGGTGACCATTTTGTCAGGGATTCTTGTGGCTACCAATGTTGCATCCATCATGTTGTATTGCTTTTGCAGCAAGGTTTGGGAGTCTGTGACTCTATTAGAGACTGTGGCTAGAGTGTTCTGTACTGAATTTTCCACCTCACACAATTGCTATGCATTGAGCAGGAAGGTGAGAGATGGCCTGAGCTGGATAATCTCTGAAGAGATTCTCTCCCACATTGACTCATAGAGCTCCTTCACTATTTACATTACTCTAACACCTCTTGGCCTATTAGCTATCTCCATTGTCAGTTGTGTTGTTCTCTCTTGCTCTACTTGGAACTAGGCTTGAAAAGTTGTAGTATTGTTTTGTTCCTCCAACAACCTTTGTTGTGATTAGGTAACTTGTAGTTGAAGTCCTTCGACTCTTCCCTATAACGCTGCATTCTCCTACCTAAGGGCTATTGCTGCATCTTTTGCAAGTGTGAGCTCTACTTTCAATGAATTATTCTAGGCCTGGACTACCTGTTGAGTCTGAAGGGAAATAGTATTTTGCAACTATTTATGCAAACTAGCTATTTCATTATCTCTCTTATTTATTTGTTTGGCCAAACTGTTATAGTTTGCCTTTTATTTGGTCAAATCGGACTCCATCTTATGCAGTATTTTTGATTTCTTCAAATAATATTCTGTGACTGCAGAAGTGGATTCTATCAGCAGCTCAACTCTGTCCCAGGGCCTGAACAGGGACATGTTAATGGCCACTACATTCATCGTATAGTCCTCTAACTGCATTTGCTCACTCAGCTTGTCAATGTTGGGTGATAAATGGGTCACCATCAGTTGCTATTAAATAGGGTCAAATTGTGACCACAAGTGTGGGACAGCTGGTGCTTTATTCTCTTTAATTCTCCTTTTCTCCAATCAGGCTTCTCTTGCCTTCCTAGCAGCATCGGTCTGCATCTAGAAGGTGGAAGGGGATGCAATATGTCATCCTATGAAAGGATACCCTTGTGGCAGGCCATATTGGATAGCCATTGGTTGGCTAGGGGTGAGTTAAAGGGGCATCTTTTTGGGAATAGAGGGGGAGAAATGGGGTAACATAAGGGCCTGAGGTGCTAATGATAGGGTGAATTGCAAAATGGGAATGGCAGTAGTGGTAGGAAGTGTCATTTGGCTAGGTGGAGGCACCACACTGATAGGGAAAGGGATAGACTGAGAGGGAGGAGGGGGAGTAATACTTACATGAGGGGAAGTTGTAGTGCTCTACACTGGGTGTTGTGAAGGCTCCTCTTCCTCCTTTGAATCCAAATGGAATTGCACCCTCTTTCTCTTCCTGGGTGTTTTTGACTCTGGTTGTGTTTGCTTCCCCTCTACCTCTACTGTTGCTGGGGGTGCTTTTAGAGAACTGGGGACTTCAATCACTCCCAATGATGGGGAGGCTTTTGGTGGTGAAGACACCACACTCCTTTATTATTCTATGGTAGCTTTAGCTTGCTCTGAGGCCTACGGTTGTTGGCTTGGACCCACTCCAGCTTTTTGCTCTATCTTGAGTGTTGGCAATTGGCTTATTTTTGGGCTAGATGCAGGGGAGGGATGCCACTCATCCTATATTTCTTCCCATCTTTCATCTGAATCTACACCTCTGAAAGCATGGGTGGTCTGGGAAATTTCCTACCTATATTTCTAATAGGCCTCAATCTTCTCCGCATCCCAACCTTTGTTCCTCAACGTCCTTCTCAAACCAAAAGTCATCCTAACTTTGGGATCATAATCCCTCTATTTATCATAGAAGGTTTCCCATGGCCTATTCTGTGGCAAGGGTAAATCTATCAGTTTAACATAGAGACTAGGAGCATCTTCTATAGGGTTTTTTTTGGTCTCCCAAAAAGGGCGACCTTCATGTGCAATCCTGGCCCCAATCCTATTTGTCCTCACCACGGAAGCTATGTAATCAGCTGGGTCATAAACCCATTTGTCCTTGACTAACAAGAACCCCAAGAAGGCCAACTTCCTCAGAAATATAGTCTCAGCCTCTCTGGCTTCCAGGCTTATGTTGCCTACCATCCACGGGAGATTATACATTTTCCTCTTCTTCTTCTCGAAGCCATACTCATTGTCAACTACCGACACCTACCTAGTGACTTCCAAGAATGCCAACCTAAGAGTTAAGGTCTTTGGTAGTAACACTACTTCTCTAAAAAATCCATGAACCCTTATGATCATGTGATGGGACCCAAAATAGAAGTCACATAGGATTGGACAATTGACCAGGAGGTTCGTGACACTTGGGAATAACCTATTTATGACCAGCTCGAGGCTAAGGCAATGAAGAAAAGAGTAACAAATAGTTCCCAAAAATCATACGGGTCACTAGTTCTTGATAAAACATGTGCCCATGCAGACACAGGAAAGGTCCTTTGGGGGTCAAAAGATGGGTCATACATGTTCAAATTCATATATCATGTGAAAAGGTCAGGGTTTTGATGTAGTATAAGATGGAACAAAAAAGAGGAATACCTAAATACCCCTTTTGACCTGAATTGGGTTAGTTGCTCCACCATTGAGAAGGTGATGTGCTCTGAGAAGTCAAGTCGGTACTCCTACATCTTATTGATCATCTTTAGCCTAAAAAGGATGACCATTTGCTCTGCATATACTGCTATGTCATCCTTCATGCCAAAGATGAGAGCCATCATTGACAGTGTGTCTTGGCTAGCGGGTGTGAATTGAGTTCTTGGTGCAGGGAGCATGGGTACCATTGTATCACCATCGGCCATTTGTAACTCAGACCTCAAAAACCTTGTCTGAGTGTTGACATTCACCCACATCCTTTTCATCCTATCAATAGTGGGGAATGTGGTGGTATTATCATAATGTAGGGCTATCATGTCCCTGATAGCTTGTGGGGTGACTTGTGGCATGAAGGGGCCTTGTTGAATGGTGCCAAATTATGCATGGAGCAAATTTGCACATAATTCAATCAAATTAGGGCATGGGTGCACAATTGGGACAATGAATTGAGTCAGTTATGAGGTCCATATCCTCATTTTGAACATCTCTAGCTCTTTGAAGACACCTTTGGTGTTCCTCTTCTCTAAGGTTCTTGCTACTAGCCCTTTGCAAGATCAAGTCCACTATTCCATCTGCATAATCCTTTACCTTTGATGGGTCACTGGCTTGATTGACTCCCATGATTTTGGTTCTTGTATAGCTTCTCAACGGTTGCACAGGAGCTACAACATATGATTTACTAGCTAGTAACCTATCGAGATATCCAGGTGTCCCTATTCCTTGTTGTAAAGATGATGTTCCCGCCATCTCATTATCTCTTATGTAAAACTTGGTATGAACCTTGTGCAAGATAAAAACACACTTGTTGAAGTAAACTTTACTAAGTGTTAATAATCGCAATGAGCAGGATATTTTCGTAGGTGCAGGAATGCTTGAGAGTTTGTAAACTTTAAAAATTGCTAAGGAATATTTATGGGCCTATCAAGTCCCAAATAGCATTAAATTTGGATGATCATTAACAAATCCTACTCAATCTTCAGGAATCAGTGAGGTGGACACACTATGCAAGTTGCAGCGCAAGGTACCTTAGAGATTTCAAAAGATTGGGGAAGCATTTAATGCAGCAAAATTTAAAGAATTAAAACTTCTAAGATGCTAACTCTGCATTTAAAATTCTTATTTAAAATAAAAATGAGAAAACAACAATGGAAAACAAAACAATGCGGGAATGGGAAACTACCTAACTACATTAATTAAACATCTTTATTTCCCTCTGGGATCAAAAATGAACTTTCCAACGTCTTTTTTATGATAAGCCAACTTATGTTGCCATACAAGTGGTTGAAACGGGTATACCTTTGGTGAAATGTCTTTTGTGCAAGCCACATGTATTTGCTTACATTCGAACGAGTCTGAGTTGAACATGCTTTCAACATCCATAAGCTCTTCTTGTCCTTGAAAGCCCATTGAATATTGGTTCTTCATGTTGTCTTGTGTCATCAAGAAATCAATGGTTGTTGTTTCTTCACTCTATGCCTTTTGATATCCATTATCTTTTGGCTTATCTCCTTCTACCTCATTTTTAGGTTCCATTGTATCATCGTGCCTCTTGATGATTTTAACCTTTTGAAAGGATAAATCTAAAGGCTGGCATCCCCTCTACATACCCAATTGAGTCTCAATGTTTTCTTCTCCACATTTGGCCAATTCATAGTCTTCTTGAAGATAGTGTCACCTGTCTCAATGACTTGATCAAAGAAGTGTCCATGTTCCTTCATCTCTTCCTCATCAGAGGTTAAGACAAAATCTTGTGACTTGTCCTCTCGTTCATCAAAGGGGTAACCTATGGTGATTTCCTCCTTATCTATACTTATGGAATCCTCTTGACTAGCTATGAATTGAGCATATTCCTCTGCACACTTATTCACTTCCTCTAAAACATATTATTCTTTGAAAAGGGATAAGGAGGAAGGCTGTGATGAAAAAAAAGAAGCTTTTTGAGGAAGGGTGGAAAGGACTTGAGGGGAAAGTGAGGGTTTGGAGTCCTCTTCCTTTTTTGCTATCATAGCCTCTGTATTATTGTGGAAATGACCTTGACAGGTTTGACCTGGCTCATGAACAGGGGTGGCATATGTCTGATATGGAATTTGTGGTGGTGGATATGCATTTTAATAGACTTGGTAAGGTTTTCTCTCATGAATGCTCAGCTTCTCTTCTAGAAATGCAATCAACCCACACACATCCAGCATCTCATATGTAAGCCCTTGCCAATTTGTTATTTCAATGGGATCCCATTCACTTTTAATCAGATCTACCACATCCCTTATTTGATGGATGACATGATTAGGGATTTCTTGGCCATATCCCCTTCTGCTATCAAGCTCTAACACATTTTTTAAATCCCAGTAATGTTTTTTTGAAGGTGAAAATAGGATTAGGTTGAGCATGGGATATGACATATTAGGGAGACTAGGCATAAGACTGGTATAGCTCATCCTTGTTACTTGACATGATTCTAGGAGAATCTTGTTCTTGATTACAAATATATGAAGGAGAATAAGACCCATAGCTATGAGTAACAAAATTATACATACCAAAAGGTGATTTTTTGATGATACCAGGACTGCTTGATTGACTGATTTGACTTAGAGTCATTATTGGTGTTGATAAAACCTCCAAAGGCTAATTGGCCGAAGAACACACCAAAATTCTTCAACTCCTTGAAAGATTGGTCCCACTGGGCATGCCAAAAACTGTTGATGGCTAAAATTGTGCTTGATCTTAATCAGTCAACAATGGGAAGTTTCAAGCTGTGGGACAATGCGGCTTGAAAAAACCTCTAGATTTTAGAGAAGCTGGTCTCTTCTTTTATATCAAGTGTTTGGGGGAAAAGGGATAGGAAATTAAACAAAAATGAAAATGTAGGAATTGAAACCTAACTATGGCAATACACCTAAGTGTAATCCTAATCCTAACCTGAGCACAGTGAAACTATTATAGGATTCAATTACATTTAAGAGTAGACAAGTGCATGATCAATGTAAAAGATTGAAATAATAGAAATAGAGGCTCACAACAGGGGATTCTTTTGCTAAGATACAGAGAATGTCAACAAAGGCATAGTGTTCAATCTTCTTAATAGAATATTTCAATCACATAAGAGGCATAGAAATCACGTGCAGTTATGTAGAACTTCTGATTCAAGAAAATGAGACAAAAGCAAATGACATTCTTAATCACAACTCCAAAGAATCTACAGTATAAACTACCTTTGCAAATGACACAGATAACATCAACCAAGGCATAGAGGTCAATCTTCTTAATTCATCCAGCCACATAAAAGGCATAGAAACATGCATAATGACATCAATTGTACAATTCAATAAAAATGAGACAGAAGCAAATGATATTACTAGCCAAAAACTCTAGCAAGTTTCAAACTATAGAATCCCCCCCTTTTTCTTGCACACTGATCCTCTTCTTTTATAGCCTTGAATGTCCCCTTTCATTACCCCTTTTCATGTGCAATTCTACTCCACTCTTAACTCACAGGGGACAAAACAGATGGTGCTTTCAATGCCTTAGATGCATCCTGGTCTTATCAAGAACTGCCCTGACTGTGGCATGGCAATTCATGTCTAGTACCTCCCTTTATGCCTAAATTTCTCGTTCCATCACCTGCTTAGCCACTCAACTGTCTATTCTACCTCCACTTATAGGGGACAAAATAGATGGTGCTTTCAATGCCTTGAAAGCCCCAAAAATCTTCTTGATGCATTGTTCTATCTACCAGGAATAACTTCCACCGAGTTTCCCTCCATCTTTGTTGTAACAGATAGACGGACACTCTATTTTGTTGAAATGGAAGAGGACACTTAGTCAATCCATGAAAATTCTCTTTATGTTCTAGAAGGCACCAAAGAATGACACTTGGCACCTTCCACCTAATTATTGAAGACACCCAGCATTTTCCACTTTCTCTATATTCTTCTCAGGAATGCTCCACCTTCGACACTTGTCGCAATCTGCTTCTTTGATACTTCTCAATTTTAACAAAATAAAACTCACCGCGTTGCTTGCTCAAGCAACTTTTTATGAGGGGATGGATGCACATGGTAGTCTTTGCATGTTGACACTCAACACTTCCACAGTCCTTTGAAATAACCTTCAGGACCCACCACAATCTTTATTCAACAATGAGGCTCGAAGATGGTCTCTCAGAAGTTGACACGTGGCAACCTCCACTGCTCCTGGGAAGATACGTGGCATCTTTCACTTCTACTAGGGGTATGTGGCACCTTCCACTTTTTCTAGGGATGGAGTAAGAAGGGGCTCATAGAGTGACACTCGGTATCATCCATTGCTTTATGGCACTTAAGCAAAATAAAATGATGCCTTTATATGTTAAACCAAAGTCTTGAACCTAGGCATTAAACCAAAGTCTCTCAGATGCCGACACATGGTGACTTCCGCTACTTCTTTAAAAAGGTAGTTCAAGGCCTCCCATGACTACCACCTAGTGCTTTCCACTTTTTCTATATTCTTAGCTTGTTGAAGACCTTTGTCAAAAAATAGCACAAAACGTGGGTGCTAATATGAGACGTGGGTGCTGACATGTGGTGCATTCTGCTTAGCTGCTACTGGATACGTGGCTCATTCCGTGGCCTTCCTGAAAGTTATAAAAGGGGGCTCGGAGGTCTCCAGCTGTTTGGCTTCGTGTTTCAAAAAGAGACATTTGGCGGCCTCTGCTCGAATTTAATACTTATGCAAAATGAAATGAAAGAAACAAAAGGGGGGAAAAGGAACCATGCTCAGAGAGCGACACTTGGCAGCTTTTACTGCACTTTGACACGTAGGCCAAAATGAACCCGCCCTCTGCTCCAAAATTTTGCCACCATGACCAAGGTATGCATGAACCAAAATTGTAGTGCTCAACTGAAAAAATTAAATACAATGTAGAGTAAAAATTTACTCTACAGGTTTCATCTCCCAGCATTGACTTTATTTGGCTCTTAATTAGAGTGGCACACAGGACGTACTGGCACTTTGGACATCACACTACACTGAGCAAATAAAAGGATGTAGTGGTTGTAAAAAAGACTAGACCTTTTTACAATAATCCAAGTGATACGGACCCAAAATCTATGCTTTTCTTTTGCATTGTTTGGCATGAAATTCATTGTGTAATTAATTCCCCTAGATCATTTGGAAACTTATTAGATCTTAGACAAATCCTTATTTGTCATTGAAGTCTTATTGGTGCAACATGCACCTCAAGGTCCATGTCACAGTACTATCATTTGAGAAAAGGGGGGTGTAAAAACCCTACTATATAATGTGCATTTACTTATGGATGAACACTTAAAATCCTCTCAAATGATGTATATTGATAGATTCCAATAATACCAAGAAATCTTGTTAGTTAAGGATATAAGATCAATTAATTATTTGATCTTGTCCTAGATAAAAGCCTTGTTTGAAGTCAAAACTTGTTGTAAACAAATAATCCAAACCAAACACATAGTCCAAATTTTCCTTTAAACAAAGAGGCATTATGATGCCCATGTGAGATCATCAATTTGACTTGTTAAAAGTTCATTAAAATCTTGAGAGTCATATCATCCACTTTAGTGCAGTTATTTTACCCAATTGAGTCTAGACCTTTACCAAAGTTTTTTAAGTCCTTCACTTATAATCTAAATTTGAATTACACCTTTATAAGTTCATAGGGTTGATGTGTTAAGTAGGTTCACCATTTGCGCTAAAATTGAGGGAACTTAGGTTTAATTTCCAATTTAGGTTGAAGGTCATTCAAGACTCATAATCATTGTCATCACTTGATATACTTAAGCCATTTTGTGCTAAACACTTGAACTTTGAGTCTATGCACCACAACATTTTGAGTCAAAAAAAGTAGTGTTATGATGTCAAAATTGTGAGAAAATGTCTTTGCCTTAGAGAGTTTTTGAAACAAACCTTTTTGTCACACCTTTTGGGTAGTATATCATCATTACACTACCCAAAACATTTTGAATATTATTGCATAGACCCTCTTACATAGAGTTCCAAATTTGTTCCTACATTTTCAGACCAATCTGAGAGTACTTTTGTGATCTTTTGTCTAAAATAGTTATATTTTTTACTTTTATTTAGATTGTTTGTCAAAAGAACCAAGTTTTATACCATTTTTTATGAGACAATAAACTATTTCTAAGGTGCCTTTTATTTCATACCTTATACCTAGTTGATCAAGTTCATGTCCAAAAATCAAATGCCTAGTGTTTGTTAGAAGTGTTTCAAATCCATTAGATTAAAACTTTCATCTTTTCTAAAGTCTAGCTTTTGATGTTTTTTAGCCAAGAGTCCTAGCACATGCCTTGTTTGAGCCTAGATTTTGACATCGCATTTGGATAAAATACCTAGCAACTTTTAAATTTCTAGATTAGACTTATTTGAAACACTTTGACCTTAGAGTTTGGCATTTTTATTTTTGATTCATTTTCTTTCTTATCTTTGTGTGAATAGTGAAATGTTAGGTACTTCATGCTAGCTTGTTTCCTCACAAATCTTTGCACAAACCTTTTGATCCTTTTGACAAATCTAGACCAAGTTGGAACATCATATATTTTAGACATTATCCTTTTTAGAGTTTGTAAAACTCGACCTTTTATCACAAAATAAATACTATGGATCCCAACATGTATTCCTACACTCATAGTGGACTCATGTACAATCCAAGGATTAATAATGAAGTTGTACAGGAAGAAATGGTGCAAGACCCCAATGTGGATAATATTGCTTATGAGATGAATTCTTATCCCTCTTATAATACTCAATCAGGGGCACAAATCCAAGATCTATTGGCTAATAATTTGTTTAACACACCACCTTATTTAGGACAAGACCAAGAGTGAACCGCACAATACCTAGCTACAATACCCCCAATGGATGAGCCAGTTATTCAACAGTCATATTCTAATAATATGGCTTCCACGTATGATCCATTTTTATTTGAGTGATATTTATTAGAGAATAAATATGAGATTTTGGTTAGAGCCATAAAGGTAGGGGCCAAGTTTCCAGTAGCCTTCCCCCATGAAAATTTACCAAGTCTAGTAAGAGTACCCAACAATATCATTTACAATCAATAAGATTCTTCTAAAAATCCTATGGATCTAGTCCAAATAACATATCAAGACCTTAATATATCTAATCGAGGCAAAAACATCATGGAAAATCACTTTAACCAAATGTAGATAGCATATCAAACCTACCTAAATCTAGCACATGATTTCAATCAGATGAACATAGTAAGTAAACCTCTTATTGACCTAGTTCCTTCAATAGGATTATTAATAGAGTTAATTGGATAAGATAATTTGAGTTTCAACCCATTCATGCAAACCACTTCGATAGATAACTTGATGCATATGCCCGTTATTGAAGAAATGTCTTTGGCCTCTACATAGAATAGTGAACCAAATGTAGTAGACAATGTGAAAACAATGTCGAACCCTGATCAAAGTGGTACTAACACACAAAAAACTAGCCAACAACATGTGCCTATAGTTCATCCCATGAGTGGATTGTCAGACCAAGTAATAGGAGTTTATACACCCCAACCTCAACCGATTGCTTCCTCAAGTATACAACCTATGAGATTAGGTAATCAAACAACAGCCAATGCCACACCTCAATGATAGAATGTGATGAATCCTACTCCTTAATAAGTAACGAGTAGTATTCCACAACAATAGGCATAATCTAGTATATCAATGCAATAGAGGAAAAATACATTACCACCTCAATCAGGGGCAACCAATGTTCCACCTCACTAGATAATGATGAACATACCTCTTCAGTCACAGACTAATATGCCAATCCAAAACCAAGCAATGATTAGTCAACAACATGTAAATATTGGTCAGTGATAGATGCCAAATCTACAACCTACTTTCACTTCATATGGATTCATCTAACAAGGAGGTCCCTATGTTTCTCAAGTACCTACTAGATAATTGTTGGTTCAAAATATGCCACAAATCCAGATATAGGGTCTTGGTCTATGAATTCCCACTCAACAGCAAGGTTCAATTAGTTGGTAGCACGTCCATTTTCAACCACAAAAGGCATAGTATAGTTATATCCCTCTATCCCAACCACAAAATCCTCTAAATCAAACCTTTATTGTCAACCCAAACCAAAATATCGCACAACTAAGTTAGCAATTTTAATTACATCCTAATCCACATATACATATTCCTGGTCCATTCCCCAACTAAACCAATATACCTTAATAGGTATCTCTATCATACCCTGGTCAAAGTGTCCCACTTTTGGCCTCCCAACCATCTACCCAAACTAATATTCTCCATCAAACCAATGTTCCTTCCAGTTTCCTGTCCCAAGAATTATAATAGATGAAGGATGCAATTTCTACCATTCAAGCTGGTAAACAGATTAAAATTATTAAATTAGATGATGTGTGTTCCTACCCATTCAATATATATTATTTGTATATATCATTTCCTCTAGGATATGAACCACCAAAATTCAAAAAATACAAAGGGAAAGGTGACTCTATGGCTCATTTGACCAAATTCTTTGTCACATGTCAACCAGTGGCATATAACGACATTTACCTTTTGCTATTATTTTTAAGGAGCTTGGCTGGACAAGCCTTGGAGTGGTTTTTAAAGTTGCCCAAAAAATTAGTAATGGATTTTGATGATATTTCCGATAAGTTTTTGTAACACTTTTCCTATAATCTCAAACATAAGATTTCATTAGTGGACTTAACGCAAGCAAAGCAAAAATATGGTGAGAGTTTTACAAGTTATTTATAGTGATAGAGATCCCTTGCAAGTTGTTTTATCCATAGTTTACTAGATAAATAATTAGTCATTGTGTTTACCAAAAATTTGCATAGCAAAATAGCTTATCATTTAGAATTATAATGTGCACATACGTTTAAATAGATCATTGATAAAGGTTTGTTGATCGAGTGAGCACTCATCAATAAAAGAATCATCAATATTAATCCAAATAATCAAAATCAAGGTACCAATCAATGAAATGACCAACATCAATATCCCATTCAATTTTCAACATCGTAACCATCATAGACCACTAACCAAGAAAAACCAAAGTAATTCAACCACAATAAGAATGTTATGGGAAATGGAGTAATTAAATTATGTCATATACAAACAATGAAAACATCATTTGTACCACCATTTTAGCTTACTCCTACCTAGTAACCTCTCCAACCAATGCCATAAGCAAAATAACCAAGACCTACACAATAAATATAGTAGCCTTTACCATTACAAACCCCTCCTCTTAGAATAATCATGCCTACACATCATGTCTTTAGTGACCTAAGAGAACCTAATGAGTCTATATTTCATAAGCTTGTTATTGCTAATCTGATATGTTGGCCTATACTAAAGCATTATCTACAAGGCATTCCTTATCTTGATTGGTATCATGAAAATGAATTCTGTGACTATCATCAGGTCAACAAGCATAATCTATAAAGATGTGTCCAAATCAAGCATTTAATTGAGACTATGTTGGAGAATGGAGAGATAACATTAGAAAATGGTGCTTCCACTTCCAATCAAACCCTTGGGATTTATCAAAACCCCTTTCCTTGACATAACAATTAGCAACAGCAAAATAATCAGCAATAGCAATAACAATGGCTAGTGTAATAGCAAAATCAACATCAAAGGCTGAACTAGTTGAATTAACAAAATCAATAGTAGAATTTATAATGATAGAACAATGGACAAGACTAAGGTCAAACTGGTAATAACCAACAAACATACCATGTAGTTGCACATGACTATAATAGGGTTATAGGTCATATTGTAGAGGGTAGCATTAATACCATCTCCATTAATCTTAGACCAAGCACTAATTAGCCTAGACCATTGCTAAACAACATCATTCAACCAAATTACATGGATAATTCTTCTTTGACCTGAGAGTGCATACAAGAAAACCACCAAAATAGGACTTCCCTTTTTAGACCTTATATCGACAACTCATCCTTACCACATGACCACATGTAAGTGCACCAACAACTGAGACTTGTCCTATCTGGTCCCACACCATTCCCAACATTAGTTAGCAATAATGATCAAATATTTAATTCCAATTATGCAATCACAACTTAAAGATCAAATATTACTATCCTAGGACCACAACCATCCACCATTTTATGTGTCATTTAACCAGCCATTCAGCCTCAAAATAAACCATTCACTATTGACCAAGACAATAAATTTGATATTATGATACAATTGCAAAAGACACTAGCACAAATTTATATTTTAGATTTACTATGAATGTCAATAATCCACAAGAACATCTTGAATGAGTTTTTGACTCAATCCATTGTTGCTAGTGACATATCCCCTAATAGATTTCAAGCTTTGGTTGGACACCTAGCTCCAACCCAGCAAGTCACATTCAACCAAAATGATGTCTTCTCTTGGCCCACTCCATAATAATCCATTATACATCAAATTTTATATAATATGGCATAAAGTGAAATGTGTCCTTATAGACAATGGATCTAGCCTCAACATATTATCTCTAAAGCTCATCAAGCTTCTTGAGTACATAATGATAGATCTCCAGCTAGAAACAATAACCATCAAATCCTATGATAATTAGGAAAGAGAATCATAAGGCACCATTAGTTTGCTAGTTATCATTGGGCCTTTGACACATGATACACTTTTTCATGTGCTTGATCTTGAGTTATCATACAATATGCTCTAGGAAAGCCTTAGCTACATGAGATTCATACAGTCCCATCAACATTGTACTAATGTATCAAGTTTTTCGACTCAAGAATGGAAGTGAATATTCTAGGAGATTTACACCCATATGAACACTACAAGTATCTTGAGGCCAAATTTAAAAGCTACAATTATCAGTATGACATGAGTCCAAGTTCCAAGCAAGATAAAAGAAAGGCTATACTTATTGATCCTTCACCAGATAATTACATAGATCCTAATACCTTAGATTCTCTTTCCCATATGCCACTACTTGAAGCTTCCAATCATTTCACCATTTTAGATAATAGATTGGGAGAGTATGTGACCCATGATATATTTCATATTTCCAATCTTCCTCATAATTTAAAAACCTTTGGGCAACCTAAAGTCACCCCACATATGCATTGGGAACAAAAGAACAAAGATAAGGGACCTATCACATTTGTACCAGCATCTAGCCTAGGACCTGGCCCTCTTAAAGGGGATGAATCATGGTTATATAATAACAACTACGCTAATTATTATAAAAATGTAAAGTATCATATTCTCAATAAGATCATGAAGCATCACAATTATGAAAGAAGAGGCCTCAGACTGAATCAACAAGGAACTATCAAACCAATTTCCATGACTAAGTATGAAAGACCTTATAGACTTAGATTTAAACCACTTGGGGTTGACCCCACATATTTTATTCAAACTCCATCACCAACAATTAGTGATGATGATGCTGACAGTGAAGTAGAGTCTGATCATAGTCTCACATTTGATAACCTAGTTGAAACCAACTTGTTTGATAATAATACCATTTGTACCCTTACCTCAGCCATTCCTTGTAACTCATTACCAGTATATCATCCCCAACTGATAGATTGGGACTAACAAGAATCTATTTTTTCAATTAATGAGTTCAAAAATGATGAGGTATTCTATGACTTTTTAGGCCTTAAATATAATGTTCCATTGGGATATCATAAATCAGGTTTCTCAATCACATTAGATCTTGCAACCTATTTTAGAGAGGGAGTGAACACCCTTAGCCAAAAAAAAACAAGTAAAACATTAAGGCCCCAAAGTGAAAACCTCTTTGAGGTGCTTTATAACCAAGAAAAAAGTAAAGATAAAGGTCGGTCTAGTGGTGAAAACCTATTTTAGGCATCATTAGATGGGGGTGTTCATTCTTCTTTGAATTTAGACCAGGAGACCACCAATGATGAACTTGTCTATAGATCTGAGTTTAGATTTAGGCAATAACAAGTATTTGATCAAATTCTTAAAGATTTTTTTTTTTCACATGGCCAGATCTCCTATTAGGGGACTCAAATTCATCATGCCTAGGAGAAGTTAAAGAGCAAGTCCTAACAGAGGACCCTAATGTAATCCAAAAGATTAATTCATTGCCTACTATCTTAAAAGATGGTTTGACCCTTCTAGTCAAAGCTAGAATAGAGGTAAATATTGAGACTCCATCATAATTGAAATGGATAAAACTAGTAGCATCCCTCACTAAGGAGGAATGTGACATCTTTATAGCTCTGTTAAGAGAATTTGTATATATCTTTGCATGGGCCTATTCTGACATGTCAGGTTTAGACCCCACCTTGGTTTTGCACCACCTTGTGGTTAATCTTGATGTTAAACCAATAAAACAAATGCTATGTAAGATGCATCCTCACATTAGTGTATTGGTAAATAAAGATTTAGAAAAACTCTTATAAGTAGGATGTAACTGACCCATTGACTACTCAAAATGGATCTCTAGTGTGGTCCCTGTTACTAAAAAATCTTGAAGGGATTAGAATTTATACTAATTTTTAAGACATCAACAAAGCTTGTCCTAAAGATATTTTTTTTCTTGCCTAATATCGACATGATTATCAACTCCACGGCTAGTTATAAAATGCTTTCACTCATGGATGGATCTTCAAGATACATCCAAATCAGAATAGCACCAAAAGACCAATATAAAATATTGTTCACCACTCCATGGGGAACATTTTGTTATCAAGTAATGTCATTTGGCCTTAAGAATGTAAGAGCTACATATCAAAGGGCCATGATTGTCATATTCCATGATATTATTGAAGACTATGTTGATGATATATTAGAAAAATCCAAAACTAGGGTTGACCATCCAACAGTGGTGTGTAAGATATTTGAAAGATTATGGGAGTACAAAGTCAGACTTAATCCAAAGAAATATGTGTTCAGTATAACTTCAGGCAAACTACTTGGCTTCATTGTGTCTCATAGAGGTATTGAATTCAATCTGACTAAAGTCTATGCTATAATTGAGATGCTACCACCAACTAATTTAAAGCAACTCTATAGTTTTTAGGGTAATATCCAGTCAATTTGAAGCTTCATCTCTGAGCTAATAGATAAGTGTCATCCATTTACACACATTTTGAAGAAGGGAGTTTCATTTCACTAGGATGATCACTGCTAAATAGCTTTTCAACAACTCAAAGACTATCTTGTTAATTTGCCTATTTTAATACCTCTTATGCCAAGAAAGTCATTTTTGTTATACCTATCAGCTATTGACCATGCTCTGGAGGCACTCTTGGTTCAACATGATGACAATGTAAAAGAGCATGCCATATACTACCTAATTCATACCTTGGTTACATATGAATATAACTATGCACCTCTTGAAAAATCTTGTCTGGCCATGGTATTTATGTTGGAAATATTGTCATTGATGTCAAAGGTCTAACATTTTTAGTGATAAAGGCCCCATTGCATTTAATGGAGTTTTTAATATTCATATCTTAGCTAATGTCTATTAATATTTATTTAATATTAATTAATATATTTTTGGTTGTATATAAGTCAAAAGAGGGCCCATGAAGAAGTCAAAGAGTCATGGGGTAAAAGACGAAAGAGGAATGGGATGCATTTTCTTATTAAGAGTCATCTTTAAGAATTCTAAGAGTCACCATGTGAAGACAAAATAGGTATAGCACATTTTTCCATGAAAGGACACTTTGAAGAATATCAAAAGTCACCAAGTTAAAGACAAAAGAGGAAAGGATGTTTTTGCTTATGAAGGGTCACCATATGACTTTTCAAATGCAAGGATGCAAAGGGTCATGTAATTTTGGCACCATTTTCCATGAGGATTGAAGGGTCACAAAGGGTGAATGCCAAAGGTCATTTAGAAAGCTATAAATAAAGGCTTGAGAAGCTATTTGTAAAATGCAAGAGAGTGCATGGTTTATATTTATTTTCAAAGAGAGAAAAGCAAGAGATGTTGTAGAGTTATATCATTTATTAAGTAATCAACATAGAGACATAGATGTGTTTTATACACAAGAGGGGTCGGTGCTCCTGTGGGTTGGTGCTCACAAATCTTTGTAAGGATTTGGTGCTCTTATAGGTTGGTGCTCACAAATAGTTGTTATGTTGGTGCTCAGCAAAGGGGTTGGTGCTCCTGCAAGTTGGTGCTTGTGAACTTTGTATTTTGAGTTGGTGCTCATTCATATACTTGACATTATTCTTTGTAGTTTTTTCCACTTTGGGTTTCCACATAAAAATTTGGTGTCTCTCTCTCTCTTGTGTGGTGAAAATTATTATTTCAATTTTATTGCATATCTTGAATGTATGATTGAGTGGTTAAAGAAAAGAAATCAGATTAAGAAAAAGACATATAATATATTGATTCACCTCCCCCCTCTCAGTATCTTTCATGTTTAACAATTGATATCAGAGCAGGTTCCTTTTGAAAAATTTTTACAGCTTGAAGGAAGATCGAGAAAGCATGATGACTAGATCACATGAAGAATTTTCTATAAATAAGGCACCTTTGTTTGATGAGATGAATTATGTTTTTTGGAGCATAAGGATGAAGACTTATTTGATGGCCCTTAGATTTGACATATGACAAGCAGTGGTGAAGGAATATGAAGAGCCATAGACACTTGTAACTATTCTTGTAGAAAATAAGACAAGTGAAAATAATGCTAAAGCTTTAAATGTTATTTTATATGGTTTATGTGAATATAAATTTGTTAAAGTTATGCCATGTAAATTTTCTCATTAAACTTAGGTAAAACTTGAAAATATTTACAAAGGTGATGGAAAGGTTCAGTAAGCTAAGCTTCAGACTTTCGAAAGATAGTTTGAGAGTTTGAAGATGGAAGAAGAAGAAAACATAACAAATTATCTCTTGTGGGTTGATCAAATAGTTAATCATATTCAAGGTCTTAGAGAAAATTTAGAAGAATCAACTATGGTTCAAAAGGTTTTGAGATCTCTACCATTGAGATATGATGCAAAAGTTTTGGTAATTGAAGAGATGAAAAATTTAGCCAAGCTAAAGATGGATGAGCTTCATGTTATTCTTATGGCATATGAGATGCGGATTGAACAAGATAAACCCTTAAAGAGAGAAGCAGCCTTCAATACATCAAAGAAAGGGAAGGCTAAAATTCAAGAATCAAGTGATAATTCTAGTGATGATGAAGATGACAATGAAGATCTATTCATTCGCAACTCGAAAAGGGGCATAGAAAAATATCAAAGAAAATTACCTTTTAAATGTTTTAATTATAGAAAGATTGGACATTTTTTAGCTAAATTCCCAAATAAGGGTAATGATGACAATGAAGAAGGAAAGTCTACATACAAGAAGAATTTCAAAGGCAAACTCAAGAAGAGATTCAAGAAGAAGAGTTTGTATTCTAAAGATCCTAGCTCAAATGAAGATAGTGGAGTCAATGACTCAAAAGAAGAAGAGATTATATTCATGGCCAAACATGAAAATGTTTATGCAAGTAAAATTATAGATGATCAAGAAGAAGAATAGGATGAAGTTGAAATGAATCTGAAAGGAGAACTCATTTGTGCCTTAGAAGAGGTAAAATCTCTTGAAAAAAGGATCGAGATTAAAGCTCTAGATCAAGAAAAATGAAAAGGAGTCAAAGAAAATAATTTAAGATCTACAAGCACACTTTGAAGAAGCCAAAAATAATGAAGAATATCTAATGGCATAGTTGAAAATAGTAAGTAAAGAATGTGAAAGGTATGTTATTGAAATTACTTCTTTAAAAGTAGATCTTGAGAAAATAAAAAAAGCAATCAATGATAGAGTAGCCAATGATTCAAAATTTGAGAATAGCACTAATATGTTGAATAAGATATTAGAAAATCAAAGATCAATGTCAGATAAGATAGGTATTAGATTTGAAAAAGAGAAAGAAGAGGTCACTACTTTCACAAACAAGGAAAAAGGAAAGAGCTATACTGAAGCTCTTATAAAAGAAGAAATAAAAAGGGAAGAAGTTAAGAATATAGAGGACATCTCAAATAAAGAAGGCTAGAGGGAACAGAGCTATAAAAGGCAATTAGGTCATAAATACACTAATAGATCCTATTTTTATTGTAATGATATGATTATAAGAAATTAGAATGTCAAAAAAGAGTTAATAGTTTTAGAACTAAGGAGAAGGAAAGTCATATAGAGTCAAGCAGAAGCCATAAGTCTTTTGCTCCTCTATCAGGCTTTAATGAAGAGGTCATAATATGTTACAAGTGAAACAAATTTATACATATATCTTGGTACTATAGAAGTGTGTTTGAGTCAGTCAAGCAGGACCAAATTTTCAAGGCTCCATTCAACAAGAAGAAAGTTTAGACAGGTTCATGGTAAAATAAATAACCTAAAAATTCTATGTTGGTGCAGACAGCATTGCATGCAAGAAATGAATAAAATCTATGGTTCATTGATAGTATATGTTTGAGACACATGATAGGAGACAAGAGCAAGTTTATAACCTTGAAGAAGATCAATGGTGGCACAGTGAAATTCGGAGACAATACTACTACCAAAATTGTTGGAAAAGGTACACTAAGTTTGGATAATGGTAGAACTAAAACTAAAAATGTTTTGTATGTAGAAGGTCTTAAGCATAATATTTTGAGTGTAATTTAAATGTGTGATTAGGGGCACACAATAATTTTTTATGTATAAGGTAATGAAATTACAAGAAAACATTCAAATATGTTGGTTGCAAATGCTCAAAGAACATACAATAATTTATATATGCTATCAAACATCAAAGGTCAAAGATATTGTTCGAGTCAAATTGAAGAAATTTAGTTATGGTACAGGAGAATAGGTCACATAAATTTTGATAATATTGTCAACATAATCAAGAAGCAAGCAGTCAAAAATTTTCTAAAGATTATAAAGCCATCTGACACGCTTTGTGAACCTTGTCAGCATGAGAAGCAGGCTAGAAGGTGGTTCAAAATAAAAGAGTACTCAACTACTTAGATGCTAGAGCTTGTTCACACTAATCTATGTGGACCTATGAGAACTCAAAGTACTCAAGGTGAGAAGTAGTTCATGTTTATTATTGATGATTTTTCACGTATGACATGGGTAATATTTTTAAAGAAAAAATCAGAAGCTTTTAGATATTTCAAAGCATTCAAAGCATTAGTTGAGAATGAAATCAGTTTGAAAATTAAGTGTCTAAGATTAGATCAAGGAGGAGAATTAATGTTAGATCAACTTGTTGAGTTTTTTGAAAACCATTGAATAAAGAGACATTATTCAACAGCCAGAACTCTACAGCAAAATAGAGTAGTTGAATGAAAAAATAGAACAGTTCAGGAGATGGCAAGGATAATGCTAAATGAATTTAAGATAGCAGATAAATACTAGAGAGAGGCAATTGCTATAGCAGTGCATATTCAAAATAGAGAATTATTAAGATTCAATAGTGATAAGACTCCTTATGAGATATGAAAAGACAAACTAACAACAGTTGATTATTTTAGAGTTTTTGACAATAGATGCTTCATAAAAAGAACAGATGAAAAACTTGGTAAGTTTGAATCTAGATCAGATGAAGGTATATTTCTTAGTTATTTTTTTAAAAGTAAAGCTTATAAATGTTATAACAAAATAACCAAGAAAATTTTTGAAAGTGTAAGTGTCAGGATAGAAGAAGATAGAACATAAAGAATCAATGATCCAATAGACATTCCTAAAATCATTGAAGAGGAAGGTTTTGAAAAATCAGATCAAGATGAGGAGGAGAAAAAGGGCACCAAGACTCCATCCAACTATGTTTAGAGAAATCATAATGAAAGTGACATCATTAGGGACATAAATGAAGGAATTCACACTAGAAGAATGATGGTAAGTGAATCTGAGCAAGTTAATTTTTCTTTGTTATCCAAAATTTAGCCTAAAACTTTTTCATAAACTAGACATGATAAGCATTAGGTTAAGGCTATGGATGAAGAATTAAATTAGATATAAAAAAATTATATTTGGAAATTAGTGCCTAGACCAAAAGATCACAATGTGATAGGAACAAAATGGGTTTACATAAATAAGTTGAATAAAAATTTAAAAAGTGACCAGAAATAAAGCAAGATTAGTATGTAAAAGATATGCTCAAATTGAGGGAAAGATTTTTTTAAAAAGTTGCACCAGTGGTAAGGTTAGAGGATATTATAATGTTTCTAGCATATGCAGTATTTAAAAAATTTAAAGTGTTTTAGATAGATGTCAAATTTGCCTTCCTAAATAGGAATCTAGAAAAAGAGGTCTACATTGAGCAGCCTAAGGGATTTATTCTCTCAAATATTAGTAGCCATGTATGCAAATTGAAAAAAACATTGTATGAATTGAAAAAATCCCCCAGAGCTTGGTATGTAAGACTTGATAAGTACTTGTATGATCAAGGTTTCAAGAGAGGATTTGTTGATAGTAATCTCTACATCAAAATAGAAGGTGAGCATCAATTGATTGTTGTGGTTTATGTTGATGATATCGTTTTTACAGGAAATATTGAAAAGATGATAAAATAATTTTTTGATAATATGCAAAAATAATTTGAGATGTCTATGCTTAGATAATTATCATTTTTCTTAAGATTGTAAATATTTCAGTCAGATAAAAAAATTATATCTCAAAGTAAATATGTTAAGGAAATGTTGAAGATATTTGGTTTTGAGGATTGTGTACCAGTTGGCACACCAATGTATATAAGAAATAAGGTGAGTAAGGATGAAGATTCACCTATTATAGATCAATTTTTTAATATATCTATGATTGGTAGTCTTTTATATTTGACAGCATTGAGGCCAGACATCATGCATGCAGTAGGTATGGTTGTAAGATATCAGTCATCTCCAAAATATAGTCATATTCAGTTGGTGAAGAGAATATTCAGATATATCAAGGGGACATTAGATTATGGATTATGGTATCCACTTGTACACTTTCTACATTTGAAGTAAAATATATTGTAGCAGTATTGTGTTTTACTCAAGTGCTTTGGATGAAGCAAACTTTGGAAGATATCAAGGTAAAGTATGATGAACCTATTTCTATTTTTTGTGATAACACAAGTGTTATAAATATTTTGAAGAATCTAGTGATGCATTCAAGAACAAAACATATTCCTATTAGATATCACTTCTTGAGAGAGTAGGTTGCAGATCAATAGGTTAAGATGGAGTATATTAGTACTATAGAGTAAATTGTAGATATTTTCACAAAGGC
Organism: Torreya grandis; assembly: GCA_037957365.1. Taxonomy (NCBI): domain Eukaryota; kingdom Viridiplantae; phylum Streptophyta; class Pinopsida; order Cupressales; family Taxaceae; genus Torreya; species Torreya grandis. Next base: position 468,020 of record JARHVA010002139.1, on the reverse strand, counting down.
ACTACCAAAAGACACATTTGAGTATCTATGAGAGAAGTTGGGAGTAATTTCTTTACTTCATGTCATTGAGGTTCAGCATTAGTTGAGGGGAGCTAAGTGTTAGCTCCACATAGGCCCTTTGCCATTGATATCAAAGGGAGAGAATAATAGGTATAGGTATAAGTGTAGAAATAGGTACATGGAATAGATACAGGGTGCTATAGTAAGGGGGAGTTATTATATGTTTTTTAGATGGTAGTATGTGTAGGCTTCAAGATGTGGTAGTTTTAGTTTTAGGTTTTCCATCAATGACAAAGGGGGAGATTATTGGAAATATTGTCATTGATGTCAAAAGTCTAGCATTTTTGGTGATAAAGGCCCCATTACATTTAATAGTGTTTTTAATATTCATATCTTGGCTAATATGTGTTAATATTTATTTAATATTAATGAATATATTTTTGGTTACATATAAGTCAAAAGAGGACCCATGAAGAAGTCAAAGAGTCATGGGGTAAATGACAAAAGAGGAATAGGGCGTATTTTCTCATGAAGAGTCATCTTAAGAAATTCTAAGAGTCACCATGTGAAGACAAAAGAGGTATGGCACATTTTTCCATGAATGGACACTTTGAGGAATATGAAAAATCACCAAGTTAAAGACAAAAGAGAAAAAGATGCTTTTGATTATGAAGGGTCATTTATGACTTTTCAAATGCAAGGATACGAAGGGTCATGCAAGTTTGTCACCTTTTTCCATGAGGATTGAAGGGTCACAAAGGGTGAATGTCAAAGGTCATTTGGAAAGCTATAAATAAAAGCTTGAGAAGTCATTTGTAAAATACAAGAGAGTGCATGGTTTGTATTTATTTTTGAAGAGAGAAAAGTAGGAGATATTGTAGAGTTATATCATTTTTTGAGTAAGCAACATTGAGAGATAGTTATGTTTTATACATAAGAATGGTTGGTGCTTCTGTGGGTTGGTGCTCATGAATATTTGTAAGGGGTTGGTGCTCTTGTGGGTTAGTGCTCATGAATCTTTGTAAGGGGTTGGTGCTTTTATAGGCTGGTGCTCAAAAATAGTTGTTATGTTGGTGCTCGACAAAGGGGTTGGTGCTTCTATAATTTGGTGCTTGCAAAATTTATATTTTGAGTTATGCTCATTTATATACTTGAAATTATTCTCTATGGTTTTTCCTCTTTTGGGTTTCCACTTAAAAATTTGGTGTGTGTCTCTCTCTCTTGTGTGATGCAAATTATTATTTCAATTTTATTGCATATTTGGAATGTATGATTGAGTGGTTAAAGAAAAAAAAAATAGATTAAGAAAAATATATATAATATACTGATTTACCCCCCCCTCTCAGTGTATTTTATGCTTAACACTTTGCAACTTAGAAACTACACCATTACATATTGAATGATAAGACCATGGTCATTTTAAAAGTAGATCTGCTCAAGTTTCTACTATCTAAAATAGATTTGAAAAATAGAATGGCTAAATGGATCATCTTTCTCAATGAGTTTGACATAGAGTATGTCAATCACAAGGCAATCAAGGGACAAGTTCTTATAGATCAACTTGTCGAAGCACCTCTCATAGATGCATAACCACTCATGTTTCAATTTTTTGATGAATCCATAATGACCATCATTGACACACCCCTTGAGGAGCATCCTTGGAAGCTATATTTTGATGGTTCATTTACTGTGCATAGATTTGGAGCAAGCCTATTATTTATTACACCATAGTGGAATCTAATCCTTAAATCATTCAAAATCATTTTTTCTTGTACAAACATCATGGTCAAGTATGAAGCACTTGTTTCAAGACTTCGACAAGTGGTGCATTAGAACATATCTCATCTCCAAATTTATGGTGATTCTCAGTTAATCATCAATCAAGTCATAGATCATTTTTAGATCAAAGATGATAATTTGGTTCCATATAAAGCCATGGTTGACACTCTTAAGCAACAAATTACTAATATTTAGTTTTAGCATATACCGAGGGCTAGTAATAAAACTGTAGATGCCATGGCTACTATTGGCTCTCTGATTTGACAAACAAATAAAACTAGAGAGTATCAATTCTTCATCAAAAATTTATCAGTACCAACTCATGAACCTTCAACCATTGCCATGATTTATGATATTATTGATCCTAATTCTATCTAGTACTTAGACATTTACAATTACCTTCATGACCAGGTTCTACCACCTAACCTATCTCAAAAACAAACCAAATCCTTTATTCATCATTTCACTCATTATACTCTACTTGGATCCACCCTTTACCATCATAGTTTTGATGGAACTCTACTACATTATTTAACTCTGATAGAGTCTATACTAGCCTTAATATAAGTTCATGAAGGAGTGCGTGGCACTCATTCTAGTGGGGTAGTTTTATCTAAAAATCTCTTACGTACTAGTTATTATTGGCCCACAAAGGACGTAGATGCCACTACATATGTAAAAAAGTGTGATAAATGTCAATGGCATGTTAATCTGATTCATGTCCCAATAAAAACTCTAAAACCAATGTTGACACTATGGCCATTTTCTACATCAAGATTTGACCTCATTGGAAAGATTAACCCCACTTCATCTGATGGCCATAAACACATCCTTACTGCCATTGAGTATTTTACTAAGTGGGTTGACATTATACCCCTCACTTACGTGACTGGAAGTAAATTTCTAAATTCATTTTCAACCATCTCATTTGTTGTTACGATATCCCCTCTGACATTATATCTGATAATGGAGGATCATTCAAGAACAAAGATGTAAACCAATTATATATTGAATACAACATCACATAACATCTTTCTATAGCATATTACCCTCAAAGGTAATGGCCAAGCTGAGGCAACCAATAAAACCATTGTCAATATTCTCAAAAATATTGTCAATAATACTGGTCATGATTGGCACTTGCAAATATTCCCTACCCTTTGGGCATTTCATACCAATCATCATACCTCCATAAGAGCCACTCTATACTCACTTGTTTATGGTACTGAAGCCATCTTTCACATTGAGGTCAAGTTACTTTCACTGTGCATCTCTTTCAGGCATGTCCTAGATGATCATGACTATCGAATAGCTCACCTGTAAGAGCTAGGCCTACTTGATGAGAAATGCACAATCGCACTCAACAATCTTCAACCATATCAAAACTAACTCAAATGCCACTATAATTGATGTGTTAAGTATATAATATTTGAACTTGGTGATCTTATTCTTAAAGAAAACCAAAAGAATACCATAGTTGAAAAGAAGCATAAAGGGAAATTCAAATCACACTAAATAGGGCCTTTCATCATCACTATAGATTATAGATTAGGAGCATACAAGCTCACCACACCAAATGGAGATGAACTTCTTGAGCTGATAAATATTATTCATCTCAATCAATACTATATTTTAATGCTAAGGTGTATTGTCTATAAATACCATTTCAATTATACCATTTTATCACTATTTTTCTTTGTATAAATAGCATCCTTATTCATCCACTTTATCATATCCAATTTTTGATTTTGTTCTATTAACCCAGTGTGTTCTAAAGTGTAGCCCATTGACCTTAGTTTTAGCCATTCGTTATGCTTTTTTAGCATCAAGGTATCTGATCAATTTCATCAGTTGGTTTAAGTACTTCAGATAGAGATCGTATTTTGGAATAGTATGACATAAGTTTCAATAGTTGTATCCTTCATTTTTTATTCCTTTCTTACCACTGATATTAATACTAATTATAACTACCTTTGGGCAAATTAGTACCATTGATCTATGCCATTGTGTCCTGATTATAGATACATGGGAAAACTAGGGGCAATATTAAGCCTTGATGTACCAACTCACCACATTTTATGTCGTACTATGCCTTTTTACCAACTATGCCTATTTTATTTGAATTGACTACTACACTGGTCAAATTCCTCTATTATAAGGACATAACTATAGTGACTTGAGGTCCTACTCTGGGACTATGTAGGTAGTGCTCAACACTTGTTGAGGTCAGCTCAGTCACCTTTTTCCACCATGCTCTCACCATTTTATGAGTACCCTAAGCCATGCTCTCACTATTTTATGAGCAACCTAAGTTTGAACACTCTCATCGTTTTGTGAGCTTGAACCATTTGAGTGTCTCATCATTTTTTTTCAAGTTGAGATACTTCAAAAGATTCTAAAAACATTTGAAAAATCATTAGAAAAGAACAAAAACATTGGCCACTTCTTTACCTTAAAGATTATGGGGACCCTTACTAAGTTATAAACAAATCACTTGTCATTTAGTCTCCCCATCCTTTTTGGCCTATTTCTCTCACACACTTACCATTTTACAAGACCATTCATATTCTTCTATCTTATCCATTCTATTTATTTTCATTAATTACCACATTCTTCTCATTCTCTAAGAGAACTACATTTGGCATGAAGTTTTCTATTTAATATTACATCTATGAAACTATGTAGGTAGCATCCACTTGCCTAGTGCATATGGAGACAACTCGTCCACCCCCTTCCTTTTCTTCTATTTCCACATTTTATTTATTTTTTAAGTTGTTAACTATTTTTTAGGGGCAATGTCCATATAGTTTCTATTGCATTGTTTGTTTGTTTATCTTTGATTATTTTATTTATTTGTTTGTTTGCTTTTAGCACTGTTGCCTTGATTTGATTTATGTGTGTTCATTGGGTGATTCCTTGTCTACACTTACACTTGAATCCATCCCTATTAATATGTTTACATTGTCATCATGGTTTCTATCATTGATGTATTGTTTTCTATTGAGTATTGGATTATGGGAGTTAGTCCTCATGCATATTTTGGCCAAGTCCTCATTATGTTATACCATGATACCTACCGATACGTGCTGTAACAAACTTCAACTTTAAGAAGTCTATTCAAAAATGGTGGCATCTCTTCAGCATCAACATCTTTATTCCATCCTAATCATATCCCAAATTGAGTAATTAAACATGAAAGAGTTTCAATCTTTATTAGTTTGAATGAGCATATCCCTACTAATAAGTTGTTTCAATTCATCATTACCCTCTGTGTTAAGTTATCATCATCCTCGATTAAGTTTATCATGTTTTCCATAATTATGGTCTAATGACTATAACAATTTATGGGCAAATCATTTCACACCATCCCATTTACATTTCTCAATGATTATAACTGCCTTTGAATAAATCATTATGTTGTAACCATTTTACTTTTTCTATCTATACAGGGGCATGTTATTATCTTATTTGTCTATCCTAACTAGGGCATTCCACCTTTTTAATGATTATAACCATCTTTGAAAAAATTATTGCGTTATCATAACATGTTGCTACTATCAAGGTACAATGCTTATAACTGCCTTTGGGCAAACCATTGTACATCATCCCACTTACATTCTCAATAATTTTGACTTATTTTTTAGTATTATTATGTTTTTACCCCATCATATTTCCTTACTTTGGTCCCCTTATTTTGCTTTTTTCTTTTCGACGGACCATTTGTCAACTTACTTGTGCCAATCACTCCCTTGAGGGGACATCATATAGTTAGTTTATCATCATTATAGTTGTAGGCATACAAGACATTTTCATTCTTTGAAAAATGTTATTATGCCTATAGCTTTCAATGCTTTTCCAAATAGGAGCAAATTGTAGACACCTAAATCTGACCACCGATAGCCTCCAATCAGGCTTTTAACCAATTTCCACCCAAAATACATAATTTATCTTTAAAATACTAAAACATGCTAAACGATTTTAAATTGACATATTCAAGTGCTAATTTTGGCTAGGGTATCCTTAAATGGAGTGATGCAATTTATGGGCCAGCTAACTTTGATCAAATCATTCTGAGTCAAAGTGTTAATTTTACACCTAGGTGCTCTTGATTGCTCTTTTCTATCAAATATTCTACATAAGACACGTTCCTTTGTTATTTTTTTTATAACATCCTAAATGGGAATATGAATCCAATACATCTGACGTTTCCTTCCAATTCTAATTTAGTCAAATTTTGGACCAATAACAAGGCATTTTGATCAATTTGAGTAATTAATACACAAAGTGATTAATCATGCTTAAGATCTAATTAACTTAAATCAAAACCGAATAAAAAATTCCATAGAAACTTGTTGAAAACTTATTTTTGGAAATGAATATTGAATATCTGCATCATCAAGTGACCTCATTTCTTGGGAAGACATCTCTAGGTCATAAATGCCACAAATATCAGGATTCATGCCCTCCATGCCTTTTAATTTCCCCTTATTCCAATGTTATGATGGGGTTAATTATAAACTTAATTCTAAAAATTGAATTAATCTTCAGCCATACATCTTCATCTCAAGATGGACGGTTCAAGTTGATTCTAGACATTTATAAAAATCAATAAATAAGAGGCCTTACCACATCATTTCTAAGACTTGAAAATGCAAAGTTATAATATAATATTGATTACAAAGCTTCAAACAACTAGTGTTACCATGCCAAATTGATTCCAAGCCAAGCCAAGCCACAAGCCAAAGGTGTCAAGGAGAGATGGAGGTAGCCAAGCTTCCATTGCTAAGGACTTCATGAGCACAAAACTGAGCAAGTCACTACTACAAAGGCATTTAGAGCATCCAAGAAAGGTGATATAATTCTTGTATTTTATTCTTTATTTTTTAGTTGTGTTTGTCATTTATTTTTGTTAACTAAGCTCTCCTTGGTGTCTAGGCCTAGAGATGTTATGTTATTAGTGTGTTTCTTTCATTTTGTTTTTTTTTTTGAAACTAACACCATACTAACCATCCTCTCTTGACTCAAATTCTTAGAACACATAAGACACCAAAACATCAAAATAATAATAGCTACACAGCAAAAATACAATAACAACCCAGCAAAAAGATAGCAAAAATCCAATGACTATGAGAAAATAGTCCAAAAAGATGTCTTCACTTGAGTAACTTGTTAAAATTCTTTTGAAAGTTTCTCATGAATATTTAATAATCATATTTATATTCTCTTATAATATAAGGACCTCCAATACAAAGTATGTTTTTAATGTATTATGGTATAAAAATAAAACTTTCACACGAAGTTTACTTTAAATTACATAACTTTCACATGAAGTTTATAATTCTTTATAATTGAGAAGAAGAAGAAGTGAATGGCCATTAGAAAGTGGCATTGTCAAGCACACTCCCCCTCAATATAAACTATGAGAGGCCCAAAATTACATGAAATTGGTAAAACTTGATAGCACCAAATGATTTTGTGAATATATCTGTCACTTGTTCATATGTATGATAGAACTGCAGATTAATATCACCATTGAAAACTTTTCTTTAATAAAATGCACATAAACTTCAATATGCTTAAATTATTAGTGCTTTGCACCTACACAAAACTTACACATATCCAAAATAGATTCATGATAGCATAGGATGATTAACATCACAATAACCATGTACATAAAAATATGACATATATTTTTATATGGTAAAAAATATTTAAAACAATCAAGTCATATTTTAAGTCAAACAAGTTCACTACTTTGATTACAAAGTTAGTGAAAAAATATAAATTATTGTATACAGTTCATTATTGGGTGTCTTCAATATTGACAAGATGAGCATCCCCAACTGTCATGTGATATGCATACAATAATATACTAATAATATGATACTAAGTTTAGCCAAAAATTAGATATTTTATTATCAATAACTCATCTTATCATTTGAGTCTTATTAGAACTTTTCAAATTTAATATGCTTCAACAAAAAATTGAGGTAAAACCTCTCATACATTAAATATGGATAATTTTATCATGAAATGTCATCATCCAATCAAATAGATATGAGACTGAAATAAATAAACTCAAAGATGTATGAATAGAGATCTCAGTAAAATAAATTATGAAGAACCAATAATACAATCTCTATTTACACTTTGCATTTCATAACATATCTTATTATCAAACGAAGCATATAAAGATGTTCGCATAAACAATAAATGATAAAATAATCAAATTAGAGTTTCTAAGCATATTAACATGGAATTTGTCCATTAATCAAATGAAAGCATTTTAAAAAATTAAAACATAAAAGATCTAAACTTATTAAGCATGATATTTTTATCAAATACAATAACTAAACATTATCATCTTGTCAAATTAAACATGATGTTATGCATATAATGTATTTTCATGTTAATTCATATGAATTAAAAATAATCATAATATTTATATATTATATTTTATTTTTTATTTAAGACAAATATATCTATTACAATATAATTGTAATAAATATTTTTCAAGAGTCAAAACTAAATATTTTTACTAAAAAAAATACCATGTAGATGAGACACTATCAATATAGTTAGTGTCTCTAAAGTAACAAAAAAATATCTTATTATCAAACGAAATATATAAAGATGTTCGCATAAACAATAAATGATAAAATAATCAAATGAGAGTGTCTAAGCATATTAACATAGAATTTCTCCACTAATCAAATGAAAGCATTTTAAAAAATTAAAACATAAAAGATCTAAACTTATTAAACATGATATTTTTATCAAATACAATAACTAAACATTATCATCTTGTCAAATTAAACATGATGTTATGCATATAATGTATTTTCATGTTAATTCATATGAATTAAAAATAATCATAATATTTATTTATTATATTTTATTTTTTATTTAAGACAAATATATCTATTACAATATAATTGTAATAAATATTTTTCAAGAGTCAAAACTAAATAGTTTTACTAAAAAAAATACCATGTAGATGAGACACTATCAATATAGTTAGTGTCTCTAAAGTAACAAAAAAATAGTTTTATTAAAGCAAATGAAATGTTATGAACATACATGTATTTTTTATGTAAAAAAATGCAAAGATTAATCAGGTATTCTTATTCAAAATATGCACAATAGTATTCATAGCTTCGATCCATAAGAACTAGGAGGAACATTTAAAGATTGCAACATTATTCTGGTCATCTCAATAATGGTGCAATTTTTACTTACAACAATATTATTTTGTTGAGGAGAAAAGGGAGTTCTTAATTTCATTTTAATACTACAACTAATGTAAAAATAATCAAACTCTTTACTAATATATTCACCACCATTATCAATTTTTAATCTCTTAATAGAAAAATTAGATGTATTTTCAACACTAACTTTAAATTTTTTAAAGTTAGACAACATATCAGATTTATTTTTAATAAATTATGACCAAATAATTCTAGTTTAATCATCAATAAATATAATATAATATAGAGAACCATTAATAGAAATAACTTCAAGAGATTCTACAACATCACTATGAATCAATTCTAAAGGATGTGATGAATTCACATCATAATTCTTGTGAAAATGGTTAGTAAATTGTTTACAGCATAAGTAACTCTCGATGAGAGGGAATAGAAGTAAGTCTAACAATAAAATTATTTTTAAACATATCATATAAAATTATAAAATTAACATGTTCTAATCTTTCATTCCATAATTGAGATTCATTTTTACTATGCAATGAAAGAAAACATGTAGAAGGAGAGAAAAAGTATAAACTATTCTTTTGAACTCCTTCAACAATTAGAGACCCAAATTGATTTCTAATGGACTAGTTATCTTTAGGCATCATTACAATAAAATTATCATTTGTGAGTTGAGAATAACAAAGCAAATTATTTTTTAATTTATGTGTATAGAAAACATCATTAATAACAACATTTAAAAACTTTGTTTTTCCCTGTTTAATTGCTTCTAAAAAAGAATTATCTCTTAAGTAAATTTTTTTAGAGATATCTCTAGAATCACAAAAATTATCAGATAAGCATGTCATATAGTGTGGTGCATCGCTATCTAAAATCTACTCATTTTCATTTGAAGTCAATAAAGTAACATATAAAGCAATAACATTTGAATCTTGATTATTATTCTAATCAGGGTTTTGATTCTTCTATTTGTTTGATTAGATTTCTTTCCTTTTTTATTTTTATAAGATTGATTATTAGTTATATCCTTATTTTAATAACAAGTTTTATTTTTATGTCTAAATTTACCACATAGATTATAATTTCAATTAAACTTAGATTTATAATTCTTATTACCAAATTTTTTATTTTCATTTTAGCTAGAAGTAGAATTAAGGTTAGATTTATAGTTCTTATTGTTATCATAAATATGATTAAAAGTGAGAAGTGCCTAAATGACATTATTTTTAGAATCAAAATTAGTCATAACTTGTTCTTTTTGAATCAGGAGAGTAGAGAAGGTGATAAGGTCAAGGATATCTTGCTCAATTTGATACTTAGAATTCAAAATTGAAATAATTTTTTTAATTTTTTATGAATATTTAACTAAATGATAAAATAAATTAATTGATCTTGAATCAAATTACAATAACATCTATCTAACTGAATTTTAATATTCTTAATTTTAACAAGAAAATTAATAATATTTTCATCACCTTTTATAGGTGTACTTAGAAATTTAAAGATTGACTTAATAATTTTTAAAAAATGAGTGCTCTCATGTATGGAATCAAAGAGTTTCCAAGCATCACTAGGAGACTCTTGATTACCAATATGAAAGAATTCATTCTTAACACTTTGCAAGATAATGGGCATAGCTTCTTATAATTTTTATTGAAATGCATTAGTAAAATCATGGGTCACATGTCCAAAAGGAGAGTTTTCAATACCAATAACAAGATTCCATAATTTTCAGGCCATAAATTTAGCTTTGATATGAATTTTTTATATATTATAGTTATTTCCATTAAGCATTTATGATTTATCTAAAATAAAAGTAGGTGAAGCCATAGCTTTCATTTAAGAATAATAGTAAACAAATGCTTTAAATGAATCATTTTTAGTGTAAATATATTGCAAGTGTAAATATATAATAATTGATGGGTTTAATGATAGACAAAGAAAGAAATTTGTAAAATGTTGCAACAAAACAAGGTGTTGTAAGTGTCGTAAAAATATACTAATATAAATACAACTATGTTTTTAACAAAATAATGATTTTTTTAAGTATTTTCAAAAATAAAGTGAATCACGCATGCAACTATACTTAATTGCATAATTTCGTTGTCAAATAATATAAAAATTTGAATTAGAGTTTTACTAAATTAAGTGTCAAAAGAATCATACTCAAAATAACTGCCAATCACTATTCTTAAAAATCTATAAAATTAATAATATGAGATTTTAAAACAAAAAATAGATCACGTAAATGTTCAAAAGGTGTTAAACATATGGATCGACTGGTTAAACAACTATGTTTGACAAAACATTCAATAAGTTGAATGTCAAAAGTCAAAACAAGGTCGACATGTCAACTAAGATTTTGAACACATAAAAATTGACACACAAACAAGAAATAAAATTCAAATTAAGATAAATTTGGTCAAATTCAAAAATAACCAAATTTAAAAAGTTAGTTTTAAGGGGTTATGAACATAAGACCTCCCTAGTGATAAGCTTTTAGTAAAATAAGGTCCACCAATTCATCTAATAAATTTCTCATGAATTAATATGCATTAATTAATATTCAAAGCTTATTTTTCTTATTTTTTACTTAAAATTTATATAACTAAAAATTAAAAATTAATTTCAAAGTTTTAACATTTTAGTAAAACTAATTATTTGAAGTGGGACCCAAGGCTTGCTTGCATGAAAACTCTATAATAAATAAATAAAATATTTATTAAATAAATTTTCAAAACATTATACTTACCTCATAAGCTTGCTAAATTTATTAGTGTATATATAATCCACCAAATCAATCGAAACTTTGAAAATCCTCCTTAAATTGACTATTAAACCTAGAACAAACTTCAAATTAAAAAATTTGCTTGAGAATTTACTTTTTCACTCCTCCAAGTTGTACGTGTGCATTGAAGAGGTCCATGCAAAATTTTATAGGCTAGATGAAATTTTATCAAGGTTTGAAAATGAATTGAGAATGCTTAAATATGCATACAATGATCTCTCATAGCACCAGATCTCTTGAAGAATAATTGAAATAATTTATTTTGATTTTATTCTTTGCATATACTGTACAAATCTAAAAATGGCATCCCAGGGAAGATTTGCTTGAAATAAATATATTAGATTAGTATTTGGGTGCTTGTTTGAAGTTTAAAATCTCACTTTAATCTTTGTCAGGCTTCACAAATCAAAGAATGAACTAGAAATAATTTTACACCATATGAAATGCCTCCATGGCCATACACAATATTGAACTAGATTTTAAAATAATTAAAAATTATTTTTAATTGAATGTAAATCAATTGGTCTTCACAATTGATAATGGCTTGCCCCACCAACTATATTCCCTCGGGTTCTGTTATCATGTCAAATTCATTAAAGGAATGGATTATACATATACAAAATCTAGAATATAATTGATAAGCAAAGCATAGAATGTGTATGCATCTAAATTTACTTGCTTGTATTATTGTCACTAGTATTCTTATTAGTCAACACTAATTTTGTTCATCTCATTTAATTCTACTAATTTATCCCAGTTTTTAATTCATTTATCTAATAACCCCCTTCAATAATTCTTCATTCACTATCCTTAGTCTAATCCCACTCCATTAATTCTCCTAATCATTTATATATCCCATCTTAATCTCCATTTACCTATTATTTAAGAATTTTAAATTCCCAATGGCCCACCTACTAGCCTATGCCTAGGCTCTCCTACACCCCTAGTCCCTAATCCCTATCTAACCTCCCTCTAATCATCATTAATCTTAAGAAGGATTCTAGAACCCTCCAAATCTAGAACCTTTCCTATTCTAACCCCTCCTCTCTAGAAGCCTCTAAATTTAGAGGTTTCCAAGGAATTTTAAATTCCTTGGATAATCTACAACCCTTGATCTCCTCCAACCAAGTTTAAACCTCAACCATTAATTTTTCCCTCCTCTATCTATTTAAATAACTCACTTCCTCCATGGCTCAAAATTCTATAACAAATCCATCCTTCAATCACAAGCATCCATAATCCTTCATCATGCCATCATAATGTCAACAATTTGAGTCCAAGGGATATTAATCCAATCTCAATCTCTTCTTGTTTTCTTTAATCCATTTGATCATGGTGTAGAGCACTTAGCTTTAAGATTCTAATATTGTTTTGAATGGTTTATTCGTCTATTTGCATTGAATTTTAATGGCTCTACACTTTAAGTAGGTAGTTGGTTATTTGAGTTGATTAAATTGCATGATTTAATCCATAGAGATCAAAAATTATCTGCAGAATGAATACATCAACACATGACACAGGAGTTACCATGGAAAAACCTCAAAGAGGTAAAAAAAACCATCAATGTGATATTCATTAATATGAGAAACTAAATCACCCCAATAAAGACTTTTCTTTCCCACTTCTTCATGCAGTGCTTCACAAAACTCACAAAATTGAAGATGATAAAAATAATATCAATTCGAATGGTTGATTTCATAATATGGTAAAACCCTATTTATAGTGAAAAACAAAGGGAAGTGACCATTGTAAAAAATAACGGGTCCATCCATCCCGATAAAGTCATTTAATTAGAATTTGGTAACTTATTAAATAATTACAACTTTATTATTTATTATCACGAGATTTCCACCTCATATTAATAAATAAGATATTATTTTTATTTAATAAATTTACTAAGGCTAAGGGACAATAAGCCCACTTAAAATTAAATGAACATTTTATAAAGTATGTAAGAGATCAGATACAAAAAATTGAAAGTGTACATTATTATATAAAAGAAGAAGATGAATTTTTAGTTGAATCATTACAATAATTGGTAACAATTACTTCATACTGAAGAGTGTAGTGATGTCATTCGCTAATATTACTAATGAGTTAGGTATCAAAATATTGATATTGTAAGTGTTGTGTGCTAATATAAAAATAGAATTGAATCAAACAAATTGACCCTTATTAGAATTGGCACGTAGGGAACCTACTACCCATGTTGTTAGCATTAACATAGAACTAGATGTGCAACATTGGTAAGCTTATATAAGGTCTATTGAACTATGTCCCCCTAGATCAATTAGTCATTGATATCATTAAAGATAAAAGAAGTGTGTTTAGGGTTAAAATTACACCTAATCGATGTAATAGCTTTTTGATAGATAATAACTCCTTCCTACCAATAACGCCCTGTATATACCCTCTTTTCTACTTGTGCCCTCCCCTTTTGTGTGCTTCTTCATCTCAAAAGGCATCTTCAATCGGAGATCACTACCTTACTTTCATCTAAATAAAGATTAAAGAGAGTTTTTCATCTATACATATCTAAACACAGTTATATATTAGTATAAACATTCCACTATAAAGTGTCCATAATACGACAAGTGGGCTCCAAGTGACATGGGTTCCACCTTAGGGATGGATTTACATGATGTGTTCAAATTCACCTACAACTTTACAACATTTACACCCACTTTGCTCCACCAACAAGTACCTGTTTGGCTCTAAAACCAAGGACTCACAAATTATTTCTTGAACACTGACATCTTTGGCTTCATATTGACTTTGAATCTCACATCAGGGGAGAGCTCTTCACCCACACTTCATACATTGTATTCTCCCCACCCATGCTCATTAAGACTAAACGTGTTCACCATATTTGAACACACCATAGATAAAGATGGATAGTTGATATCTGCAACAGACTCAAACTTAGGCCAAAGATGCCATTTATTGGTGAACGGGGCAATTTATTTTTTGGTGTATACATTTCAACCATATAAAAAATTGATATAATCTTGAGAGCCCATTTCATACACTAAACACAAATTTGGAGAAACTTTTGTATTTACATGACCTACCCCCATTTCAAAGATGTCTACAACTTGCAAGGTGGCAGCCATTTGTGATTCATTGTTTACTCTTATGATGGACGAAGGCATCAATCAAGCTGATTTGATTGCCACAAGTCTCCACATCACATCCAATTTGTAGAGTATGAAATAAACATTGTAATGCCATTGTTGTAGGAATAATATTTTGATGTCCTAGAGTCTATTTTGTATATTTTATTCATCAAATATTGACCCCTAGAGAAATTACATCACGATTCTAAAATGCCATGCTCAAACTCCTAAAAAAATGTAACAACAATTAAAACTTATCTTTACATAACTGTATTGTCATGGATTCCAAGTCATTGTCATAGACTCCAAGTGAGCTACAACTGCTTATTTACACTTTATTCACTCTACAAAACCCCATTTTACCTACACTTTCTAATTGCTTTACACAACCCCATTTAACCTTTGCTTTACAAAACCTTGTTTTGGTAAAATAAGGTATCACATCCCTTCTTTGTAAGTATATATATTTGTTATTAATGTTTCTCAAATCATGAACGATTGTTGATTCAACTAATGAATATGTTTGGTTAACAAAAAATCCACCAAAAATAAACCACCAAGGATCAATTCTTGTTGTTAGAAAAACTTGTCACGATATAAAGAATGAGGGTAGTGGTCAACAAAAAAATATTTCTCAATTCAATTTTCATGATTAAATAGGTTTCTCTATAATTGATTTTGAAATTTAATTCTTCAACTAATTACCTTCCATGTGGATTTTTTGTGATGATGTGGGAAAAGGTTATCAAAGTCTAGCTACATAGACCATGTTCCTATGGTGGGGACAAATTAAATTCTCTTTACAAGTTCTTCAAAGTAAAAATATAATTATTTTACAGTAAAATAGTCCTATGTAATTCCTTATTTTTCTACATGGATGAAAAATATGAGTTTTTTGCAATCACAATAGCACAGTCCCATGAATCACCACAATCTTTCTCCCAAAATCACCACCAAATATTTTTTTAGAAAAAACTAAATTTCACCCTCGAACTAAAATTTCACCCATATGTATATTACCATGAGACAATAAAAAATATTTACTAGCAGTTGCCCCAAAGGTGCAAGGTTACGCCATATAGATATAATAATTTTTTTAGTAAAGTAGGGTTTTGTAAGTGAAAACATGAAACCAATGATCACTAGAATCATTTCACATTTTGTGCATGAAGCATTGAGTACAATAATTTGATATTTCTAGTGGAAGTGATGGTGGAAAAGGAGGTAGTGTGTTACTTCATACAACATAACAATAAGTTGTGCATGGATGAGACATCATGTATTACTGTGAGTTTGAACAATAAACATGTGGTAGACAAGGACAAGACCATACAATACATGAAAGTGAGGTGAGCTAAAATTATCGTATACAAATAGATATGGATACAAATATTTCTAATATTTTTTCATTATCTCTCTTAGTAACACCAGCAATAATGATTGTATTTGTAATAGTAGTGAATATTTATCTTTATTTAGTGAATGGAGATGTAAAACTACCACTAGAAGTACAAACGCTACCAATGTAAAATTGTATGGTAAAACTGGGTTCAAATCCCCACCAAATTTTACATACTCTCCCAACACTATAGTGATATGATAGATTATATAAATTCAAATTTATATTTAAAAAAATATAATATTATAATATATTAATTTAATAACATATTATTATATAATAAAAAATATATAATATCAATTTAACAATATAACATATAATATATTATATTATAAATAGTAGTTATATTTTATTTATTAAGCAATTATATATAAATATCATTATATATTTTATTAAATAATATTCATTAAAATATATAATTAGATATTTATTAAGATATTTGTTATTAGAATATGTAGTAACAGTTTATAATATTATTTATATTATATGTATTATTAGTCCCGAAAGGGATAACTATAGACTTCAATTTAATTTAATTGGTGATTAAATCTTATCTTTTCAACCAATTAAAGTGCATCAATTTGTGTGTTTGGAAATGTATAAACTTTTTGCATGGATAAACTGCAAGCTTTTTAACTGATGAAATAAAATATTACGAGTTATGCATAATGATTGGTTGAAACATTTTCATGTTATTTCAACCTTCCTTCACATTAATCAAGGTAATTGAATCTTATTAAATCATAGCAATGAAGTTGTTTGTCCTGGTGTTCTTGGTTGCCAATCACAGTGTGCATCTTGTCACAATATGTATATGTCCTGGATGGTGCAGGATACACTTGTTCAAATTGGTAATTTGTGTGGTTGCTAGTACAGTAGTAGAAGCGATGTGTAGACTATTATCTACTACGCGCTAGCTGATAATAATTCTTGGAAAAATCATTGCTTAGGCCTGTTGCCTCAAGCTTTTCCTTCAGTTATACCTGAAGGACCTCCGCCATGTCTATTGAAATTCTTCTAACAAAGCTTGTAAAATGGTTTAAGGCCTTTTTGAAGTCTCATATCAGTATATAATCCACATTGAATCCAATAGAAAGCAGTTGTTTTCTCATAGAGCAAGCCGATATTTTCTCAGACTTTAGTAAAGTAAAATGCTTTTTCTTCTTACCACTACAGATAAATTCTATATTATATTTGAAGAAAGTAGTGCAAATAGCATATAAAGCTATGTTTTTTTTGCCACAGTTGTAAGTTAATATGTGTTTAAATTAAAAAAATTAAAAGGTTTAGTTTATCTATACTAAGCTCCTAAAAAATTGGAGGTTTTTTGAGCTATTTTTTTTAAATTTGATCTCTTATCGGCAATGGCAAAAATTTTAACCACATTTTCATATGCATTGTAATGTTAATATCAGATTTGTCCATAAATTACATATATCATTGTCATGGGTCAATTCTAGGAGCATATAGGATGGTGAGAACCTAGAAGTTTATGCTTCTAAGTGAGATTGGTGTTGATGATATGTTTCATTTTTTAATACAGACTGATGGATTTCATCATTACTGGATCCATTTCTAATTCCATCTATTTTTGGCCTTGTTGGTTTTTGATCCTTTGCTTTACCCCATATTACATTGTAAAGCCCTGTGAATATCATATTTCTTCCTGCCACACTGTATAACAAGTAAATTCTAGGTATAAGTTGTTAAAATAGCAGTGCTACAACATCATATACATGAACATAATTCCTTGCATGTATAGATGACTTAGAACACATTGATTTTGTTGAATCTCTCTTTAAAGTGGAAATTGTATGTGCAAGAAATCATCCAACCTTCCCAAATCGAGATTCACATGAAGGATCAGTAGTTCTAAGATTTCAAACAATATTGTTGATAATGGATTGAACAATGCAGTAAAGATGGTTCCTTTTTCATGGACACAGTAATTTGTGATAAAGGATCCAAATGTTGAACATAATTCTCCCTACATCAATGACATCAATTACCACATAATGCTTTAAAAACTAGTCTAAAATTAAAATAATTCTATATAGAATACTAGCCACAGATATGTAATGAAAAGACATTAAAATGTTTGGGAATGCCAATTTTAGTAATTCAGAACTTGGGATACTAACAGAGTATACGATACTCATAAGCTCCATGTCTCACTTTAGCTTCCAAGCAGAGACCTTTGGCTTGAAAATTAAGGCCACAACCGTGCTCTGGAAAGTCCCTAGTAGCAATGCCATTGTTGTAAATGATTTTTGGGCCAGATAGTTCTTTAAAACTAGACACTACGTTAGGAACATTCATTACATTTTCCATGTATATGCACATACCATTTTGGATAGTTTTGGACATGAGTACCTAAAAAATTATATATATAGACCATAAAATTCCATTGGTTTAAATATAATTCAAGTGGAATAAGCCCTGATGTTCTAAAGCTATGTGTTACTATTTTTTCAAGTTGCTTATGATTACTTTTATTAAATGACAAGGAAAATCAGGTACTAATGTGATGGGCAAATAGATATTCAAACACAACACAATTTATTCTGTGGAATGATATTTTTTCAAGTTTTAATCAATTCTATATTTTTCAAATGCGGAGCTACTGGTACTCCAATTGATCAGATATATGCAATGATGATGTGTGCAAGCAGTAAAATGCAAATTTAAAAATTCATAGTTGCTTATAATGTGTTGCATGCCCTGTTGCAATATTGTTTCCATGCTTTTTAGGTAGTAGAGGCCTGGAAAGTATGGTGACATGGAGGCTACCCCTAAATGCAGCAAGATTCACCCCAACCTTGCGCACTTTAAAATCCCAATAGTCTCACCCCTATATACTCAGCAAGAGCATTATCTCTACCAAATTTCATATGCCATTGGGAGCTCCTGAGATGGAGAATTATATAAATTATTCAAACATGTCTTCTCATTCATCTTCATCTTTGTTCAAACAGAACTTCAAGTTCAAGTTCCATTTCTATCATTCCACTTCAAATTCCCTGCAGGGACTTACCGCTTTGTGCCCTTGTTCATATTGATTTAAATAAGTTAGAAATAACAATAAAAATGGCATGTGTTATTGGATCAAGGATCAAAACAAATATAAGGATATATCATTAAATAAGAGATAATTTTGACGTGGAGAAAGCCTCATGATAAGGATATATTATTGAATAAGAGATCATTTTGACGTGGAGAACGAAGAGTGCACATTAATATCTAATTGTTAAACTAGTAATTCCCTTGTCAACATATTGAAAAGGTTGATAACTCCCTTGTCAACATATGGAACATTGTAGTTGGAATGCTAAATGCATCCCATAGTAATTTGTACAAGTCACCAAAAGATGAAACATGTGCATGTCTAATGAGTCAAAACATCTGCATGTTTAATGGTCCATAAAGATATAAATGAATACAACTTCTAGAAGTGGTAAATGAATACAACTCCTAGAAGTGGCAAAATGGGTTGCCAAACTCTCAAGACTAAACCAAGGCAAGATAATCTCCCAATGTTGTATCTTCAAGAACACCATAACATAAAAATAATAAGGATGGCATGTTGTTTTTACCCTGTTGGAGGAAGGGTTTTTTTTGTAGTAGTGGAGGTTCCCAAGATTTTCGATCATAACATCTTGATCCACCCTTAATAATTAAAATGGGTTCGTAGTAGTAGTGGAGGTTTCCAAGTTTTTCACTCATAATGTCCTCATCTACCCTTAATAATTAAAAATGACTAATTAAAGATGTTTCGACCTTGAAATTACATACCCCTTTACAAAGTGTGCAATTCGTAGTAGTAGTGGAGGTTTCCAAACTTTTCACTCATAACATCCTCATCCACCCTTAACATTTAAAAATGACCAATCAAAGAAGTTTCGACCTTGAAGTTGCATACCCCTTTGCAATGTGTGCAATTCATAGTGGTAGTGAAGGTTTCCAAGCTTTTCACTCATAATGTTGTATCCACCCTTAACAATTAAAAAGGACCAATCAAAGATGTTTCAACCTTTACATACCCCTTTGCAATGTGTGCAAGCCATTTAAATTGAACATTTGACCTAAATGCAAGTCTCCAAAATGATATGGGCTCTATGGTGTCCAATATCAAATGAAATAATGTCATTACCACTTGTATGTTTTGTGTTGCCTAGCACTTCCCCACGACTTCAAATGAAATAACATGTCATTGCCACTTGCATGTTTTGTATTGCCTAGCCCTTCCCCACCACTTCATCATTGGTCAAGCTCTTCGGGAAACAAAACATCGCCTCCCCACATAACACATTGCCATGTTGTATGAACACACGAGGTGTTTGATTTGCAAGTTCTCAATAATGGTTATTGAATTGATCTACAACCCACTTGTCATTTAATAATCATGGACATTAAAAATCAATTGAAAGTGATAAGCAAGGGAACTTACCAAGAGCACATGACTTTGTATTATACTCACCAAGCATGGAAATCATTTATCTATGACATCATTTATTTATAGAAATTTCACCCACATGTAGATTACCACGAGATAATAAAAAACATTTAAAAGAGATATAGTTGACCCCCACTACTACCTAAGGCATAAATTACTCCCCCTAAATAGTGGTTGCTCCACAATTTGAACCAAACAACTCATTTTTTATAGTTTTTGAACTTGTAAATTCACATGGGACTGCTTGTTGCAGAAAATTATATGCAGTTGCACCTTCCATGCAACCATATAGTTAGGTTATGGTCCCATGGTGATAGCAATTGTGCCGAATTTCCAAATCAAGTGGTCCCATGCAAAATTTTGACTCCGTAACTATAGAAAATTGATTTTCCACCTCAAAATGTGGAGCAGTGATTGTTTCATAATGATCTGGTAGTATCCCAAGTAGCGGTGCGGGGGGTGGCAACTGCATTTCCATGCCCACAATTTTTTTCTACCTCGTGGCAAGCAGGAGTTGGGCAAACAAACAGTTTAAGTCCCTCCAAAAAATTGTTGGTGAATGGAATAAAATTAGCATATATTGGAAGCAGAGCAGTGACATTAAGAAGCTGTGCACTATGCAAATCCCACAAGCTTATAACAAATTAGACCAGGACTTTATGTGAGCTCTGTTTTCTGTGCAATTATTTTTGACATTCACTGTAGTCAAAGGTATAGGATTTTGGAGTGAGTGCTCTAGGATAATTTTATTATTGTGTATATAGCTGGTCAATGTGATAAATATTGGCTTGAAATTAATAGGGTGTGATGTTTTGATTAGAAGGGACTGTTATGTTACCCTGATCGTCGTATTATAATCATATATCTCTATTTCTCTTTCAAGTGATGTATTTTTATAGTGATCGTTTTAATTATTTTTGTTTTTTTATTTTTTATATGCACACCAATCAAGATACTTCCCATATTTTCTATACAAAAACTCCACCAAATTACCATTGGGTGCAAAATCATAAACCAAAAATGATAAAGAAATCAAGGTCTTGTACATGATAAGGTATTAAGTATATGTCTGAGCTAGAGTACTCAACTTTATGAATTGACAAAATCTTAAGACATGACATCAAAAGATACACCAAATGCTTCATATATTAACAACAATAATTCTTTAATTATTTACAAATGTTTTAAGGCAATGAAAAAATGCAACGTACTTGGGGAATGTGTTTCCACAGTAACACAAACCCATTGACACTATTAATAAGCTTTTGCTTGAAGAGTTGGTATGTCAACAAATGGAGGAAGAGGGGTTCCAAAGGACTTCTATCCTCCAAAGCATAGGAAATTTCAATCAAAAGTAGGTGCGACCCAGTCTGATGTTGCCACAAATCATGCCATTCATCATCCACAATCAAGAGCCCTCCTCCCAATTGGCTTGAAAAAGAGATTCTGAATGGGCTAGCCCAAATCCAGTGCAAGCAATGAAGGAGATAGTGGAGATTTTGGTGAAAGGCCTTTTCTTTGTGATACAAGGCAGTTTGCAGATTGGAATATAGCCCCTCATGTTTACTCTATCATTTTCATAGCTCTCTTTGTGACCGTTGATAAATCTTAGATGAAGTCTTTTTGTTAATTGCAGCACAAAAGTAAGTGGAATTACATATTAGTATGTTACAATATGTAATTGTTGTATGCAGTTCCTTTTAAGTTTTAGTTGTATTTTATGCCTTTTCGTTGATACAGACTTGGTTTCTCCCTTTTGATGAACTTGAGTTGCTCTTAATCTCTAGAGATATTCTCCTCTTAGATTGCAAATGTTCTTTTATGTTAACCTATAAATAATGCTTAGAATTATGAAATTTGCATGACTTTGAAGTAAAGTATTTTGTAGGAAAATAGCTTCCAAATTAGCAAACCATAAAATTAATTAACAAGGCATTACAATGGCTTTCAAGGCCCTGTCAAGGTATCCCTTAACCTTCGCAACTGATAAACCAAAGGTCCATGTGACAATGTAGAAAAATATATTCTCTATTACTAAATGAACTGCTATATAAAATTATATATACCTTGAAGGTTAAAAGAGAAAATGAAAGACATCTAGAGTGCAACAAACATATCATCTTAATTAGGAATTTTGTGCTGATAGAATACTTGCATGCCATTCTTAGCCACTGATATTAGCCATCCTCAATAATGCAAAATAAAACCACTCATTAGATAGCTCTCTGAGTCATGGCATGATCTAAAACTCAGAAGGTTTGGTTGAAAGATAATTTAAGAAACAAGAATAACACAATTGTAATAATGTTATCTCTGAGAAGAGATATTTTATTGATCAAATTTGCAGATCCAAACATGTGTCTATCTCTGAGAAGAGATGTCTGATTCTATTTCGAGTTACATCTTCATTTATACATATTTTGAAGGCAGGAGGAGGATGTAGAAGGTCACCAATCTCGAGGGAGATTAAGTGGTTTAACTTCCATGATTTACAACAATACAAAATTTGAGGATATACTATTTTTAAAAACTTACTATTTTTAGACTGCACTAGTAAAATTAAAATTTGGGGCACTTTCATTTGGTTTTTAGGGGTCAAAACCCATTGAGCAAAGCTCTGTGCAATTTCATGGTGTTCCCCTCATTTTTAGCTTTCCAACAGTTCAAATGGGGAGTCAAACAAAGCTATGGTGCAAAAGTTATGGCTCCTAGAAGTTCTGCCACCAATTGGGGTAGCGCTGTCCCCTAAAATATTGCTTGGATCATTCCTCCCTCCTTGAGAAGCAATGGTCCCCATTGCATCAAAATTTGTCATCAAGTGTGGCAGTTGTATTTTGATTTGATTCCCAATGCATACTTAGAATGGACTGTGCTTTGTGGAGCTATGTAAAGTCTGATTGTTCACCACTTCTGTCTGACCATCAGTCTGTAGATGGAAGGCCATGAACTTCTTCAGTTTGGTATCTATTTGTTTCTATTGTTGTGTTGTTTGTGTAAGTCAAAGCTGCAACATCGGCCATTTTAGATTCTTGTGGCTTGACCACCATGAAAATGAATTTCTTGGCATTAATCAGAGAGACAGATGTAGGTGGTACTTCTGGTACCTTGTAACGTCGTGTTCCAAGAGTGAGGGTGATCCTTCAAATTCTTGATTCATAAATGCGATGTCAATCATACATGAATGGCTTACCAAAGAGTACATCACAAACATTCAGATTGACCACATCACATAAGACCTCATCTTAGAAAAGTTTTATTGCATATGAGAGAAGACATTGGTGGATGACATGAAGGTTTCTCATAGACTCAACCATCCAATATTATATGGCTCTAGGTGAGGCTTCATAGACAAATTTATGCTTTTCACAACATTAACAGTGATTAAATTCTTTTGACTCCCACTATCATGAACAAAATGTAGAGGCTTACCTTTCACCCATAACTTAGAGTGAAACAACATTTTCTTGTCATTTGGCCTCTCCTCATGGGTCTGTGATGAAGCAACGATGGCATTGGGCTTAGCATCTACAATCTCTTCTTCATCATTGTCGACTGTAGGGTGTGTATGAGGCAAAGTAGTAGATATTGAGGATTGTGACTCAAAAAGCAAGGACTTGATGGCTCGACATTTTTCTTTGCAGTGCATTCCAGATTTTTGGCAATCACACCATTTCCCAATCTTCCCTTCCTTTTACTTCCAATTTTGGCCTCGTGTTTGACCTTCTTTGTTACTTTTATATTTTGTAGGTTGACTCTTTGTATTCATTTTTTCATGCTTCTGCTCAATCTTCACCGTGAATTTATGTCTCACCGAGGGTTTCCAGATTGAAGAGTTTCATCTTCCCTCATATATACCATTGTAGTCCACCACGATATTTGAGAACCTTGTGTTTCTCACTTTTTTGGATGCTCAATCTCGTAAATAGAGAATAAAAAATGTCAGTGTAATCTTGAATAGACTATTCCTTACCTTGACGAAGTTGTTGCCACTTCATATACAAGGCATCATATGCTTCAATAGGATAGTATTCTTCATTTACAGCTTCTATGAAATCATCTCAGGTAGATTCCACCTCAAGGCCAATATCATCTGTACTGAATCTCTTCTTGTACACTTCCCACCAATTTTTTATAGAGAATGATGCTTTCAAAAAAACAAAAGTGATCTTTTTATTGATGAATTTATTTACAAAAAAATAGGAAGACAATTGATCTAATCAATTTTCTACTGCATCAGCATTGATTTTGCCTTCAAATGTAGGGATATCAAAATTCCCCTGAATCTTGAAGGGTGTTGGGGCACTGAAAAGATGTGAGAATTTGAGTGAATTGTTGCAGCATTTGCACTTGCTATTGTTGGAGAGTTTCATTCACCATTTCTTTGAAATGATCAGATGTCTCGATGTTGTCTGTCATATGAAGTTGTTTGGAATGAATAGGGGGATAGTTTGGAAGCTCTATTGTTTTCCACCCAAACTTCTTGTAGCCTAACCTCGTCCTTGAAATCATACTCTCAAGACAAACTACTCTGATACCATTAATCCAAAACTCGAAAGCTTTGGTTGAAAGATAATTCAATAAATAAGAACAATACAATTGTAATAATGTTATCTCTGAGAAAAGATGTTTTATTGATCAAATTTACAGACCCAAACATATGCCTATCTCTAAGAAGAGATGTCTAATTTTTATTTCAGATTACATCTTCATTTATACATATTTTGAAGGTAAGAGGATGTGGAAGGTCACTAATCTCGAGGGAGATTAAGTGGTTCAACTTCCACGATTTACAACAATACAAAATTCAAATATATACTACTTTAAAAACTTACTATTTTTAGACTACACTACTAAAATTGAGATTTGGGGCACTTCTATTTGATTTTTTTGAGTAAAAATTCACCGAGCAGAGCTGTGTGTCATCTCATGATGTTCCCCTCATTCTTAACTTTCCAACAGTTCAAACAGAGAGTCAAACGAAGCTATGATACAAAAATTATGGCTCCCGAAAGTTCTGCGACCAATTGGGGTAGATCCATCCACTAAATTGTCGCCTAAAATATCGTTCAGATCATGGCATCTACAAGGAGTCTAGTCTCTACTTCGAAAATCGAGGGGTTGATAACTTGCTCTACTCTTTGTTGAGTGGATCCATCAAACGAGTTGTCAAGGCACATCAAATTCGTTTGTCACAATTAAGCATTTAATGAGAGGAAATGTGAAGTAAATCACTGACAGTCCACAAAGTAACAACTACCTTTTTGTGGCAATGTCTTAAATGCAGATAGGGTGTTGGACTATTTCATTCAAACTGGGGCACTACTTTGTTTGATTGCACAACGTGCTTTCAACATTGAGAACACATGATTATTTAACCTTTTTGTTTTTTTGGCATTTTCTAGAAATGTCTCCAAATCCTTCCACATAAATGATGAACACAAAGGAAAGATTACTTAGAAGGCACATGGAAATGAGTATACATCTTGGAAGATGACAACTTGACTAACAAGACAAAAAAGGGTTAAGATTAAAATAAAGTTTTTAGTATAGCTTTCCACTTCTATTTACTAGCTTTCCACTTCTATTGAACATATAGATTCTCATCCAAAACAAACATAAAGGAACAAAAGCAAAACTGTAAGTGATCTTTTTCTTAATTTACCTTGTACTTGGTTCCATCTATTCATTAAATTAACAATCAACACTTTGTAAGTTTTTTTGTAAATCAAATAAGACGAAGACAAACAAAGTAGGCCTCAAGAGATACATTAGTTTTATGGGCATCACCAACTGTGAAGAATAAAATTAATGATGGTTGCATCTTAATATGTTAACAATCTAGGCATAATCTTTCGTAAGTTATGGGTTTAATCCTTTAAGTGATGCTTATTGAACATGCATTTTGATGTGGGCAATTTCATAATGAAAATTTCATTTCAAAATGTAAACAAACATGTATAAAGAAGAGAAGTCAATCAAAAAACAACTTAAGAAACATATGATTCAAAAACATTAGCATGAATACATTTTCTCTTGCAATTTTTCCATCTACTCCATTGTGATTATTGTGCAAGGGTCATTCAAAAATTTATAACTTACTTTGAATGTTATGGTCCTATGATATAAAAAGGTTTGCAAGCAATTAAGAATGAACTTATAAAAACTGTGGGAACATACAAAAGAATATATCAATTATTATTTGAAAATAAAAAGCATGCATATGCCTTATTTTTAATTCCTAGACTTTGTACAATGATTGGAAGACAAGAGACCCAAGAACCTATACCTAAAACATCCACAACCCAAATCCAAAAATGAATTGTTATTTATGCTTACAACTCCCATAAAAATTATTTTTCGTAGCAAAATATGGTCTAGAGGCAATGTTTATGTACCATTCCTCAAAATAGAAATCTAAGTTGGACATGTTTTGGAAAGATTTTAGTCCTATTGATGTATTGGTAGTATAAAATATAAATTTTATATAAATTATTGAGTCAGTTTTAGTGCCTTTTATATTTATACATTTTATTTTTTGCAAAGAAACATAGTCTCCTAACAGCAATGGATAAATTTGTGTATCACCCAACTCTTTAAAAGTCCAATGGTTTCATGAGATATAGTCCAATGGTTTTATAAAATAATATTGATGATGATAATGATATATATGGCTTAAACAATGATACTTTCGCTGACTTCGTTCCAAGTATGCAATTGAATAATGAAGAAGCTAACATCACTATAGGCAAAAGCAATCTTGTTGACGAGATCAACCATGAAGATCAGTGTATATTGCACATTGATTCCCCTATATACCAAGAGCATGTGGTTACCAAAAATCAAGCAATTGCTCTTTCTTCACAAAAAGCTAGGGCTTGTTGGAGCAATGCAAAATATTTTGTCTTGATTAATGCTAAATATATTGAGATGGATACACAATGCAGTGGTGGTGTAATGCTTCCAACTTTGTTTCTAACAACCTAAAATCTACCTTATTCTTTTACGAATTAATATTTGTTTATCTGCTATAAGAAATCCATCATTCTCTAAACAAATTGTGTTCCAAATCTGTGGAAATGTGTGCACTACAAAGTGAAATTCTCAATTCTTCCTCTAAAAAACACTCAAGGTTTATTGTGAACACTAACTTTAAATAACATTTTCTGACATTGTATGTGGAAACAAATTCTTTCAAATGCTTATGGTGACTAATATATCAAACAGCGTTTCATTGCTTCATGGTGACTAGTACATCAAACCATGTTTCATTGCATTGGTGAAACTTCTACATTTTTAAAATGAAATGTGATTTTTGTAATATTTTTCAGTTACCATATGTATTATTTGAATCTTTGTGATGTATCATACCACTTCAAGAGCTACAAAAAGAGTTGGTCCACTGTATAATTAAAAAGGTCAAACATTTCCCTTTATTAAATAATGAGAAGGTTAATTGCCCTTGGGTACTATCAGTAATTATTTTTTATACTATCAAAATTTATTTTTTTATGCTGATAAAGTGAATTCCTGCAACTGCAATTTCCTTTTAACTTCCACGAGACAAGACTCCTATTTTTACGCTGCACCTGCAAAAAAGATTTCAGTTTGCCCCTCCATGGAACCAGACCCTTAGTGTTCCACAAGTGAGAAAAAAAAATAAGAAGAAAACAAGAGTTTGTTTGAAAAAAAAAATAAGAGAACTCTGTTGAAGGTTAAAAAAAAGGATGGAAAACAACCTGATCAGCTACGACAGCTCACAACCCAAACGTATACAAGTGTTCAAAACTTACCATATAAAAATTAACCTAATACAACCCACATTCTCTTGAAAATGAAATTTGGTTTAATCCATACGAAACGGTTCCCTAAAATTCCAAATAAATCTGAATATTAAAAAGAAATCAAAACCCTAACCCTAATCATTGAAAAGTATATAGAAGCAACAAACCAATGAAATCCTCAACCCTATTAACCCAAAATAAGTAGTAATCTGTCAAGTAAAATCCAGGACACATGTAGCAATTTGTTCGAGGCTCCTTACGAACAGAGGATCGTAAAAGCACGGAGAATTGCCGCATCGCTGTCGCCACCCTTCAAGACAAACTAAGCCATATCCAAAGACGGCGGTTTGTTCTGCTAAATGGCTTCATAGATATTAATTTCACCATAACTTAATTCGAATAAACCAACAAACAGGAAACTAGAAAACCAGCAAGAATATACAAACATACAACAACAAAAAAAATTCAAAATAAACACAACCGTATATATTCAGAAAAAAGAGGCCTCAGACATCCAAGGAAGGATTAAACAGCATTAGCTCTCAAGCCTTGCAAGGGCGAAAACTCTTGGTCGGCCACTGCGAATGTTTTGAGAAACAAGCCTAAACTTTATCATCCCTGGCCATTTATTTCCCCCAAATATACATAAACTAAGCTTGTGCCCCTATACAAATGCTGCTTAGATTGGTAATTTCCGTCGGCATGACTCTCAATCGAAGGAAATTTTAATGCGTTCTGCCTTACAAATCTTCGTTACAAAATATAAACAATAAGACTCCCAAAACGCATCAGGTAAAACCGACCATCAAACAAAAAACAAGACATTTAAATAAATTAGGGCTATTGAAAATACGGCTACCCAACCCAATTAGATGCATAGACTTCCCTGATGCATTGATCGTCCATGCGCTTGATTTATATACAACTACTTTATAAAACCCTAATCCAATGTCATGTTTCACAAACCCTAAAATGCATGAATATTTTATAAACCCTAACCCTCTGAAAATTTCCATACTGCACCAACATAAACCCTAAAGTTGCATTGGATAACTCCTTTTTTTATTTCGGTTATAATCGTAGTTGTCTCCCCGCAAGAAACGAATTTGTCCTTTCCTACATCAACGTTTTCATTACGATGGGGTCTCATGGAAGGGGCGTGGGCCTCTAGTTTTATTATGGGACTAATTTTTACTAGGAGCCTACTCTTTTAAGAAGGGGAGTTGAATATTTCCCATTAATATAAGGAGTTTTTGTGAAATTTAAATGATATTTATTTTTTGATTTTTTTTTAATTTTAAATTGAACATAAAAGTTTTTGGACTACTAAATTTTGAAAGAGTTATGATTAGAAGTTGTCTCGTTAGAAGGGATGTAAATTTCTATTTTGGTAAAGTGGGGTTTGATAAATTGAAAGAGTGTAAATCGACAATCAAAATTCTCTCAAAACTTATGACTGATAACTCCATATAACATTTTGTGCATGAAGCATTAAGTAACAATAATTTGATATTTCGAGTGGAGGTGACAGTAGAAAATAAGGTAGTGTGCTCCTTCATTTGGTGTGGCAATGAGTTATGTTGACAAAAGACATTTTATTTCATGGTAAGTTTGAGCAATGGAAATGTAGTGGGGAAGGGCAAGGCCATACAGAACATAAAAGTGGTGAAATATTTAAAGGTGAGCTAGGCAATGATGGTGAAGGGCAATGATAGGGTATTTTAGGTGATGAACTTGAAGAAGCCTAAGTAAATACACATGAAAAGTTTAGTGACATGTCACATCTATGATGCAATTTTTAACTTCCACCGAACTATTTCAATTATCCAATACATGATTGAAACAATTGTTAACTCAATGAAATTGAGTGGCAAATATCCAACAACTCCTCTAAAATTGTAGAGAATGCACCATGTGTCTTATTAGATAAGTTTAAAACTAATTTATGAATGTTTTAGCTATATAAAACTAAATTAGATGACTCTAAAACCAATTAGATGAAAAATGGAAAGGCTTCCTCGATGAAAAATACTTACTATTTAATCTAATCAATTGATGCAGGATTCCATATGCAAACATTCCCAAGATTTGTGCATTCTCATTCTCAGTGACACTTATGGTAACCATTGTATTTTTAACAATAATGTTAACTTCTCTTTATTCAGTGAATGCAAGAAAGGCAAAACTTTCACTAGGACCACAAGCATTGCCATTTTTTTGTAGTTTGTTGGACCTAGGTTCGAATCCCAACCAATCTCTACATACTCTCTCCAAGTGTTATGGTGGTTTGATGTATCTTAAATTAGGCACCAACCTTATTGTCATAGCTTCCTTTATGGAGGCTACAAATACCAAAATGAAGACTTTTGAATCCAAATTTTACAATAGACCGTAGAATAGTGACGTTGTAGTAGATGTACCCTTGTACAATAGAAACAATATTAGTTGGTCCTCCAAATGGAAAATATTTCTAAAGCTCTGCATTTTCCATTTTTAAAACCCCAAATATTTGGAGGAGTTATTGGAATTCAAAGAAGAATAAATGGCATTGTTTCTTTCTTTCATCTTTAAACAAGGTAAAGGTACTATTCTCAACATCAAAGATTTTCTTAATGTCTTCATCTAAAATGTTATTGGAAAAATGATGTTAAAAATAAGAATGTTTGATGACAACAACATATAGGGTATGTTTAACCCTAAAATGAAATCTAAGTACTTGGAGTTAGCCTTAAATTATTATTAAAGGGGTATATGGAAATGGC
Source organism: Torreya grandis (assembly GCA_037957365.1). Taxonomy (NCBI): domain Eukaryota; kingdom Viridiplantae; phylum Streptophyta; class Pinopsida; order Cupressales; family Taxaceae; genus Torreya; species Torreya grandis. Next base: position 436,731 of record JARHVA010002139.1, on the reverse strand, counting down.
AATGCACAAGGGTGATAATCAAATACAACAGGCCAATTGGGTGCTAAACTTATATATAAACATACACTAATTTTTTTATGTTGAGAATAGGTTAAATATAGAAAGTACAACTAAGTTATGTATGGAAATGATAAGTAATATACTTAGTTGGTTTTGATGCCAACACAATGTTAGATCTGGAATAGACTAGAAGATAGTTCTAGAATGGTCATTAGACTCTAGATCTGATGCTTCTTGAGCTCTAAACACTAACGTCAGCTTGGGACAGTTGTATCGATGTTATTATCTAGGTTTAACATAAGTGTCATGTACATAATACTTACTATAAAATGATGTGACCACTTGGATGTTTTTGGGTTTGTCTTCACCTTCACTCTGGTGCATTCAGATCTAGTTCATAGACTGTCACTCCTCATGAAATGTCAAAATCTTAGTTATTCATCTTCATAGTTACCTTGAGTAAAAATGGGTTAGTGGGGACACGTCATCGAGCTGCCCCAAAAACCTCATTGTTAGTGGGCACTGTCAATATTCTAAATAGAGCCTCAGACTTATGTAGTTTTCCCCTATGTGTTGGTTTGTGTGTGAATCATATAATATGTGGAAATCAATACAATAGTCACCTAGTTTGTAACTTGGGCAAATTGGGCCCTTAGGCCGCTCCTTCAATAATTCAAACCTATGTATGTTTTGTCCCTATGACTGATATGAGAATATGAGAAAATAGAGAATCTTTACTCAATTGAATGCTCTTTGGTATGAATACTATATATTTTCTTGTGTATGCTAGGTGCAGAATGAATGAGGGTTGATCTTGTATTTATATTAATCCCTGTAGAGTAATAACTCATATTAAAGCACTAGGCCAACCATTAGGATATGTTTTATTTATAAATTGGATGACTTTAGGGCATTAAACACTTGTGTTGGGTCAGGACACTAGTGTTTGTCCAGGACGTTAGTGTCTAGGGAGTAAGAAAATAGGTACAGTCTTAGATTTTATAAAGGTGGAAGATAAGTATATTTTATGTATTATTGACAAGATAGAAGTCCTAGGTCATCAACATAAGAATGGTCAGACTAAGAGATAAGTCAAGGGGCATAAGATAGAATAGATACAAGACTTATAGAAGTGGGAAAAGTCTAAAATTAAGAGGAACAACTAAGGTTTGAGTTTACCAAGTGTAAGAGATGGAGGTGCTATATAATCCATAAATATCATCAACATTTTGTCCCCTTTAATCTAGTAATGAAATTACTAGTTTAAAAGAAAGAAAGGTGTACCTGGGTGTGCATAACACACTTTGTCTTTGTATGTGCCCAACTTGAATGCTTAGTTGGTGACTGACCTACAACCAAGAACATGTTTGTTGGGTTATTCTATCAACTTTTTTCTTTGGGCACTAAAGTGTCTAGTTCCCAACAAGCTTATGCAATAGCATTTCATGCAAGATTAAAATTTTGTGCGCTTACCTAAAGCACGCAGTAAGAAACTAGTTTCCTATGGGTTATGTTGCATAGTCACACACTTGTCAAATAATAGTGTTTATTCATATAACTAATTATTGATTACATAAAAAATAAAATACGTGACTATGTACCTTGTTTCAACTATGTATGTAGACATGATTATTAAGATAACTGCCATGAGATTCAAAGTTTGATTACATAAGCTCATATAATTCATATTTTATTCATTAAATTCAAACACAAACCACATATTATACAACTAAATGTATTGATAACTTAGTGTTGCAACTTAACTAACAACTATAAATAACACCATAACTAATAGTAACTTCTATAATTTTTCTATTTACACAATGAATCATTACATAATATCAATGTTCAGCCACCCTTACACTTCTCTGTATAAGGGTATTTAGACTTGCTTTTTTACCAAGTTGTTACATTATTTATGATACTTAGGTGACTAGCCAGTGATCTCTAGTTGACTATGAGTGGTGGCAGTCATTTACTTGTTTTCTCCTAAGGACCCATGCCTTCATGCCCCTTATATTCTCGTTCTGTGTTAAATCCTTATTACCAAATGTCCTCCTTTGTGTAGGCTGGTATGAAACTCATGTGATGATTAAAGTCTAATTCATCTTTGAAAATCACTCCTCAATTATTTCTCACTTCTCTCACACTCCCCAAGTCTTTCATTGATATATCAAGTCCTTTACTATTGGGTCCTCTGTTTGTTATGATTCTTCTTTGAGTGGGTCTTCTTGCTCCATGATATTCTGCATTGTTATCTTCCCATGCCAAGCTGGTTCTGCACCATGGTCTTCTTGTGTTGTGTTTCTCTCACATCGAGTTGGTTTCACACCAAAAGCCCAAAATACTTGGTCAAAATTTGGGGTCTAACATCACCCCACACTACGCTCTTAATATGTTCTAGACTAGGCACTAGTCTCAGCCTCAAACAAAAATTTAGGACCAACTTGTTTAACCTACTTACTAATGTCTTCCTAATGTGACAATGTGCCAAGTAACTTTATTGTTATTTACTCAATTTCCACCTTCAACTTTTTTATCTCCTCGAGTTGATCAAAACACTCACTTGCTTTATTGACCAATTGGTTGAGGGATGTGAAAGCATCCTTTTGGACCTCTTCAAGTGTAGTGATCTAATTTAAAACATGTCCTCAAAGAGCTAAAAAGTTGGAATTTATTTGTTATCAATGAAAATTTATTATTTCTTCCATGGTATTGACATCCTTAGATGCCTTAGTATGCTCAATACGGTCCTTTTTTAATAGGGTGACATCTACCAACTGATATCATTGAGACTCCTCTACCTAGAGTTGGGCCTCCAAAATTTTACTAGGTCATGTTAGTTTCTCAAAAATCCGATCCATGATGGGGATCACTTCCACAACCCTTTAGAGGGCACATTTACAGACTTTCATTACTTCTATGAACTGTTCATCCACCCATAATGCTTTATTTCTATGCATAGGCTACTAGCTAAAAAGTTGGAATTTATTTGTTGTCGATGCATATTTATTATTTCTTCCATGGTATTGACATCCTTAGATGCCTTAGTGTGCTTAGTATGGTCCTTTATTAATAGGGTGACATCTACTAACTGTTATCGTTGAGACTCCTCTACCTAGAGTTGGGCCTCCAAAATTTTACTGGGTCATGCTAGTTTCTCAAAAATCCCATCCATGATGGGGATCACTTCCACAACCCTTTAGAGGGCACATTTACAGACTTTCATTACTTCTATGAACTGTTCATCCACCCATAATGCTTTATTTATATGCATAGGCTACTCCTTGCATTGCTTTAACATGATATTTACAAGGGTTTATGATTTATCAACAACTTCTCCCTCTAAAGGGACCCCATCTGTCAATGTTGGTTCCCGGCTCAAAATAGCTTTACATAGATTTAAAGCTTTAACTTTGGATGTTGTAGCTTGTTCCAATTTTTACTTCAACGTGACCACTTCTTCTTAAAGTGACTTTTGAGCAACCACTTTTTTATCATATTATTTCACATAAATTTTGCTTTATTTCTTAAGAAAAAAGTTATAAAACTCAAAATAAGGGTGAGGTTAGTAGAACTTGGATTTGGTTTGTGCACTTTGATCCAGATGATTGTGGACACTTCTCTTTGTCTTGAGAGGATGCCTTATAGATAAGAAAGCACTAAAGAAATGGTTGATTAGTTGGATAGTAGGGTGGATTGCCTAGCAAGCTAGATCTAAGAAGCATAAGCTTCCTTGGAGGTTGTCAATCCACACTTTTAAATAATCAAGTTCTAAAAGCAAAAGATAAATTACTTGTATAAAAATAGAGGCTACTAAATTTAAATATAACAAGTGCTTGAAAGGAGGTGAATTTGACTTATTATAGCAATAAATGATTAGATATTAATTCTAAATAGATCAAACATGGTTCAAAAAATAGGGTGATGTTCTATGATCAGGTAGAAAGTCAAAAAGTGGGATTTGGTCAGGCTCTGATAGGTCAAATAAGCTTACTATTGGAATTGACATATAGTAATTGTCGATCATTGGGTAAGACCGTCAATGGTTAGGTGATTGTCGGTAGTTAGGGGTAAACCATTCGTGGTTAAGTGATTGTTGATGGTAACTGTTAGATTTAGCTTGGGTAAAAGAAGTTTGGTTGGGAAGGATGGAGAGAAACAAAGGAACTAATTACTGAAAAATATATACTTAGCTTTGTTGTTGGTCTGAAGAACATTGATGTGAGTGGTTAAAAACTTGTTATAAAGCCTAGAATAATTCTAGTAGAGTAATGATAGCTTGGTTGTTGATTGACGAATAACATCACTTTTGATCTCTATCTTGGTCACTAAAAGCATGAAGAATACCTGAATAAGGAGATCTGATGCACAAGACTCTGATGTCTACCTTTCTTCCTCCTTTTTTCTACCTCTTGCTCTTCTCTTTATATAGGAAAAAGGGAGTGGTTAAATAAGAGGTTAAACAATAAGTTCAACAAGTTATCTAATTTCAGCCTCAACATGTATTGATTACGCATATAGATCAAATAGCTAAAAATAAAAAAGCAAGTTATAGTAGAGTGGGAGTTAACCCTTGAGACGGTTAAAGGTTAACCGTCAGTAGTTGAGGCTAACCATTGGTGGTTATGGATCAACTGTCAGTAGTCAAGAGAGGAAAGGTAAAATGCTTAGGGTTAGTCATTTTGATTAGGTTTGGCAGTTGAAAAGTTGTGAAATGGTCCCAAGGGGGTCTAAAGGTGATCTAAGGGTCAGTGTGACATCTAAAATCATAGTGCATAGATTTATAATGTCTACATTTTGTCCCTTTTTATTATGTAGTTTGTATCAGCAAGCTACAAAACAAAATAAATGGATGGTGGGTTGAAGGTTTGACTGTCTTGAGTATGGGAGGAGGCTCTCCCCCCTCAAACTGAGAATTAATGAGGTAAAACAAGGTTGGTTATAGGTTTAATAAGTAGTTAAGTGGGTGATAATATTGGTTGGATTGGGCATCGAGGCATAAATATGTGCACAAAATATGACCAAATACACTAACATAGATTACACATAGACTAGACTGCCAAAGTTGAAGTAGTTGGTAAATACATGAGTGGTATTAGAAGGACAAGTGACAAGTGGACCAAGTGACCACATTTAGGCATGGTGGTTAGGTTTCACTTGTAAACATAAGTCTCCTAGGTAAGGTTAGTGTATTCATAGGTATCCAGGGTAGGAAGTGCTCCCAGGAAGACATAGATGGGTCAGTGTGCAAAATTAGTGCCTATTCAAGTTGTTCAAGACGGTAATGTAGTCATAGCAGTCAAAGTGACCAAGGCAAGGTCATCATAAAACATGTAAAAGTTGGGCCAAAATGACCAATTACAATGTTATGTGGTTGGATTGGTTATTGGCAAAGAAGGTAATCTCTAATGGTTGAAGGGTTGGGGTAATGTGGTGGAAGTTATTATCATCATGGGTGGAAATGAGATGGGTGATTGGTTAGGGTAATTTGGGTGTTTTAAAAAAAATTTAGTTGTGATGGAAAAAAATGTGAGGTCAATTGTCAATGATCAAGGTCGACTATCGATGGTCATTAACTGACCATCGACGATCAAACATCATCCCTAAAAGGGCAATCGTAAAAGGTCTAATGAGGATTTATTTCCTCATTTATAAACTGACCTATGATAATCATACTTGTATTGTGTGAAGAAAGAAATGATGATGGCTTGAGTGTGTGAGTGATTGTGTTGATTGAGGTTGATTGAGAGTTAGCCTTTGAGCTAGAGTAGCTAACTAGGATGTAATGAAGATGAGGGAGAGCATGGAGCTAGGTGGTAATGTTGAAGGTGCCTCCACATCAACAATCATGGAACAAGGTAGGTTTTATATTTGAATTGGCTTATTTTATTGAATTTGTTGTTGTTGGTGGTGAATTTTGTTTTTGTTTGAGTGATTTTGGTGTTTTTTGACTTAAGGTTAGGGTTTGAAATTCAAGAGGTTATGTAAATTTGAAGAGGGAGTCTAAAAATGTGTTGGGTAGGTAAGTTAGGGGAAGTTTTAGGAAAGTTTATGTAATTTTGAGAGTGTATAGTGATTATTGGAAGGTTTTAGGGGGTTAGGATTGGGATTTGGTCACCAACGATCACCACATAGTAACTATTGATGGTCACTATCGATCATCATCAATCGATAAGCAACCATTGAATGGCCAATGCATAGACTATTAGTGGTTGATCACATAATCATTAGTAGTCGATGGTTAATCGATGATGGTTATAAAAGGAACCATCATCGATTGACACTTGACCATCGATGGTTGCTAGAAGGTAAAGTTAGGCTTAAGAGGTTATGTTAGAGATAAGGGGTTGGTTGATGGTTAGTTGGGAAAGGTTTAAGGGTTATGAATGTAGTGATAGGGTATGGTTAATAAGGAAGAAGGTAAATAGGATAGGTTAAGTTATTAAGGTAGGACGTGGTTGAAGATAAGTTTTGGGCTAGGTTAGATTGGGCATAGTTTTTATATTTGAGATGAGTAGGTTAAGGTAGGGTGTAGGGGCAATAGGTAGAATTCATAAGCATAGTTTGATGGACTAAGTAAACTAATGTACCATTATATCAAACCTTGCAGGCAAGGGAGCAGTTGTAAATGCATAATCAAGTACCCCAAATCCTTGATGAGGTGCATCGAGGGATGACTTATGTGGATTGGGATCATATGATTGAGGTGGGCCTAAGAGGCATGAGGTAATATCAACAAATGCCTCAAGATGTAACTATGTTAGTGATACTCATCAAGAGATGGGACCCTACCCTTAATAGATTCTTTCTTTTGACTGATGAGATCACTATTCTACCAAAAGACATCCATCAGATAGTGCAACTACCCATACAGGCTGAGCTGATATACCATATCAGTAGTGATTAGAGAGATGGGTGTATGGATAATTTATATGGAGAGGACCTCATGCTTGCAAGATGGCATTATAGAGGTTTTCACTACACACTATTGTACCATAGGGATAGGGATGTGAGATGGTTATTCATAATGTTGATGATAGCTATTACATGTTATGTACTATCAAATTTGAGTAGTGGGAGATTTTTGTACTTGTTGTTAGAGGTTCTTGTGGAGATGTGGTTGAATCATATGTTATTTTCTAGGGTACCTATTTTATTAGTTCAAATATATTAGGAGTTGTGGGGATACCTTATTCATAGGATATAGGGGATCAATGTCAGTTTTGTGCTACATTGTTGGGCATACAAGCACATCAGGGTCTTGAGACCTAGGGGACTACCATGGCATGGTTTTGTTTAGATGGATTTTAAGGTTGGTTACATGAGATAGAGAGGTGATTACACTCTCAAAATATTGGAAGGAGGATCTTGGGACCTGAATTGGTATAGAGATAGGCTAGAGGCACTAGTTGAAGGTGAGGTCATTTGGCACCCATATGTTGGATCTCTAGCATGGGCAAGCTATGTCATACATGCACTATCATTTCAGAGCTATAGTTGGGTTTTTGGGAGGTGAGACCATGAGGTGGATCTCATCCCTTTTGATGGGGTGAGGAGATAGTTCAGACTCATCTAATATATTCCAGGTGAGTTCTCGAGATATAGGAGGGAGGACACAGTGTTCCCATTTCTTATATTAGAGTTAGAGGATGTATTCATTGATCATGAGGAGTTTTTGACAAGGGTTGATATTTATGATGCAATTTTTACTCATGAGTACCCTATGTTGTTTTACACACATTATGATGCAACCATTTTTGGAGGTGATGATGGCCAATAGGACAAGGATGTGGATGTAGAGGTGGGGGTGGTGATCAAACAAATGAGGATGCCCTAAATAGACAAGCACTAATTACCAAGAAAGACTAAGCATGGACGACACTAGCCAAAACACATGCATATTTAGCATATGTGACCTAGGAAAGGGATGCAACATAGGGCCAGGTGGCCACTATGACTGGGGAGAGGGATCAGGCTAGAGATCAACTAGTCATTGTTACATAAGAGAGGGATTCTCTCAAACAGGTATGAGAGCGAGTACCAACACCTACAAGACCACGAGGGACTATCTCCATGGTGAGATATTAACAATAGTGGAGGAGTTGAAGTATAATGAGGCCTTAGTTTATACACATCTTATAGATGAGCCTGGATGGGATGAGTACATAGTAGGAATCACCAAAGGGGCCAGCAGTGCGACACCAGGTTAATGGGCTAAATCTATAGGTGGAAAAGTAGGCTTAAGAGGTGGGAAATCTCCAAGAAGTAGTGGTGCTTTAGGTTCTTAGACTGTTATGAGACATTGTACTTTTGATGTACTTTATGATTTTGATATCAGCCTGCAAGATGATGTAGTGAGATGTATATATCCATTGAGAGAAATGTATATTATTATATATACGATCATTATTTTGATTATAAGTTCATGATATATATATGTGATCATTGTTTATGGTTTGTGTTGATGGTTATGGATGTGATGTTGTTTATTTGATGATGTGATGTTATGATGATTATGATGTTATGGTTTATGTGTACTCACCTAGCTAGGCATGTGATGATGTGGCTATTTAATTTATGCTCATGATGATGTTATTTTTAATATGATGATGATTATGATTTGGTTATGGTTTATTGGTGACTATGTTTATGATCCATGCTTGTGATGATGTTGATATTTGATGGATGTTGTTTATGTGATGATGATTAGCATGTTATGTTTTGTTGGACATGGTTATGATGTTTGTGATTATTGTCATGGTTATGGATGATAATGTTCATGTTGTAGTTATGGTTATGATGTTATGATGTTGATATGATTATGTTCATGATGATTATGCTCATGCTTTAAATTAATGAGTCTACGCTTCCTTATCTAGATTAGACATGTGGTGGGTAACATATGTGAATGACTCATTCATTTTTGATGTATGATTAAATTATGATAGATATGATAAATGGTTAGTTGATGTGATTGATCAGTAGATGATGTGTGATATATGAGATGGTTAATTCGTTAAAATGTTCTTATGATTAAAAACACTTAAACAAATAAGGTAAGAAGGCAATCACTAAATGAAACACATTTACAGTTAAATGTTTTTAATGGATTTGCATTTGTTTAGATGAAGGTGAAGTAATATTAAAACATAAAGAGTAGGTTGGATAATGAAACTAAATGTGAGAAAAGATAATACAATCAAAAGACACATCTTAATGAATGTATAAACAAGTAGGTATGAGAGACATAAGAAGAAGGAACGATGCTTCTTCATTGGCAAGGACTGAGACAAAGTGAAGGTAAATCAACTTATGAACATAAACCCTTTGAATGCTTCACATTAGCATTCGTTAGTTGGTAAAAAAAGGTTTCTTAGCCACCTAGTGTCAAGTAATCTCAAAAATCCCTTATTTATAGAGGGTATAAAATGGAGGCGGATGATAATGAAACCTTCTTGTGAGACTAACACGCCTCTTCTGCAAGTCACCAAAGATCCAGTATAAACAAGTCCATGTCATATAAGGTGTAGACTGATCAATGCAAGAAGCCTACTTATGAAATTTGATTGTGGCTTCCAAAATTATTTGTGCTTTTTCTAATTTTGATAATGAGTCTTTGGATCAGGAAGTTGATCAATGAGAGAAGCTTCCCAGGAATTGATATGCTTTGACAAATGTTATACTCAACCATCCTTTAAGGGAATGGTCTAAGTTTATAAGATTTGTTTAAGTTTTTTTTATATTTGTCCTTCAAGGGAATAGTCTACCTTGCATAGAGCAATTTTGATTGGATTTGGCTATTATCTTTTAAGGGATCAGTCTATGAATGCTTGGAATGACCCATATAACATATGATTTTTTGCTTTTTTGTGATTTTTCGATTGATTTTGTTTTTTTTATTGACATGGATTTGCTCATATAGGCTCAAAAAGTTCACCTTCATGAAGGCAAAACTAGAGCACAAGAAGGTTGATGATGGGTAAAAGAGGTGTGAGTGATAATGACCATGGAATTTCATCCTATAAAGGGACTGAAAGCACCATGAGGATTATGCCATGGGTAAAGTTGTGGTACATATGTTAAAGATTAGGCAAAAGGCTGTAATAAATAATCACATGATTAAGCTTTAATCAAATTTCCTTAAAATAAGGAGATGCATGTGAGTGAAAATAAGGGATGAGCTTAAGTTAGACAAAAAGGTGATTTCAATCCTATTTAACACTAGAAAGGATGTAGATGCAAAGCATTGAGGGGATCAGGTTTTGGTTTCCCTTTAAGAGAGGATAACCAATAAGCTCCTGATCTATGTGTGCATTATGATATAAGGTCCAAGCCAATTGAAAACAAATGTACCTCACTTACTTTTATCCATATTGGTTACGTGTTGATTTTCCTTTAGGATAAGGTCTCTGATATTGAATTCTCACACTTTGAGGTGTTTGTTATAAGTGCACTTGATTCGTTCTTGATAGACAAGGAGATGGGTAAGTGCAAATAAATGACGTTGGTCAAGTAGCTCAAGTTGGGAAAAACGTTCTTGATGATAATCATCTTCAAAAATGAGATCTTGTAGGGATATGCAAAGGGACAAAATTTGGACTTTGAGAGGCAAGACAACCTCTGGTCCAAACATAAGAGAGAAAGGTGTAAACTCATATGGGTTTGAATGCTAGTACGATATGCCCATAAGGTAAAGGGGATGTGTAGGTGCCAATCCTGACCAACTACATTAACCATTTTAGTTATCATGTTATTGAGAGTTTTGTTAGAAGCTTCATCCTGTCCATTTACTTGTAGATAGTAAGGCAAAGAAAAATGTAACTTGATACTGACTGTGTCACAAAGACCTTGAACTTATTTGTTCTTAAAATATTTACCATTATTGGTGATTATTTTATGAGAAACACCAAAACGACAAAAAATGTGATGGTTGATAAAATTGATAATATTTTTGGCTTTAGTTGAGATGAGAGGAATAGTCTCTATCCATTTGGTGAAATATTCTATTGTAGTGATGATATAATGATGTCACTACAAAGAATGGGGGTTAATTTCACTAATACGATCTAGGCCCCATTGTGAGAAGGGCTAGAGATCCTTAGATACTTAGAGACTTTGGCTAGGTGTGTGATGTAAGTTGGCACATTTATTTTGGTATGGCTTGGAGTACATATATTTGAGTGGAAGTGTTAGTGATGACAAAGGTCTTGTGGTTGAGAAGGTAATGATGGAGTTTGGTGGCCATAAAGACCAAGGCAAGGCAAAGCTTTTTGGTATGGGTGTACTAAGTTTCATACTCTATAAGCATTCATCTTATGTAGTAAATTGCTTGTTCTTTATACTGCTCATCTCAATGAGCCAACATTGCCCCTAAGGAGTGGTCAGTGGCAGGAATATAAAGATAAAAAGGTTGATCTTCCTTGGGAGGAATGATGATGGGTGGAGATAGAATGTACTCTTAAAGTGAATCAAAGGCATTTTGACAATCGTTGTTCCACTTAAAATATACATCCTTTTTCAAAAGGTGGTGGAAAGGTTGGCAACAATTAGAGAGCTAAGAGATAAAGCGATGAATGGATTGTGATGGGGAATCAAGAGCAACAAACAACTCTGATCCCACTTGTTAGGATCTTGCTCTTCAGAAAGAACACAATATGATTACCTTGTATTAGCAACTAAACATGCGGAATTAACCAGAAGCAATAAGTAACTAGATTTCACAAATGACACAGAATATGAGAGACAACACAAACTATATTAATACTCATCTAGAAAGAAAATACAATAAAGAAGATGCCACTTCTTCTTCCACCTCTCAGAGGCTTCCCACACCTCAAGGGCTCCCAATAATTCTTAATCAAGAGTTCACTCTCCTACCAAAAATGGTCCCAACACACAACTCAAACACAGAATTGGTGTTCACCTCCAACCAGTCAATAATAACCCTGCCAGTACACAAGTACTCAAAGTACTTCAAGTAGATCTCCCATAAGCTTGCAACAACCTGCAACTCAAATGATCTTACTCACCATGTAGATCTTCTCCATGAACTTGCAACAACCTACAATTCAAATGATCTTACACTTGGAAGAAATCCTTTTCTTGCCTTCCTCTATTTGCTCACCTGTGGAACTAGAAGGAGCTTCACTTGCTCAACTCTAACTAACACACTGGCTATCTGGCACACTTTACAATACATGCCAATGGGTCTATAAATAGATCCCACACTTAAACAATAACTTAGACTTTTAATTTACAATAATTAGACTCACAACTCAAGACCAAAAATAGCCTTTTACATGCAAACACTCAGTTCAACGAACTAACTGTTCATGCAATGAACAATTCTAGAACCACACAGACAATCGACGTCAGTCCTTGTCTGCCTGGAGTTGACCGACGTTGGCCGACCTCTTGCCGATGCCAGTTGCCCTTCTACACTGTAGATGACCGATGTTGGTTAAACTGCCGACGCCGGTATCCCTGGAACTCAGAAACCTCCTCCATGTCTGCATAGTTGAAGCTTTTAGCTCCACAACCTAGCAATCTCCCACTTGGAGATAAATAGCTACAACTGTACCTATACCTGTACATCATCTAGTTTGTTCCCTTGGCTTTGTATCCCTCTTCAAGATCACTCTTGAAGACCAACCACCACAAATCCTGTGGTGCACCTCATGTCATCCAAATCACCTGCCACATCCACATCTACAAACCCATGTAGAAAATAACTTGACCCTGCATAGCATGTGCACTTACTGCTGGTCCCTCTAAGAATCCACTAAACTTCCCTCCAGTGCTTCTTTCTTGGATTGGCTCCAAACTTGTGATAGCTCCCACTATTTCCTGGATCTACCTGCTCTGCTTCTTTAATAACTACCTGGTTCTTGACCATCAGTGAGTAACAAGTAGTGTAAAGAAGGGAAATGATGAATTTGAGGCTTACTTACCCTTTAAGTCCTCCATATGGGTGCTTGAGACTCCTTGACAGCTTGTTGTCTGCCCAAAATCCATCTCAATGACCGATGCTGGTCACATCTCAGTCTGCATCCGACCGATGTTGGTTCCATGCGACTGCCTCATCACTGACATTGGTTCCCTCTAACCGAAACCGGTGTTTATCTATCTGAAGTCACTGACGTCGGGCTGCACATAGCTGACGTCGGTCCCTGTCTGGATGTCAACGCCGATTTTCTAATCGACGTTGATCTCTGTGTTCTACTTGTGAGCGATGACCTTTACCTGCGAGCTCCTTTTGGATCAAACCCTTATCCATATCAACCTTGCTCTGCTTAGAATTATTTAGCCCCTTGCGCTAATCTCTGTCCGTCATCTTCTCCTTGAAAACCAAGGCTTTCCTATTCTTGTCACGAACATCAAATTTTTCAAGAAACGTCACTTTATTATTCTGCATACAGAAATCTCAATCCATGCTTATCAAATCCAAAAGCATACCCTTTGACTCAAGAACATGCATCCCCTTCTTATTCATGTGACCAAGCCTATTAAGCCACATCTTTGAATCTACAGCTGAAGTAGATAAACCAAAAAAAGAATCAATAATACAAGTAGATAGATAAAGCGTACCTACTTTCTTACCTCTTGCTACAACAAGTGCACCCTTGGTAACCTTCCAAGAGTCTACTGTGAGAGTTACTGTGCAACCCTCATCACCCAACTTTCCAACAAAAATCAAGTTTCGCTTTAGGATTGGGATAAGCATGACCTCCTTCAACACCCATGTGTTCCCTGTCTGCAATTTTAGCTTCACTTTCCCTTTGCCAACCATCTGACAAGGCTTACCATCCCCTAAATAAATTTCTCCAAAGTCTCCCTGGACATACTCATGAAAAAATTCCCTATTGGGGATGCATGAAAAGAGGCACCAGAATCTAAAACCCAAGATTCTACTTTATCTAAGGAACATACTAGAGTATCTTGTGTAACAAACTCTGCAACATCTGCTTCTTCATGTCCTTCATGCTGATCTTCACCCAACCAACAATCTCTCTTTAAGTGCCCTTGCTTTCCACATTTCCAGCAGGTTATTCTGCCATACCTGGACTTGGATCTCCTACCTATCTTGGACCTTGATCTCCCATGCTCGATCTTCTCTCTTTGCCTTCCCTTGGTTTCCACACTCAAAGCATTTCCTGATGATTCACCTGTGTTTTTCCTGTGAATTTCTTCATTCAAGATTACACTCACAACATCATCCACTTTTAAGATTTTTGAAGTAGATGCAATATTACTAACTGCCATTACCAAACTCTCCCAACTTTCAGGTAATGAGCATAATATTAAGAGAGCCTTAATTTCATCATCAAAAACAATATTAACTAAATTTAACTGGTTTACCAAACCATGGAAATCACTAAGATGACTATGACCATATCCACCTTCCAACATTTGCAAATTAAATAATTGCTTCATAAGAAATACCTTATTCGAAGCTGAGGGTTTTTCATATAAATTTGCCAAAGATTCCATCAACTCTACTGTTGTCTTAGCCTGAGATAAGTTAGAAATCATAGACGATGCAGGGCTTAACCATATAGATCCCAGAGCCTTCTGATCAATAACCTCCCATTCTTCATCCTTCATATCCCAGGGCTTGCATGCAACCCCACCCAACGGTAAATACAAATCTTTCTGATACAGATAATCTTCAATCTGCATCCTCCATAATTGATAGTTCTTGCCATTAAACTTCTCCATTCATAGCTTACTTTCTTCTGCCATTGCTATACTCCCACTCAAGTAGAAACCCCTGTGAGTGACCTATAATCAACACACACTAACCAGATCTAAAACACCTGTTAGTAACCCAACCAAAAGCTCTGATACCAGTTGATGGGGAATCAAGAACAACAAACAGCTCTGATCCCACTTGTTAGGATCTTGCTCCTCAAAAAGAGCACAATATGATTACCTTGTATTAGCAACTAAACATGCAGAATTAACTAGAAGCAATAAGTAACTAGAATTCACAAATGACACAGAATATGAGAGACAACACAAACTGTATTAATACTCATCCAGAAAGAAAATACAATAAAGAAGATGCCACTTCTTCCACCTCTCAGAGGCTTCCCACACCTCAAGGGCTCCCAATAATTTTCAATCAAGAGTTCACTTGCCTACCAAAAATGGTCCCAACACACAACTCAAACACACAATTGGTGTTCACCTCCAACCAGTCAGTAATAACCCTGCAATAGACAAGTACCCAAAGTACTTCAAGTAGATCTCCCATAAGCTTGCAACAACCTGCAACTCAAATGATCTTACTCACCATGTAGATCTTCTCCATGAACTTGCAACAACCTGCAATTCAAATGATATTACACTTGGAAGAAATCCTTTTCTTGCCTTCCTCTATTTGCTCATCTATGGAACTAGAAGGAGCTTCACTTGCTCAAATCTAACTAGCACACTGGCTATCTAGCACACTTTACAATACATGCCAATGGGTCTATAAATAGATCCCACACTTAAACAATAACTTAGACTTTTAATTTACAATAATTAGACTCGCAACTCAAGACCAAAAATAGCCTTTTACATGTAAACACTTGATTCAACAAACTAACTGTTCGTGCAACAAACAGTTCTAGAACCGCACAGGCGACTGACCTCCTGCCGATGCCAGTTGTCCTTTACTATAGATGACCGATGTTGGTTAAACTGTCGATGCCAGTATCCTTGGAACTCAGCAACCTCCTCCATGTCTACATAGTTGAAGCTTTTAGCTCCACAACCTAACAGATTGGAGCTTCCCTTACAAGCTATATAACTGCTTGAGGTGGGTGGGAGGAGGCATGTTGAGGATTGCTTTGATTTTGGTGAGATTGACTTCAATTTCTCGAAGGGAGATGATAAAGTCAAGAAAGATATAGGTCATAGTGCATTGGTAGGTTATACAAATGTTCTTTAGACTAAAAGGCATGACCCTATAGCATAAATTTCTCTATAGGGTGATAAAGGTGGTTTTGTGTTGATCTTCAGGGGTAATTAAGATCTGATTATAACCTGAGAACCTATCCATAAGATATAACATCTCATGTTCAGTTGTAAGATCAACAAGCTAGTCAATTCTTGGAAAAGGAAAGTCATCCTTTGGGCAAGCAAGGTTAAGGTCATAATAGTCTACATAAATGCAAAGTCCCCTTATGGCTTTGGTGATAGGGATGATGTTTGAGACCCATTAGGGATAATCAATGGGTTGGATGGAATTGATGGATAAGAGATGTTAAAGTTCTTTTTGACAAGAAGGGCAAAGAGAGGGTGTATTCAATGAAGTTTTTGCCTAACTGGCTTGGCATCATGGTTGGTGACTATATTGAGGGTAGTGATAGAGGGGTTGATTTCTAGCATGTCATTGTAAGACCAACCAAATGCTATGATATGGTATTATAAAGAGGAGAGATCTTGAAGCTCCTCAAAATTTAATGATTGATCAATTTTGATGATGCATGGGTTATCTAGAGTACCCAAATTGATATCCATGGTGGATTTGTTCAACATGGTTGAAGTCTTAGGAGGAAAAGACTTGTGGATAGAAGACTATTTTTCACCTAGATAGGCAATAATGGAATCATCATCTTGACATTGAATGGTATTAATGGTGGGAGAGTGATCTCTGACCATCATAGGATGAGTCAGAGGAATGGTTATGGTCTCCCCATCCTTTTGATAAGTTAGGGGTTTGAAGCTAATCATGTTGATGAAAAAATAGTTAGGGGAGATGATGTCAAAATCCTCAGATTTTGATGGTGTTGGGTGAATATTTTATTGACCAGCTAACTGGTGAGCAAAATAGTTCTTATCACCATAGCATAGGGAGATTGGTCATCCAAAGTTGCAAGTTTACCACATCAAATGGGGAAAAATCTCTCCTCTCATCAAGGGGAGGTTCCCTATTAAATATTCAATGCTATATACTATATAAATAAGCAAAAATTAAGACACAGGGGTGGGATAAGCCATCCATCTCTCTTTTTTTAGAGATGATGTTAAAAAACAAAGGAGAAATCCTAGGTGATTGGTGAAGGTACTTCTCTTCTTTCACAAGTAACATTTAGCCAAGAGCCAGATCCCTTCTTGGATAGTAGAAATCTTGGTGAAGCGATATAAGGCACTTCTCTTTTTTTAGAAGTGCTTGTTCTTGCAAACAACAGGACTCTTTTTGGTAACAAGTGACTGGTAACTAGGTCCAAAGTAACCAAGAATCTAAGATGTAGCTGAAAGTCTCCACCTTGACTACCCTAGAGTGAGGTATGAATAACAATAGGGGCACAAAGTTGTCCCAAGGTCCTTTACACATAAATAGAAAAGAAAAACACACAATGGAGACAACTATGACAGTGCAAAGTCTGAAAGTAGTTGGCTTCAAGACACCTTCCTTATCACCTCCACTAGTTCTACTTGTTAAATCAAATAAATAAGAATGCTTTCAGAAGATAGACATAAGAACAATCTCCTAAAGTAACACAAGCTATAACAACACAAAGTCTGCAAGTAACTTGCTTTCTCATTCAATCAAAGAAATATGAACTACAATCTGAGCTCAAAGTCTCAGTAATGCCTTTCAATTTGGGCAGAGTTTCACTTCTAGTAAGGGGAAGATCTCTCTAAAACAATAAAAGAGATTACAATATATAACAGCCAAGAAAGACTTGGCACTTTGTTCCGTAGAACGGCCCATGCCATGCATTCAATGCCTTGAATGCATTTCCAGGTTTGTCAAAGGACTGCATTGAAAATAGGGTGGTTGTCTTAACTATGGCATGTCATTTCATCCCATATGTCTTCTCCCGAGTCTAGATCATCTGGTCTATCCCTTTTGATGTCTGCACAACTGTCCATTTTGTCTTTACTCTAAAGGAGACTAATAGGTTGCGCCCTCAATGTTTACAAGCTTGAAAATCTATTCTGCAGACTATTCCAGCTACTGGAATAACTTCTATGTAGATATTTTGGGCTTTTCCCTCTTTTCACTTTTGTCCTTTCTAGCAATGTCTCTTCCTATAATTTAAGCTCCCAGGCTATCTTTTCAGCCAGTCACTTGGTTCTTCCTTCATGTTCTGCGCTTTATTTGAATTTCAACAGATATTCCCTTACTTTAAATTTGACATCTGCGGGGCCGTCAATGGTCGCTAGCTGCTTGAACCATGTTGAACCTTAAACCTTTAAACTCACTGATAATACATTGGTTCATTGGTTCATCAATTCATTCTACCTCTTTTGTTCCATCGCTTCCTGGTTCAATCACTTTCCCACTCCTTGGTTGAACCATCCATTGAACTACCTGTTTGCTACTTCTTTCCTTGACTGAGGCCGCCTTTAAACCTTTGAACCCATGAACCATTGAACTTTGAAATCTTTCGGTTCAAGGCTCAATTAGTTCATTGGTTCATCCTTTGTTCGTCACTTCCTTGTTCTTTCTAAGCTCTTTGATCTTCATTGCACTGGTTGAACCTTTGAACCTGTGAACTCGTTGAACTTTTTGGTTCAAGGTTCAACGGTTCAATGGGTTCATTCTTTTTATTTGGCTAAGTCCTTTTGATCTTTTTCGAACCAAATGCATTGAACCATTTGGTCATTGAACCTGTTGAACCATTGAACCCATTGAACCTTTGAACCAAAGTGGTTAAATGGTTTAACGATTTAATGGTTCAAGCCTTCTTCTCATGCTAATGACGTTGAACCTTTGAACCCATTGAACCCGTTGAACCAAAATGGTTCAAGGTTCAACAGTTCAATGGTTTAATGGTTTGATCCTTGCTTAGATGCTTGCTGATGGACATTTTTGATTGAACCAAGGCGCTGAACCAATCCCGAAAATGACTAAAGTGTTGGAAACTAGTTCTTTTGATTAAACTCTCCTGTAGAAGCCTTTGAACCTATAGAAATGAACCTACCTATAGAGTTTGTAGAAACCAAGTCTATAGTTTTCTCTTGAGCCTTGAAAGAGTCCATAGAAATGAGTCTGTGGAGTCTATAGTTTTAAGCTTGTAGAGTCCGTAGTTTTAAGCCTGCAGAGTCCGTAGATTTCTTCCTGCAGAGTTCATAGATTCAAGCCTGTAGAGTCCATAGATTTTTGAGAAAGCTTTGAAAAATGAAGAACTTGAATGCTTAGAATAATTTTTGAAAGGGGAAGAGAGGATTTTGGTCTATAGGACCAAAATAGTTCAAATGTTGTCCCAAAAATGAGTGATATTTTTGGGGGACAACAGATGGTATAGTGGACGATGAGGATGTGATTTCCTTGTTAATGATGGTAATGAAAGGTGGGTTGGTTTGCTTTTTAGGTGGTATGAAACCAAGGCCATGCTTTTCATGAGGTTTTCAGGTCTTGATTATGAGTAACTCATGTGTCTCATGTTTATACCAACCTAGACCAAATCCCTTCCAAGCACACCTATAGAGGTATGTCTTGGCAAAATCTAGTTTATCTAGATAGGAAAAATTGCAGGTGAAGGGTCGAGGTGAAAAAGAGGTGGTGGAAGTGTCAAGGGGTTTATCAAGTCCTCTATAGAAAAAATTGGTTTGACAAGTTAAGGGCCCAAAAGGAACAATAGTTCTAATATTGGGGCCATAACTAGGTTGTTGGTCAAGATTCCCATATTCTTGGGGAGTAGGGAAAGTGTCTAGTGTCAAAAGGTGAGACACCCCCAATGTAAGATGTTGGAAGGTTGATTCCAAAGGGTCCATTATGGGGATTTGGATGGAAGGGATGGATGAACTAGTGGATGCTTCATTGGTAGAAGAAGGTTGGGCTTCATATTTTGTTGATGAAGGCTTGTTGGATGGAGGAAGGAGAACATCATTAGGTTGGTACATCATGTTTCATGATGTAAAAGGACTTAGGTTAGCTTGTATGGTAATAACTTGACCTTCGTGTTCAAATTTGATGCATCAGTACAAGGTGGATGACACACAACCCATGGAATAAATCCAAGGGCATCCCAATAAAACATTGTACTATAAATCACCTTCTTCATTGTAGAAGAGCTCAGGAAGCATGTGGAGTCATAAATGAATGTGAAGGACAATAGTTTCTAAAGTTGTGGCCATGGTGTCATTGAATGATCAAAGCAATGCTAAGATTTCTAAAAATATGTTCTCTAGAAATTTGAGTTGCTCATATACGTGGGATGAGATAATGTTGATACTAACTCCCCCATCATCATGACCCTCTTGATACAAGTTTGGTTGATGTACATAGTAATGAAGAGGGGAGGATATGGATCATCCAGATGGATGGAGGGTATTTCTAAATCCTTGAAGGTAACCAGGTTGGAAAGTTAAAGAACTTTGATAGAGGATGCTATAGGTTGTGGATCTTTTGGTTGAACCTCTATAGATTGCAAAAAATCTATCATTACTTGGCAGTGATGGGGTGAGGTATTGATCAATTCATATAAACTCATCTTCACCAGTGTTTAGTAAAGATGCTTCAGAACTACACGTTGGATTGATTCAGAAGGGTTAGATTGAAAGGGACCCAATATAGATATCTTAGGTTTGGGAGAAGGTAAAGGTGCTTGGTGTTGGTTGGGTGATTGGATGGTGGAACAGGGATATGTCCATAGAATGGATAGCTTTGTCTTTCCCTTATATTTTTGTTGAGCCTGTGATCGTGTGACCACATGGATGGTATGGATTTTGGAAAGAGTCAGGCTAGAGGATTGCTTTGGTTTATCTTCACTCTGAGGTGAGAGTGGGGGAGTAGGTAAGTGATGGTTAATGACTCTTGGTTCTTAGATCAGTGGTGGGCTCATGGGAGTCTCATTTGATAATTAGTCATCCTCATAATACAACTAATGGATTAATATTCAGAGAGCCTTATAGTTCTCTATATCATGCCCAGGTGTTCTATGGTATGATCATACTAATTTTTCATCATACCATGATAGTTTATGACCATGTGGGTCAAATGGTTTGATAGGTGGCAAGGTTAAGCAAGATTCTTGTAATAACCTTTGTAGGATGGTTAAGTAGGACTCAAGTAAAGTTGACAAGGGTGTAGAGGTCTTAGGTTTAGTAGTTGAGGTGGAACCATTTTTAGGAGCAGGCTTGAAGGTAAGAGATTTGGGTGAGGGAGTATTCTTGGTGGATGGTTTTGGTATAGATTTCTTGGGGGTAGATGTCTTGGAGGTAAATGGTGTTGGTGTAGATGCCTAAGAAGTATGTAGTTTGGTTATAGAAGGTTTGGTGAAAATAGGCAAGGATGAAATTTGGAGTGATGATGTAACCAAAAGTGGTGGTTGGATTCAGGTTTTGTTTGGGATGGTTGGTTTCCTTACTAAGGTAGAAGGGTGAGGTGCCAAATAGAAGGTAAAGTAGAGAGGAGAGGCAGAGTTTTGGTTTGCAGGATATTGGGTGGTTTTACCCTCTTTGTTGGTTTAGTTTGGGATTTCTTTGGTGGGCTTGTTGGGATTAAATCCAACTTTATTTATGGGTGAGTAAGGATTTGAGTAGGGAGCATGCCTAGGTTTTTGATAGGTATGGTTGTGATGAGGGAAGCTACTTGGGCTATTTTGAGTGGAGTTAGTTTGGTCAGTTAAACTATGGCTTGAGGGGTAGAGGTTTCTAAAGGTTTGGTCAGGGTGATGATGGGTCTAATAGTGGAAATCAAAGGTTGGTTTGATAATGGCATGGTTAGAGGTTCTTGCTTGGTTGGGTAAGGAAGCTTGAAATGGTGCTAAAATATGGCATGATCTGTACTGAGTTGGGATAAGCATTCCAAGTTTTGAACCAGTCTAGAGAAGGGATTATAAATGGATTTGATCCCTTTGTTAGTGGTCTCAAAGGACAAACCCATGATTGTAGAGAGAGGAGTGGTTACATCATCCTTTTCCTCAACCCAAGGCTTCAAGGTTTGGGAAGACGAGTCTCCTATAAGAGAGGTAGGTCGAGTGATCTCTTCTTTAGGAATGCTTTCCAAAAGAAGAGTGGATTTTTGTATGATGAATGAGAAGTATTTGGTGGTAATGCCTGCCTCTTTTGATATGTCTTCCAAAAGAGAGGTGGGTAGCTCCACTACCTTGATAAGTGGAGAAAGGGGAATAGTTGTTTGCTTTGTTTTGGTTTCCAAAGGAATAGAAGGTGACTCCACTACCTCAATAAGAGGAGGGGAAAGAGAGGTGGTTTGGGCAATGGTTTCCTCAATAATGAGTTCCCTAAGAACCATATTAATGTTATGGACCTCATGATTTTGAGAGGATTCCACTCTATTATTTTCATTGTTCATAAAAGGGGCATGGTTAGGGAATAACTATTTAAAGATGTCAAGTGATTGATTTGGGGGTGGTTGGGGTTATCCAACACAATTCCCCCTTGTTAATCAGACTTTGGATAATGTTTTTGAAAGTGTAGCATCTACTAACATCATGCCCAATGACATGATGGAAGGCACATAATTTGTTCTCCTTATAATAACCAGATACAAGATAAGTGGAATCAAATTGCTATGGAGGTTTGATTGGTGGGATTTGTATGATATTTGATTTTAAAAACTTTTCCAAGATTGAAGAATATGACTCCCTTGGTAGAGTAAATTATTTTTGGTTTTTTCAATTTTGGTTTTTAGTGTTTGATTAGAGGAATTAGAAGAGTTGGGGTAATTAAAAACTGATAGAGGAGTGATTTTAAAGACAACCACATTCATGATTCCCTTATTTTTGGTGTTAACGTTGGTTTTATTTTTAGGTTTGGAGGAGGGAGCCTCATTTGATTTGAAGGAGGAATTCTTGTTTCTCAATTTCAACTTCCCCTCATCAATGGCTTTGTTTTATAAGTTATGTGCTATAGTGAAAGCTTCATCAAAGGTCTTGAAAGTTTGAACCTACAAAGTGGAGGAAATATGTTTGGCACAAGCCCAAGTAAAGAGTTAAACTAGCTTGGGTTGGGTCTAAGAGAAAGAGAGTTAATTTATCAAGCTTATCCAATGGGCTACAAAGTTAGCAATGGGCTCATCATCAAATTTCCAAATGAAGTAGAGATCAGTGATGGAAACCTTCTTAGAGATGTTTATGGAAAAGTGGCCTAAGAAAGTTTGAGCCAGTTGGGAAAAAAAAAAAGAGGGAGTGATTTGTAATAGCACTATACCAATCTAGTGCCAAACCTGATAGAGACATGGGAAAGGTGTGAAGAAGGAGAACATCATCATAGGAAACTAAATAATAAGAATACCTAAATGCTCTCAAATGTTGTTGAGGGTCTTGCTCTGAAATTAAAAAAATAAATAGAAGTTCCCATTGCAGAGGATAAGGTCAAATTGGGATAGATGGATGAATTGGTTCATTAAAGATTTGGTAATATGATAAGAGGTTATGGGCACTAAAAATAGATGACTCCAAAGTAGTTATTTTAGACATCAACATATTTACTAGTTTGGTCTACAGTTGTGCACCTCTAAAGTTGTAAGGTGCATTTTGTTGAGATTAAGAATGTACAACATATGGATATCTAGAAAGAGGTTGAGAAGCTACCATATATTGGTTTATGGACATGGGTTGTTGGGATGATGCCACATGTGAATACGTGGAGATAGGTGGTTGGGTGGAAGGTAGAGGTACATACCCTTGTGGGTTAGGGATGTAGCTCAGGTTTAGTGCAATGGACACCTATTGAGGGATTAACATAGGTTAGGTAGGAGGTATGGTTGGGTTAGTATGTAGAGGATAAGTGGTAATTTTGGTAATGATGGGTGGAAGGGTAGAAGGTATGGCAACCACCAAGATTTGGAATAGAGTAGAGGTAGGTGGGTTAGAAATAGGAAGAAGGGTGGTAACACTAGTAGAGGGTACTCCCATGGTAAGAAGAGTAGTGGTGTCCAAAGGTTGGGTTGTTCCTATACTAGAAGGGTTGTTGATTGGGGTGGAAGGTGTTCGGGTGTTGGTTGGTTGGGTGAGTTGGTTTTGGATGGTTGTATTGGTGGAATTATAGGTAGAATAAGATGCTTTGGTAACTAGAGGTTGAGTAGAAATGGCGACAATAAAAGTGTTATCTATAAAGTGGGACAACATACCATAAGATGGATCAATAGGCAAAATCAAAGTAGGGGTATGATGGGATATGGTGTGAAGGTAATGTTGGAGGGTTATGGGGTTGTTATTAAAAAATGTGGTGAAGTTTGCATCACTTTGGGAAACCATTTGAGGAATATTAGGAATTTCAAAAGGATGGGGAGAACTCTCTTCATTTGAGATGTACTCCATGGATGAGGGAGAAGAGGAAGATGAATGATTAAGAGGTGGATGTTGATTGGCTTGGTTTTTTAGTTGTTACCTAGTTAAAACCATGCAAATAAGGGAAAGAGGAAGATACAAGTAATCTCACAACTCAAAAAAGAAGTAATCAAAATAAAAAGATATCAAGGAAAGTAATACATACACTAATGTGCATTAGAATCCTAGGATATTTTATTATCTCTCTTTAGGCTTATGCCTCAATTTTGAAGAAGTTATGAAGACCAACTTGGGCTTGTAGAGTAGGTACTAGAAGAAGATATCTAAGGATGGTTTTAAGTCATTAAAGGCTCTCAAAATATGTATACTTGGTACATGGCTTGATATTAGGGCCTACCCCCTCACTTCACACACTACAATGATAAGGGTGTTAAGTACTTACCCAAGATATATTGAGTTGATAGAGATTATACTCAACCAATGTATTGAGTTGGTTCTCCCCTTGATGGTGAAATCCAAGTAGGATATCTGAGAAAGGTGACCATTAGGTGAAGAAATCCTAGTCATCTTATGTCAATATTTTTATGTTTGATTAGGCATAAGTGGTTTGGTCTTATGTATATGATAAGAGTGAAGCTACGATTAATTCACTTGATTAATAAAGCTATGTGAGCTAAAATAAGCAAGGAATCAATGTATGCAGTTAATTTTAAGCCCAAAATAAAATTTTGATTTCATTGTATGAGCAAAAAATAAGAAGAAAAATCACCTAGACGTAACTATGAACCCAAGAAAATACTCAAGGGTCCCACCAAGAATACCAAAATGTTTCATGTAAATTTTGCTTTATTTCCTAAGAAGAAAGTTGTAAAACTTAAAATAAGGGTGAGGTTAGTAGAACCTAGATTTGGTTTATGCATGTCGATCCAAATGATTGTGGAGACTCCTCTTTGGCTTGGGAGGATGACCTAAAAATAAGAAAACACTAAAGAAATTATTGATTAGTTTGGATAACAGGATGGATTACCTAGCAATCTAGATACAAGAAGCTCAAGACTCTTTGGAAGCTATCGATCCACACTTTTAAATAATCAAGTTCTAAAAGTGAAAGATAAATTACTTGCATAAATAATAAAGGCTACTAAATTTAAATACAAAAAGTGCTTGTAAAGAGGTGAATT
Source organism: Torreya grandis (assembly GCA_037957365.1). Classification (NCBI taxonomy): domain Eukaryota; kingdom Viridiplantae; phylum Streptophyta; class Pinopsida; order Cupressales; family Taxaceae; genus Torreya; species Torreya grandis. The sequence goes on along the minus strand of JARHVA010002139.1, from coordinate 411,350 downwards.
TGACTAATTATATCAATAAACGATTAGATAGTAATGCTAAATAAATCAAACATGGTTCACAAAATAGGGTGATGTTTTGTGATCAGATAAAAAGTTAGAAAGTGGGATTTAGTCAGGCTCTGATAGGTCAAATAAACTTACTATTGGAATTGACACACAATGATCGTCAGCAATTGGGTAAGACTGTCAGTGGCTAGGTGACCATCGATGATTAGGTAACTATTAGCGGTTAGGGATAAACCATCGGTAGTTAAGTGACTATTGATGGTTGCTGTCATATTTGGCTTGGGTAAAAGAAATTTGGTTGGGAATATTAGAGAAAAACAAAGGAACTAATTACTAAAAAATAAATACTTAGCTTTGTTGTTAGTGTGAAGAGCATTGAGGTGAGTGGATAAAAACTTGTTGTAGACCTTGAAACAATTCTGACAGAGTGATGATAGCCTATATGTTGATTGATGAGCAACAACACTTTTGATCTCTATCTTGGTCGCTGGAAGCTAGAATAATATCTACATAGGGAGCTTTGATGCACAAGACTCTAATGACTACCTTTCTCCTTCCTTTTTTTTCACCTCCTCTTCTTCTCTTTATATAGGAAAAAAAGAGTGGTAAAATAAGAGGTTAAACAATAGGTTCAACAAGTTGTCTAATTTTAGCCTCAATACGCATTGATTATGTATATGGATTAAACAACTAAAAATAAAAAAGTAAGTTGTAGTTGAGTGAGAGTTAACTGTTGAGGTGGTTAAAGGTTAATCGTTGATGGTCGTCGCTAACCATCAGTGGTTATGGGTCGATCATTGGAAATCGAGAGGGCAAAGGTAAAATGCTCAAGGTTAGTCATTTTGATTAGGTTTTGTGGTTAAAAAGTTGTGAAATGGTCCCAAAGGGGTCTAGGGGTGATCCAAGGGTTAGTATGACATCTAAAATCATAGTGTGTGGATTTCTAGTGTATACACATAAATCTCTACCAGTTGGCCATGTTTTTATCTATAGTGTGTGCATCAAAATCTAAAATCATATTTTATCATGTGACTTTAAAGGCTATTTTCAAAAATACAGTGCTAGTTTGTAGAGGAGAGAGCGGTTGGGGATCAACACAAATTTGAGTGGGCAATACTGTTGTTTTAGAATCTAAAACTAGGATATTTAAAGGTATTTCAAAATGGTATTCTTCATTTTAAATGTCTAAGAAAAAGGACATCTGATGCCTGATGTCAATAGTTGCATCTTTTCGATGAAAATGGGAATATAAATATAGTAATCTACCTAGAACACCTATCTGGTATTGTGCATGCAAGTTGGTGGTTGGATCAACTAAAGGTGGTTGAACTTCAGAGTCACTCAGTTGCTTCCCTTTGAGGGGATCCTACTCAAGGATCTTGACATCCATATCTAGTGATAATGAATTGCTGCCAATATCTATGCTACTCATTCATTTTGTGTTAAAACCATCCCTCTCTTTTCCAAGTGGATTTTACACATCTAACTTCACTTCTTCAAGGGTGGTCTCCTCCTCTTGCATTGAGGAGGGTATATTTTTTAAGTCTGACTCCTCCAATTCTTCCATGTAACCCTCAGGATCTTATTATTCCAATATATTTATTGGTGGTGATGGCACTGAACCCTTTGATTATGATTATGATGTATTTTGTTCACATGAAGTCCTTGGTGGTGATGCCTTTGGTGGGGAAGACCTTGGTGGTGGTGCCTGGGTAGTCCTTTGCCTTTTTGGTGGTTTCGGTTATGAACTTGTGATGGCATCATGCCCGGTTCACTTCTTATCAAGTGGTGGTATTAGAGGAAGTTTCTCTCTTGCATGTTCTGTGCCTCTTGAATCTTTCTTCTTAGGTCACAACTATAGACATGCAAAACTAGCCACCAATGGCTTTACATCAGACTATTAGACCAATTCTTACCAATCATCAAACATTTAACTTAAGAATCTATATTAATCTCAAATTTGGATTCATAACCTTGCATTAAATAAATTTGGCCTATTAAATCAATTAAATAAGGCAAATACACATAGTAAATTAATCAAAATCAAACAAATGACCCAATGCCTAAAAAGAATTAATTAACTTGCACACCCTAATCAAAATCAATTAGCAAGTTAAATCAATTTCAAATCTTAATTGAGTTCATTCATGAGGTAATAAATCAATTAAATCAATTACTAAAAAATAAATTCAAGAACATCTTAGAACATCCTAGAATACACTCATTACCTTTGTGAGTTGTCATTTTTTGAAAATATCTAAAAGAATATCCTCAGAATATGCCAAACTCAACAAAGTTAATAAACTCAACCATGGTCAACTTTAAGCCATTCCAAAAGATTTCAGAGACTATAAAAGCAAGCCTAGAGCTCTTCATTTGGAGAGCTCAATCAAAGTAGAGTTATAATGTAGGAATAGATTCATGAAGCTAAAAGCCTAATGTTATATACCAAAATTGAGCCAAAACCATCAAGCCATTGAATCAATCAAGCCAAGCATTCAATAATGGTGCATAGAGAAGATGATGTTAGCCATTTGTCATTGATGAAGACTTATTATGCATAAACTAAGCAAGCTAATTGAATTACCATTTGGAGCTATCAAGGATTTGGTAAGGAATTTGTGTTTTTATATTATATTTCTTATTTCCTTCCATGTTTTGTTGAGTTCTCATTTGGTTTATTTATTATGATCCCCTCATAATCAGGCTTAAAAGATGTTAGATTGTTAGTGAATTCATTTTTTATTGTTTTTGAGACTAAATTTATAGTAACCTCCTCCTTTGAGTTAAAATCCTAGATCACAAATGGCATGTTCGGTGGGACATGATTGTGCACCCCACATATTTGAACAAAAATGTCTGTTAAAATAGCTCTTATTTTTAATCTATTTATTATATTTTTAAAAATTTTGATAGATTATTCTTAAAGGTTTCATCCTGATTCTCTAAAAATTTCATCAAAATCTGATTTGTAGTTTAGAAGTTATGACTCTTTTAGTGACTGTCACTTTTTATTTTATATATTTTTGGTAAAAATGAATAGTACAAAGCTAATAAATTTGTTTTATTCACTATTTTGACCTGAATTTTTATATAAAAGTACACCCTGGACCTATAAACAACCTCAAAATTTTTGTGACAAATGGATATATATTTTAAAAGTTATAGTTAAAATACTAACTACAGGTTTTTATGTTTTATGTGTTCAGTTTTATTTGTTTTAACCTTCTATCTTGTTGTTTGCACGATTCATAGGTTTTATTTTTTTGAGATTTTTTATAACCTTTGCCTAACCTAACATGTTTTCTTTCTTGAGAGTTGCTTGTCCCATTTGTTAAATAAGCTTCAAGGCTCGACAAAGTGTTGACCTTTTTCTTGCAAGGCCCATTTGAAAAATACTCAAAACAAGCTTAATTAGTTCTTTGACATTTTTTTGGAGATGTTTTAAAATGAATTAGGCATTTCACTGTGGGTTTAAAAAATTAAGTTTTACATGTTTGTGTTAAATGTTTTGATTATTCTTTCAAATTTCACAACTTAAAGCCAAAAGGCTAAAAGAACACCACCACACATTTTGTTTGGTGCTATAAAAGTGAATAAACTTCAAAAAATTTGCAATTTGTTTTGATTATTTGTTTAGTCTAAACTTGTTTGAGTAAATAGGGAGTTGTGCATGTATGCTCTCCCATCCATCCCCTTTAAAAAACTTTTGGGATCAAAAGTGCCAACTTCTTTGTGGATGGTCTGTAATTATTTCTATTTACGTATCTTAAAGCCAAGGTTTTAGTAATGAATCTAATCAAACACTTTCAATTTTGTGCAATGAAATAAAATTCACTTCAATTATTTGCAAACTTGCTTGTTGATTTTTGTTTTAGCAAAAAGAGACGTGCATGTATGCTCTCCCATTCACCCCATTTAGGAAATTTTTGGTATCAAAATCACCATCTCATCGCACTTTGAGCCTAGTTTAAGGCATAAAAAAATGTCATTTAAAGCCCTCCCCAAAAACTCATAATAGTATTTGGTGATCTTGAGGCAACCGTAAATTCTTTCTATTGTATCATTTATTTCATGCATCTTGGCTTATGAGGGGGACTTCATTACCTCCTAAAAATTCTTTAGGGAAGCTTTGACTTAGGATTTCATCACCCGACATCATCTTCAACCCTCTCCACAAGGGAGTATATAAATTGAGATCACCCCACTGGGACCGATGGTTTGAGCAGTTAAACCATCTCTTAATGTTGGGGCTAAACCTGAGATTTATGATCATGTTGGACATTATACTACACTAAGTAAGTGATAGATATAGTGGTTGTAAAAAAGGCAAGACCTTTTTACAATGAACCATATGATGCAGACCCAAATGATGTGTTACTTCTCTTGTTTACTGACGTGAAATTTGGTAGACATGGGATCCATCCAAAATGAATGAAAACCAATAAATTTAATCAACCCCACATTTCTATATCTTTGCTAGGATTTGGACAATTATACTTAGTGTATTTTGGTCATTTTTGCTTGATATATTTTAAGACTAAAACTTGTTTGTTTGTTTATAGCCATGTCTAAAAAAAATTGTTTATACGCCACTCTTTTGTCTAAAGAGGCATTATGCTAGCCATTTTACACCACACTTGTGCTTTGAAATTTTTACTAAACTTGTTTATGTGTGTCACTTAACTGAAATGGGTATTATTATGCTATCCAAATCATTATCAAATTTATGCCTTAGATTTTTTGAAATAAAACATTTATCACATCATTAGATCATGTTTACATCGTTAGGTTGCTCATTTTGTTTCAAGACTTGTTTGACCTTGTATCTAAAAACACTATTTCAAACCATGTCATGTATTCCATTTGGACCTTGTTCCTATACCGTCATGATATCCAATATTTTCTAGCTTGTTTGGTCAAATCCTACTCTTCAATGTTGAGTTTTCAATTAACCTTGTCAAAGTTTGGATTCAAACATTAATTGATTTCTATTTAGGCCTTGCTTCGTAGGGGCTAATACACAGATATTTTTATTTTAGGTTCGTAACTTAGGTTAATCTATTGCCTAAATTTGGAAAATATCACTTGTTTGTTCATTTAGCCTATCCTCATCATTGTTCATGCTTTTATTTGAGAAACCACAGTCTTTTTTCTAGGTGCCTTTTGCCTTATAGATTATACCAAGTGATCATATTTATGTTTGATTCTATGTGTCGGGTTTATGTCAAAAGCTATTCCAACCTTGTTAGATTAAATCAAATTACATCAGCCTTTATTTCAAAGTCTAGATTTTGACACCATTTGGCCAAAATTCCTAGCAAATCTTGTTTGTTTGAGCCTAGCTTTTGATTTCACATTTGGATGAAAGCCTTAGAAACTCAACTTTTCCCTTTCCTAGTTTAGACCTTGTTTGGAACACTTTGGCCTAAACTTTGACATGTCAGTCTTATTTAGACACTTGACCTTTTATGTGTATGACATTTGATGTTAGACATTTGACTTTAGACTATTTTATGCCAAGTTCTAGTATAAACTATTTTGGTGATATAGCTCCATTTTTAGACCACATTGGAGATACAACTCCACTTTCGACTAAGTTAAATCATGTTTGAACCCTTTGTCCTTTGGACATAGTTTTTTAGAGTTTGCAAAACTCTAAGCCTTTTTATTTTCAAAGCTTTTATCATTTATGCAGATATGACTAGCTACACTTATGGTGGAGTCGTGTACAATCCAAGTTATGATAGAATGGCCACACAAATTAACTATAACCAAATGCCTACTTATGATCCAACTTAAGACCTTGATTGGTATGAAGAGGCTTGTGAAGAATAATTTATTAAAGACCCAACTATAGACAATGTTGTTTGGGAGATGGATTCATACCCTCTTTATAATACTCAATACATACAACACAATCAAGAATCAACTTATGACCCAACTCGAGACTTTGATTAGGATGATATAGTTTCTGAAGAAGACTTGGATGTTTTGGCTTGGGCAAGCAATCACCTTCCATGATGTTCTTTTATTTTCCGACCTTTGGCTACCCCTAGCCATCCTTTGTATTATATGAGCTACCAAGTTCTATAATATCCAAGGAATACCATTTTTATACCAAGACTTAGTCTTTTGGCTTGTATGAGTAACCACACTCTGCAATGCCCTTTCATCATTCTAAGACCTAGTCTTGTGGCTTATATGATTAACCAATCTCCACAACATCCTTTCATCATTCCAAGACCTAGTCCTTTGGCTTATGTGAATAATCAAGCTTCATGCCACCCTATTGTTACCATTTCAAGACTTCATCATTTGGTTGATGGTAGAAATCATGCTACCCAATGCCCTATCATTATCTAATTATAGGCCAATCCTCATCCAATACAAATCCCATCATTACCTATCCAACCAAGTCAATCAATCCCTCAACCAAGCCAATCATTTGAAGACCAAGCTAGGTTCAAAACTAGCATTTTACAATTGACTGTAAACCAAGGCCAAGAGAACCAATTGATCCAAGATGTTTTTGTTGAACCAACCATTTGTGATAAGTTAACCTATGATTAATCACTTTTCAATTCTATACATGTTATCGAGGATTCTTACTCTGATGAGCCAGTCTTTACCAAGTCACTTCTTAATGATTATAACCACCTCTGGGAAAATCATTACCTCGACCATATACATGTTTTTCAAGAGCCTCCCTCTGACAAGCTAGTCTTTAAGGAGTTGTCTCTTGACATTTTTCCCACTATTATAGAGTCTCACTTTGACAAACTAGTCTCTATGGAGCTCGTTATGCCATCACTAGCCATTACTTGTCTAATACTAAGCGTTTAACAAGACATCATTATAACATAGTATCCATCAGATGAAGAATAAAAATTAGAGTCGGGTTTTGTTCTTGGACCAACATTTGATTTAGCATCAGAATCAAAATTGACATCAGTCTTGGCATTAGATTTAGAGTCCCTTGAGTCAAAATCAGATTCTAAACCAAAATATGTTCATGGTTATAATAACATTAGTTACACATGCCTTGTAGATCAATTTGAATACATTTATGATCCTTTTACAGTTTTTGAGGATGAGTAATTTACAATTGCCACATGTTATCCTAGTATCTTTTATGAGGATTGTGCAACCAACCCCCATTCCATTACCATAAACCAACATAGTCATATCATTAACATTCCATCTCCCACAAGTGTCGATTGGGACCAACAGAATCACATCTTATTGAATTTCATCCATGATGATATAGCAGTTGAAAAGCAAGGAGGCCAAGACCACAATCATATAATAGAAAAACACTCTCTTAATGAAACCTTTTTAGAGGTGATAGGGGAAAATCAAAGTCAAAACTCAACATCTTCTAGTGAAATCTTTTTGGAGGCACTAGGGGACAATCAAAATAAAAAGTCAATGTTAATTAGTGAAGCCTTTTTAGACTATAGGACAATTAAGATAAATTCATTGGTAGAAACCTCTTCGAGGTGCCAATAGTTGAGCATAAAAGTTATTCACTACTTGATGAAGGCATTATCAAAGATCAAATCAAAATAGCTTCCAATCGACAGCCTAATTAAATGGTAGCTACTCTCAAGATCAAACAATAGAAAAATCTAGTGGTCCTATCAAGAGCATATTCATAAGTCTTCAGCCCCACTACATCTAAAGATATGTCAAATCTAGAATCAACAACATTGCGTGTGCTTGAAAATATTGATCTTCATTTGTTTCCCAACCACTACACATTCCATTATCCTCCATCATTCCATTTCACAAACAAACCTATAAACCAATATTTATCCTTATTTACCATCTATGGCTGCACTTTCCTTTACAAAGGCTACAAAGATACCTTATATTGGCATTTGAAGGGAATATAATTAATGACCAATGAAGATCACAACAACATTCTTGACATCTAAATCTGCAACCAATTCTTTACAGAGAAGAAATTTAGACAAGGTGTGGGCTAGTAATTAGCATGATTGACTATTTTGGTTGTATCATTTGCTAATCAGGACATGCATCTACCCACCAGTGAAACAATAGAATCATTTACCATACCCAAGCTAAACACATCAAAAACCAAATAATCATTAGCTAAACACAAACATGTACCATATCATTTCATTTACCATTCCTTTTACTGTTGTTGCATACCCAACCGGTCACTTTACCACTCAAGGGAAACCCTCTCAACATTCTTCTTTATCATCCTACCATCAAACCATTTCATTCCTACTTGACCAAACATGTTTTGAATCCTATCAACCTAGCCTCTTTGACCTTGGTTCATCTATTGGTTTCATGTTTTTAGCATATATAATTAGATCAATTTTCAATAGTTATTTCAAGAATTTTAGATAGAGGTAGTATTTTGGAGTAGTATGACAAAAGTTTCAATAATTACATCCTTCATTTATTATTCTCTTATTATCAAGTTTGTTTATGTGAGCCTGATTATATCACCTACTAGGGAAAATTAGTGTTCACTAGTCTTGATACTAATTATATCGCCTGCTAGGGCAAATTGGTATCATTGATCTATTAGTTATATCCTAGTTATAACCACCTATGGACAAACTTGGGGAAGCATTTATTTATTGTGCCTTGACATATCACCTAGACATTCTTATGTTGTATTATGCCATCATACCAACTGTGCTTGTTTTATTTGAATTGACTATTACATTAGTCAGATTCCTTCATTGTGAGGTAAACTACTATGAACTAAAGCCATTTTGGGACTAAATGGGTCGAGTTTGATTCATGTTGAGGTCAGCTTAGTCTCCCTTCATCCATGCTCTTACCATTTTGTGAGCATCATTTCAAGTTATAATGCTCTCATCATGTTGTGAGCTTAGACCATTTTAGTGTGTCATCATTCTCGATTGAGTTGAGATGCTTCAAAAATTCTAAAAATATTTGAAAATCATTTAGAAAAACCAAAAACATTGACCACTTCTATGCCTTAAGGATTCTAGGAACCCTCACTAAGTCATAAACAAATCATTTGTTCCTTAGTTTGCCCATCTTTTTTGGCCTTTTATTCTATGCTATCACCATTTTGTGAGTTCATCCATATTCTTCTATCACATCCATCATGTTTATTTATCAATCATCATTTTCTTCTTATTTTTTGGAAGAACTACATTTGGCCTACAGTTTTGTTGGATCATCATATCCGTGGAACTATGCAAGTAGCATCCACTTTCCTAGGGCATATAGAGACAACTTAGACACCCCCTTCCTTTTCTTCTATTCCCCCATCTTGTTTGTTTGTTCAGTTGTTGCCTAATTTTTAGGGGCAATGTTCATCATGTTGTTTATACTAACATAGGGACTAACACTTGTTTTTTTCTTTATTTATCTTGTTTCTTTCTTTCTTTGTTTGTTTGCACACATGTATGTTTACTTTCAACACTATGGCCTTGATTTAGTTTATGTGTGTTCATTGGGTGATTCTTTGCACCTTATTCTTGAATATATCCATATTCAAATTCTTACATTATCATCATCATTTTTATCATTAGTGTAATTATTTTCCATTGAGTATCATATATCAGGAGTCAGTCCTTATGCATATTTTGTTCAAGCCCCTATAGTGTTCTATCATGAGTCCTACCATCAAATGCTACAAAAAAACTAGCTTTGAGAGGTCTACAACATCAATGTAGCATCACCACCTCCTTAGCATTGACATCAACATAAATCCCAATCATATCTCAAATAGAGTAATTAAGCAATGAAAGAATTTTAATGTTTGTTTGTTCAGACGAGCATATCCCTACTAGTAGGTTATCCCAATTCATCTTTATCCTTTGTATCAAGTTATCACTCATCTACCATCAATCATGTTTTTCATAATCAATGTATACTGCATTAGCACTGTACATCATCCCACATGCATTCTCAATGATTATATCACCTGCTAGGACAAATCATTGTGTTATCACCAATTTCATTTCTTATTTGTCTATCCTAATTGGTGTAGCTCCATCTTCTTAATGATTAAATCACCTACTGGTGTAAATCATTATGTTATCATACCACATTACCACTATCAGAGTATAATGCTTATAAATACCTTTGGGAAACCATTGTACACCATCCCACTTGTATTTTTCAGTGATTTTGCACAACTTTTGGTGAATCATTGTGTTATCACTCCCTCATCCTTATTTGTTTGGTCTCCTCATTTCACTTCTTTCTTTTGAGGGACCATTTATCAACCCACCTGCCAATCACTCCTATGAGGGGGCAGCTACAATTCCATCATTACCATTATAGTCATAAGCATAAAGAACCATTTTATTCTTTGAAAAGATGTTACAATGCTTACATCTTGTAACATCTTCCCAAATAGGGGCAAACTATAGACATGTAAAACTGGCCACCAATGGCTTTGTATCAGACTGTTAGACCAATTCTTACCAATCATCGAACATTTAACCTAATAATTTTTATTAGTCTCAAATTTGGCTTCATAACCTTACATTAAATCAATTTGGCCTATTAAATCAATTAAACAAGGAAAATACACACATTGAATTGATTAAAATCAAATAAATGACCAAATGACTAAAAAGAATTAATTAACTTGCACACTCTAATCAAAATTAATTAGCAAGTTAAATCAATTTCAAATCTTAATTGAGTTCACCCATGAGATAACAAATCATTTAAATCCATTACTAAAAAGGAAATTCAAGAGCATCTTATAACATCCTAGAATACACTCATTACCTTTATGAGTTGTCACTTTTAGAAAATATCTAAAAGAATATCTTAGAAATATGCCAAACTCAACAAGGGTTAATAAACTCAACCATGATAAAATTTAACCCATTTCAAGGGATTTGAGAGCCTATAAAAATAAGCTTAGAGCTCTTCATTTGGAGATCTCAATCAAAATAGTGTTATAATGCAAGAATAGATTCATAAAGCTAAAAGCCTAGTGTTATAATGTCAAAATTGAGCCAAAACCATCAAATCAATCAATCCATCAAACCAATCAAGCCATCAAGCAAGCCAAGCATTTAATAATGGTGCATAGAGGAGATTATGTTAGCCATATGTCATTGATGAAGACTTCTTATGCATAAACCGAGCAATCCAACTGAATTACCGTTTGGAGCTATCAAGGATTTGGTAAGGAATTTATGTTTTTATGTTTATATTTCTTATTTCCTTCCATGTTTTATTGAGTTCTCATTTGGTTTATTTATTACGCTTCCCCCATGATTACGCCTAAAGGATGTTAGATTGCTAGTGAGCTCATTTTCATTGTTTTTGAGACTAACTCTATACTAACCTCATCCTTTGAGTTAAAATCCTAAATCATAGCAACATATAGAAAATATTATGAATAGTTTGTCTAACCACTATCTGGTGAATTGATGTTGATTCTTTTAGTCTCATGATTTTCTCTATATGGTTTTTTATAAGATAACCATAAATGTTTCAAAGAGTGTGAATCTCTAAATCAATATATTCTACTTCTAGGGTGAGGAGTTGTGCATCATATATGCAATTCATTGAGTTGATAAAGTACAACACTGTGAAGGCATAGAGTAGCTTCAACCAAGCTAAAAGGTCTCTAGAGGGGGCCATCTTGATATGCACTGGAGAAAAAAGTTATTCAATAATAAATTTGGTTTGTTTGCCAACCTAGATGGGCAAGTCCTTTGTAATGTACCATTCATTTCCAAAGGCTTACTTCATGCCATCATACCATGACTTCATCTTGATTTGGAAAGTCAGAGTGATATAACTGGAACATGTGAATGCCTTATAGCACTCTGTGAGGGACTTGTGCTCTGGTGGGTAAAACCATTTTAGTTCTCTAGAGGTGTAATCAAGTACACCAATTTGATCAAACATCATCAACAAAAGAAATATCCCCCATGGGAGCCTATGGATAGGTATTCAGTGGGTCCTCTCCACATCTTGTATAATTTTGTTGGCAAAATACATTACCCAGTTGTACTTTAGTCCCTTAGTTACCTAGTGGGTGATAAATAGTTGAGCCATATCCACCTCTTTCCATCGATCAGTGCTACCAATCTTCGTCATAATGATTCAAGCTGCTACTCAGAGGGTGGGGTCTTGTAAGTTTTTAATGTACATGACATGGCCTTGCTTTTGGTACTCCAATACCGTAGAGGTCTTCTCTATCTCTTTTGAGTCCTCCAAATCAAATTCAAGGTTAGAGATAGAGAATTGAAACCCTAACACTTTGTTTATTATTTTAGGTATAATCTTCATGCGATGCCCAATAAAATAGATATAGTCCTCATGGATGTGCAAAAGCAAAAAAATTATTGCCTCTACCAGTTTTCTAAAAAATGAGAGATTAAACAGCTAGAAGAGCCCTACAAATTCCAAGGCATTGAATATTCTTAAGACATACACCAATTCACTCCTAGTGTTTTGGAACTCAACCTAGTAGTCATTCTGTAGCTCAATCTCAGTTCCTAGTTAGTGGTGGTTATAGTCAAAAATTGTACAAGTGGGTACATTTGGTACCCCATTCTCTACGTGCAACACCATTTTTAGGTACTACATCTCTTCTATCATTAAAATTAGTTTGGCAGTACTTAGGCATTCTTATTAGTCTATTACATCATTCCTGATCCTTCACCTTCTATGTGCTCCCTTTGTTCCTTAGGTATTTCCTCTCTAATCAATACCGTTTTCTCCTAACACGTAGCTCCTCCTCCTCTAGAATAGCTAGTAGTGGATCACTTATTTGAGTTTTTTTCTTATGTTGCATCATCCTTAATGGAGATAAAAGGTTGAGGCATGGGAATCCAACGTTCCTATAAGTTATTTGACCTATTAAGGCCAAATTACTACCCCTATCATTCGAAACTTTCCTAAAATCGATCATTGACCCTTTACAACTAGTCAAACTAAGGAATTATGGCCTAAAATCAGTAATTTTGAGAAAAAACATAAAAAATGGATTATAAATGGGTCATTTTATTTTCAAAAGAGCATTTCCAAGTTCAAATATGTAGTTAATCTATGCACAGGGGTCAATTTTGGGAGAAAGTTAAACTTTTTGGGAGCTATAGGTGGTTTCAGGACCCCAAATTTTGTACACAGGGTCATAATGAGTTGAAGAAACTTATAAAAATATTTCATGGCCATTGGATGAGTGGAGATACTCATTTTTTTATAACATTCTTCAGCATGTTTGTTGGAGATCACCATTGGAGCAGGCATCATTCTAGAGGTTTCTAAGTCCAAATAAAATTTTAAAAATCATGGGATGATGTTTTTTACATCATAATAAGACATTTAAAGAGTGTAAAAATTCCAAATTTTAAGTAAACCATGCTCATATAGGCTTTTGTAAGTAAACAAGCATATAGGCCAAAAAAGAGGTTTTTTGACTTTTCAAGCAAAATGTGCTTTCAAAGTATTTTGATATAATTGTAAACACACCATGATAATTTTTTAAATCATTTAGAAGTAGGTGAAGATTTATTTTTATTTTGGTAAATTTTTCATTTTTTTGCAGTTCTAAACACTCTTCCAAGTCTCTAGTTCAGATGCTTGCATCTTTAACCACATGTGGAGTTTGGTTGAACACTCTTAGTATGTTTTTAGGATAAATCTTTAATTATAATTAATTAAAAATTGAGATCAGTTGATGGGATGTGCTTTATGAATAATCATTAAGAGCATAAGAAGCATAGAATGCAGTCAAAACCTCACAAGTAGATTTCTCCACATGGTAAATTTTCATATATTTTGCATAGGAACCCAATATTTTTAAAAATGTTAGGGGATAAATGTGATACATATAAATTTTAAGATTTTAGTATTTTAAGGTTTGTACTTCATGAAGCATCATTTTGAAGATTCAGCTTCAAAACCATTCTAAACCCTCAAAAAACTAGTTTTACAAAAAAATGATTTTATTGCCATAAAATCATCATGGATCAACCTAAATTTTTTTTAAATGTTAATTAAACTAAGATATAATTCCATAAATGTCAATTTTATACATGGATCTATACATATAAAGTAAAAAAACATGTTTTTTGTGGAAAAAAGAATGTAAAATGAAGTACAAGATAGTTTAATGAAATATAATCAATGGAGTTAAAAGACTAAAACTTATTAATCATCCTAAAATTTTAATCTAGTTATAAATCATCCTAGAAGTGTCCCAACCAACTTAATCAAAATGGCCAATCTGTAAGAAAATGGAGCAAAATAGGTCCATTCAACCCTGTTGATTGAATGAGGAGTGTTTTCTCATCAAAATCAAATATCTTGTGATGAGGAAAGTTATTATAGGTCTATTTAATTTTTTTTTTAATAGATTTCATGGAATATTTTTTTAGGTTTAATGGAATTCAAATGCAGAGATTGGATTTTAGGCCTATTTGGTCTAATAGGCCTAGTTGGTTAAATAGTCAACTTGAAGAATGACGTTAAAAATCTATCAAATAAATTAAATTTGGAGTTACCACATGCCATATATATTTTTTAAGTGAATATATTATTCTCAATTCAATCCACATGTTCCAATTCATGCAAGTTGAGTTCAAGTAAAAGTTGACTAGTCTTTGAGTCCACATCTCTTCGATTGACTAGTTTCATGCATATCCTATGCTTTTCATATAAAATAAGGACATTAAATAAATTGAAGTCACTTTAAATATGGATTTATATTCTAAATTATGGAATGATTTTCATGCAAATAAGGTTGTCAAGTCAACATGGGCTCACCACTTCTCAATTCTATGCCAAAAATGAAAAATGTGTATTTTTTGAAGACTTGAAATATTTTAAAACCTTTAATTAATATTGTAAAAGGATTATTATTTTAATTTAACTCAAAGAAGACTAATAATTCTCTTTTAATTGAAAAATTGGATTTAGGTTAAGCTTTTAGACATATTTATTGGCTTTTTTAAACCATTTTTTTATAATTTCAGAAGCCAGAGAAGAAATTATAATTGACACCATTTTATCAAATAAAAGATCTTTTTGAAAATGATTTTGGATTAGAATAGAGTGTAATTTGATTGTGTACCAGCATAAAAGTGGCATATACTTTCCTTTTTTTAGGTCCTTTCGACACCTACTATGAAAATATCATCCTCTACAGGTCAATGGAAGAGCTAGGAACAAGATTTGCTTTATAAACTTCTTTTAGGCCTTCTTTTGAAACACTGATGTTCAAGATTTGATTGTAGAGTTTTATTTGATATTCATATGTGTATCTTATTTATTTTTAGAAAGATTTCAGATAAAACTAATCATTCAGGTGCATTGCCTTATTAGATAGAATTTCCCATTTCAATTTCGTTCTCCCTTTTCATCCCAAAAAATCAAAATAATTTAGTTTTTAGGGATAAATCTTAAGGAAACCAGCCCTCTCTAGAGGTTATTATCAATATAGAGTCACCCACACTCTAAAATATCCAATTATATCAGTTGGAGAGAGGGTGTGATTTACACATCTTCAAACAGGGTGCACACTAGAGTCATAATAATTTTTAGCATGCCTAATGGGACATTCATTCTACACAATAGCCTTTGAAGGCATTCAAAAGATCAATGAAACTTTTATCCATTCAAAGATGGTTATGAACATCAAATATATTTTTAATATCGATTACTTTAGATATTTGACTTACTAATGGTCTCAAATGGCTTATTTCAATATGGATCCATATTATCCTCACTATGATCAGTATGACCAACCACACTATAATCCTCTCCAGGAGTATGAGGATCTATATCAGGCATATATGTAAGAGTACTACCTTGATCCTCACTATGAATAACCATTACATCATAATATTTCCCCTTACCAACCCTATCATGAGCCATCCTACCCTTCTATCCAACCTAATCATGGTCATTTTGTAGCTATCCAATCCATACCAACACTTCAACAAACTTTAATGAGCTTTGAAAAGCATGCACTAGAGTTGTACTCATAGAGCTATTATGGCCAAGATACTCCTACTCACCAGACCCATTATGTGAGAGAGTCATTTCAGCAAATAAAATAATAATGGGCACCTATTGAGAGGGCAAATTGGGTCAATCTCATTGGTGAGATGATGGATGTAGGTGGTTACATTCAGAGCATTGAGGATAAACTAAAAGATCTTAAGGAACAATTGGTTCAACCTCACTCTTATTATATGCCATCCATTCTTTCTCAAGAGATTATTCCAAGAGTCCATTTGAGTTTGCCAAATTTTTCATGTATTTCTTACACCTTCCTTTCTTGGAGATCTATCCAAGAGAAATGTTAAAGAAAGAAAGAGATTGCTATGAGATAACCTGTTATTGAGATCATTGACTACTTTAAAGAGAAGATATTCCAAGAGAATATTGATAAGAAAATTAGAGAGTTGGAGTTGAAGATAAAGAAAGAGGAGAACCAAAATCAAAAGGTCAGAAAAGAGCCTCTATCTTTCCCATCTTGGAACCAAATCATGCAGTCAAGCCAATCTAAAGCTACCCAGGTACTATCCCTCCCTCCTCAAGAATCTAACTCATTTCCATCTTAGAAATCCATCCTGAGCAACATGCAAAAGAAGGGATAGAAACATGTCACATGGGAATTAGTGCAGGAGATTAAAAATTCAAATGAGCTTTAAGAAGAATGTACTAAGGAGGATGCAAGTGTTTATAAAGAAGTTGAGGAAGTAGTGTTTCCATCTTATGAAGAGAGTAAGGAAATGAATATGATACCTGAATAAATTGATGAATTTGTGGAGTAGCTAGAGTTTATCAATCAGCCTAAAATCTCATTTGAGGATTTGTTTGAAATTTTGGGAGTAGGATATACTCTTCTCCATGGGGACTATGGTTTGGTTGCAGCCAAAGAGAGCAGCTTTGTCAAGCCAAACGAAGAGAAAGGAGTGGCCAGCCCTTCAATTCTTCCACCTCAAGAGTTTATTATTGATAGGGACTTGTTTTAGATCTTTAGAATTGGATATAATCTTCTTTATGAGCCTATAGACATGGATATGCTTCCAAAATGTAACACAAGTATATTTTATGCTCAGCCTAATCAATTAGATTGTGAGGAAATGAAGTTTGATAAAGAATAGCCACCAAGTGAGTGGGTTTACATTAGAGATTACTTTTATCCTACTATTTAACATATGAGCATGCCAAAAGAGTTGGAAAATAAGATGATTTATCAACCACCAATATTGCAAGGGAACATATAGTACATCATTATCCATCTCATCATGGAAGTGAATTATCAAATTTTCTTTTTGATTCAAGAAGACCAACAAGTTGGAGGTTAGTTTGTATATAATAGACTAACCTATGTTTCATTTGTCTAGGTGCATATCTACACATGATTTTAGTGTTGTTTTTTCCCTTTCCAAGTTGTTGTTTTCCATTCCTCTAAGTGCATGTGTACACGTGTTTGTTGTTGTTTGTGTAAATTATCTTGTTGTGTCTTTATCCGTAAAAGACTTCTAATATTTAGTGTATATCCAAATTTGTCATTTTTAACAAAATTTTTTGAGATCTTTGACCAGTAGGCTGGTCAACCCTTAAAATTTGTCAAAATTGTTAGTTATTTAACCTGTCAAGGCTAAATTACTACCCCTATCATTTAAAACTTTCCTAAAACTGGTTATTAACCCTTTACAACTAGTCAAACTGAGGAATTTTGACCTAAAATCACTAATTTAAATAAAAAAATAAAAAATGGATTGTAAATGGGTCATTGTATTTTTAAAAGAGCATTGTCAAGTTTAAATATTCAGACAATCTATGCATAGGGGTTAATTTTCAAAGAAAGTTGAACTTTTTGGGAGCTATAGGTGGTTTCATGACCTAAAATTTTATAAAAAAGGTCATAATTATTTGGAGAACATTATTAAAAAATTTAATGGCCATTATATGAGTGGAGATACTTTCTATTTTGTAACAGTCTTTAGCATGTTTATCGGAGATCACCATTGGAGTAAGCATCATTCTAGAGTGCTATAGAGGGTTCTAAGTCTAAGTAAAAGTTTGAAAATCATGGGATGATGATGTTTTACATTATAATAATACATTTAAAGAGTGTCAAAACTCCAAATTTTAAGAAAACTATGCTCATATAGGGTTTTGCAAGCAAACATGCATATAGGACAAAAAAGAGGTTTTTTGAATTTTAAAGAAAAATGTGATTTAAAAATATTTTAATAGAATTTTACACACCCAATGATGATTTTTTAAGACATTGATAAGTAGGTGAATATTTATTTTCATTTTGGTGAATTTTTCAATTTTTTACAGTTCTAGACACCCTTCCAAGCCTC
Organism: Torreya grandis; assembly: GCA_037957365.1. Lineage (NCBI taxonomy): Eukaryota > Viridiplantae > Streptophyta > Pinopsida > Cupressales > Taxaceae > Torreya > Torreya grandis. The sequence goes on along the minus strand of JARHVA010002139.1, from coordinate 393,015 downwards.
TTGTTCAAATGCTCATATCTTTAACCATGTGTGGAGTTTGGCCAAATGATATTAGTATATTTTTAGGACCCATATGCAATTATAATTCATCAATAATTAATAGTAGTTGAGAGGATATGATTTATGAACAATCATTAAGAGTGTAGACAACCTATAATGCAGTCAAAACCCCACAGACAAATTTCTCCATGTGGTAACTTTTCATATATTTTTCATGGGAAAAAAATATTTTCAAAGATACCATGGGGGTAAATTTTATACTTATCAATGTAAAGTGTTTTATATTTGGATGTCTGTACTTCATGAACCATCATTTTGAAAATTCAACTTCAAAACCCTCCTAACCCCTCAAAAAATTAGTTTTGGAAAAAGTTGATTCTATTAACATAAAATCATCATGGATCAACCTTAAAAAATTTAAAATGTCAACTAAACTTAGAGAGTATTCCATAAATGTCAATTTTATGCATGGATATATATAGATGAGGGTAGAAATCATGTTTTTATGGAAAAAACATGTGAAATGAAGTACAAGATAGTTCAATGAAATATAATCAATGGAGCTCAAATCCTAGGAATTTTTCTTCATTATTAAATTTTTATTTGGTCATAAATCATCTTATAAGTGTCCCAACTATCTTAATTAAAATGGCTAGTCTGTAGGAAATGGATCAAAATAGGTGCAGTCAACCCTGTTGACTGAATGGTGATTGTTTTCTCATCAAAATCAAATATATTGTGATGAAGAAATTTATTTCAGGTCTAATTTTTTTTTCAAGTTTCATGGAATCTTTTTGTAGATTTGATGGAGTTCAAATGCACAGATTGGCTTTTAGGCCTATTTGGTCAAATAGGCCTAGTTGGTCAAATAGTCAACTTGAAGAATGGCATTGAAAATCTATCAAATGAATTAATTTTGGAGTTACCACGTGCCATATATATATTTTAATTGAATATATCATTCTCAAGTCAATCCACAAGTTCCAATTCATGCAAGTTGAGTTCAAGTGGAAGTTGACTAGTTTGACTAATGTCATGCATCTCCCATGCTTTTTATGTAAGATAAGGACATTCAATAACTTAAAATAAATTTAAATATGGAGTTATATTCCAAATTATAGCATGATTTTCATGCAAGGAAGGTTGTAAATTCAACATGGGCCCACCACTTCTCAATTCTATGCCAAAAATGAATAACATGCATTTTTTGAAGACTTGGAAGACTTTAAAGCCTTTACTTAATATTGTAAGAAGATTTTAGTCTTAATTTAACTCAAATAAGACTAATCATTCTCTTTTACATGACACATTGGATTTAGGTTAAGATTTTAGACATATTTATTGGCTTTTTTAAGCCATTTTTTCATAATTCCAAAAGGCAGAGAAGAAATTATAATTGACATTATTTTATCAAATAAAATAATATGTTTTTGCATATGGTTTTGGATCAAAATGGAATGTAATTTGACTATGTACCAGCATACAAGTGGCATCTAATTTCCCTTTTTTTAGGTATTTTCCACACCTACTATAAAAATATCATCCTCTATAGGTCATTGGAAGAGTTAGGAACTGGATTTGCTTTGCAAACTTCTTTCAGGCTTTCTTTTGAAAAATTGATGTTCAAGATTTGAGTATAGAGTTTTATTTCAAATTTATATGTGTGTTTTATTCAGTTTTATAAATATTTTATAGAATACTAATCATTCAGGTGCATCATCCCATTAGATAGAATTTCTCATTTCAGTTTCTTTCTCCCTTTTCGTCCAAAAAATCAAAATAGTTTAGTTTTTCGAGATAAATTTTAAGGGAACCAACCCTCTTTGGAGGTTTTTATTAATACAAAGTCAGCCACACTCTGAGAATACCAATTTTATCAGTTGGAGAGAGGGTGTCCTTTGTACATCTTTAAATATGGTGCACTCTAGAGTGATAATAATTCCTAAAAGAATACATGTTTACTGTGGGAGTGTCTCAGCTCTCCTACTTCAACACCCATTAATGGTGGACGTCAACCTCTACAACCTTTAATTACCAGATTTCCTCTATGTGCTTTTAGGTTAGCTAAATTCTAGTTAATCACTCAAATAATATCCTTCTTAATAGTCAACAAACAAGATATTAATACTCTGCACTTGCCTTGGAATTTCATGAACTTAGTTGTTCACTCTACAACTCTGTAAAAACACATCCAAAACAAAGGCAAGGTTTAAAATGAGCCCTTAAATGTATTTTTATATATTCGATGTGGTAACTTGCATTTACTACCCCCTCCCTTCAGCCATCACTTCTCATAATCAATGCATTTTAACTATCTCCTTTCTTTGACTATCACTTCTCATCATAAATGTGATTAACAACATCATCATGACATGATGTTGGCATACTTATTGCAATCACTATATATTTATATTAATAACATGTTTTATCCTATGATTTTTTTAAAGTACATGACAATTGTAAGACTCTTTGAATATTCATACCATTGGCAGGAGTCTTTGTCCTTAGACCTCTTTACTTGTGTGTGCATCCCTATGAACCATTTCCTAGCACATGTAACACCCCTAACCCCACAGTAAATGTAAGTTTTGGTCCTCCATGAAATCATAAGTATGGAGTTACAAAAATAACATAAAATAAAATAAAGGGGCACATAGTTAAGGTAGTGTTTTAATAAAATCAATAAATCCTAACTAATGGCATACACCTTATTGATACAAATGAAACTAAATAATTGAAGTAGAGAAATATGGCCTTAACTAGTTACCATTATAGTGCCTAGGAAGAAATTTCCCATATAATCTTTGTAAATGACAAGCACTAGTAGGATGAATACTATGAACAATAAAAAGACCATCCTAGTGAACATGGATCTTCCCAAAGTGGCACATGAAATTGGAGTCATAGAGCAAAACTTTTATTCCAAGGTTAAATCTCTTGTGCTTAAGGTGGTGATCATGTCATGCCTTTTGTTCGCATTTCTCCACATCTTGACTCCAATGAGCAAGGAAACATGCTTCATCCAATCATAACAAAGCATCCAAACATGATTTTGATGATGATTCATCATCTAATTATCTAACATGTATTATGCGAAGAGATGGTACCAAGAATTTAACTGATAGAACTACTTTAATTCTGAACACCAAATTGAAGGGTGTACTTTTATTGAGGTGCTTATAAGTTATCTTATAATCCCAAAGTACTACAGACACCCAATCATCCTAGTCAGTATGTATAATATTACAAATCTTTGTAAGTATTATTCCCAATATTTTTTTGAATGTCTCAGTAGTGCCATTGGCTTGGGGATGATAAGGAGTTGTCTTATTATGGGTAATCATGGCCTCAATGAATAATACGTAGATAGTCTCATTGAGTAAATGTGTACCATGATCACTAGTAAAACTCAATGGATAACCAAAATGGGTTATGATATGTTCCCATATGAAGTGCATGATAGTTTCTATAGTACAATCCCTTGTTAGCATGGCTTCAACCCAATGCGTGAGATAATCAATTGTTATTATGATATAAGAGGAACCTATATATCATCCAGTTAGGTTGATGGGCTTGATAAAATTAATGACCCATTTCTCAAGTGGTTTTTGTGACAAAATAAGATGTAATGGCATGGCATCTTGGTGGTTTGGTTTCCCCATGCATTAGCAAATATCACACGGTTTAGCATGCAGCTTAGCATCATGAAAAAGGGTAGGACATCATAGTCTAGATAATAATACTTTACATGTAGTAGCCTCACCAGCATAGTGTTCACCAACAATTCCTTCATGAAATTCATAGATTACTTCAGGACACTCATGTTTCATGACACAATATCAATAGATTTCATCTCATCCAAGCTTGTAAAGTTCCCCTCCAATGAGCTAAAATGGTGTGGTATGGATGGCTAGTTGCTTCTTATCTTGTAGACTCAAAGAATATGGTGTTATGATAGTAGCTAAGAAAATTACTATATCTTCTAACTCTTTATAAACTTGTGAAACACGAAATAGTTTTACATCAGGTAAGTCATCCTCAATGGCTTGTGTTGGTTCACTAGAATCAGTTATGGAGAGATGGTTAGGATAATAATTGGTCTTACCTGGATTGACCATGATAGAGAATTAGAATTATTAGAATAATATGATCCAATAGTAGATGTGATCATGTAACATAGGTTTATTAACCATATATTTTAAATCTTCATGGTATGTATGGAACATACAAGGAACTACCAGTAGGTACTATCAAAACTTTTGTAAAGCATAAACTATGAAAATTGCTTTGTGCTCTATTGTGGTGTAATTTGTCATAGTTAGAATAATCTTTCTACTAGAAAAATAGATGGGGTAATCAAGGTGACCTTATTTATAATGTACAAGTATTGCACTGATGACCTTTCTAGAAGCATCAACATGGACATGGAATGGTTTAGTCCAATCAAGGAATTAGAGAATCAGTGCAGTGATGAGCTTGTCCTTTAAGGCCTCAAAAGCTTTTTAGCAAGAGTGGGTCTAAAGAAAGTGTTGGTTTTATTTCAAGAGATCTTCTAATGGCACTATAATCCTTGCATAACCTAGGATGAATTTTTTATAATACCCAGTATGACCTAGAAAGGCATAACCACACACTAGGATGTTGGCATTGGTAGATAGAGAATAAATACCTTAGTGGGGTTTATCAAAAGTCTATCTTGGTAGATAATGTGACCAATAAGAACACAAATGGTGTAGCAAAAAGATATTTCTTTAGATTAAGTGAAATTTGAAGCACTCAAAAATGCTCAAGCATAAGCCTTAGATTAGAATAGTGGTCTTTCACTAGTCCATAAATTGTCTAGCCATCCAAATAAACCTAAATGAATTTATCAATGAAGTCTTTAAAGGCCTTAATGGCTATACAAGAGAATACAATAGGTGCATTTTTTAACCTAAATGGTATGACAATATATGTGAAAGACCCCCATTCAATAGCAAATGTAGTCTTAGGTCAATCCTCCTCAATGATCTGGACCTGATGGTACCCAAAGAATCTATCTATGAAAGTGTAAATTTCACACCCTCTAACACCTTCAAGGATTTATTCTATGAACAATGTTGGGAAAGGATTAGTAATACGAGATACATTAAGTATTTGGTAGTCAACACAAATTCTAATGTGCCCATCTTTATTTATAATTATTACCATATGGATAACCCACTTGAACTTGTCAATTGGGGTTATAACTCTAGTGCACATCATAATATTAATTTCATCTTTCACCCGTGTACATATATTTGGATTCATCCTATATGGCCATTTCTTGACTGGTCAAGCACCTTTAACCATTTTGATATGCATTTTGCCTAAGGATGGATGAACACCCTTTATTTCACTATAATTCCTTGGAAAAACATCTTGGTACTCTTTTAAACACTCATATATTTTCAAAATCTTAGTATTAGACTAGTAGTTACTCACAATAGCTATCTTTGGTTCTTCCTCCATGTTGATGTTGTGCTGGATGGTTTGAAGAGGTTTTGAGTATGGGTGGTTTTCATAAGGAATAGTATCATGAATAGTTTGAGAACCATAGTTTGTGGGGACATCTAAATAATTTGTCAATAGGTCAGGTGGTTTGGACCCTTCACCTTCATCAATGTGGAGCACTACTTTTTTCTTTCCTTTGTGAATCTCTTCATGACATACATGATTAAGAATAGGTTTTGGTGTGGGGAAGGACTCCATAGATGGATCATTAAATATAACCAATCCTTCTTTTAGTACACCATGCATATGTTGTAGGTAATCCTTGATAGGAATAGGCTCACTAACAAATTCTTGATTTATGGCTTGGAGTGTAAGGCACAAGTCCATCCTTGGGGATGAGTAAGACAATGCAAATACCATGTTATTTTTTAATAAATGATAGAAATGGGTACCTAAATGTTGTTCTTTATGAATATACCATGCTCTGGCCCAAGTGTGTAAATTGCCGTAAAAAAAAATATACCCATAGGAACTCTAAAAAGAAGGATTCTTCAACCAACCACATGGTTTCACAAGATTTTAGGTGTGGTTATGGTGCTTGGACTTTGTTTTATATAGTTATACCTCATATGCAGTTGTCATGATGAAATTAATAATATAAATTAGAGCATACTTGATCTCAAAAAAATATACTCATTATGGGTTCACCACTACCTTGTGGTTGTGCCATAAAAAGCTAAACCAATGAATTCATATGATCAGTATCAAAGTTATAGAAAGTTTTAAGTCATTGGATGAAGTCATGGACTTCTATTTGCCTATGAAACCATAGAGCTTCATCAAGCCTTTCTAATGGTGTAGCCATAACTAGCCCTCACATGACTTGTCTGATAATAAGGCAAACAAATCTATGGTGTTTATGATACTGACACATAATGCCTTCATAACTACCAATAATACTATACACTCTTCTAATGAGGTCATAGTCAATGTGGGCCCAAAAATTACAAGTATTACTTATAGTATCAAAAAAATATTATGCATCTATCCATCAGAGGATTCCATCAGTAGTATGATCATGATGCTCACCATTTATTACTATGACATTGTAAATATGGTTAATGTCCTCATCCATGCTAATAGGTTCTACATATGGGGGCCCGTGTTATTGGTCCAATGAGATGATGACTTGCTAGTCAATATTTTCAAAATTGATATATCACTTTTTGAAGATTAAGTCAGTGTTATTTGCATATCACCAAGTAAGACCCAATAGAGCTAGAAAATCATTAGCTTCAACCAATTTGAGAACTTCAAAGTTAGCTTTGAAAGGTACCCCAAAGATATTGATAGTTGTATTTTTAAGGGTGTCAATTAGTAGAGCACAGGTTTTATTGGCCATAAATAATACATGAGGCAATGGTTGTAACATTGGACTAGCCATTTTTTGCCATGCATCCTTTGTGAGGACATTGAACTTAACACCAATGTCAACCAAAATATCTCGAATCACCCAACCATCGATGGCAGCATTCACTAGTATTTCCTTATCCTCTTGAGGGCTAGGAAGAACAAGAGTATCTTATCACTGAGTATGATTTAATTGATGATCTTTAGTTTGCATTGGAAAATGAGGTTGATCATCAGTTAGCCTTGGCACTTGATTTTTAAACTAATTACTCAATTGTGGGACAATATCTTCTTCTAATAGATGCTTGTAAAGTTCTTGGAAATCATCTTACACCACATTTTGAGGTTCCATGGCCTTTTCTAGATCATCACATTGGGAAGCTTATCGGTCCTTAAAAAACTAAATTTCCCCTTGTAGTTCCCATCCTAAGGTCATGGTATCTTAGAGCATGTATTTCTATTATTGGGCATAAGGATACTTCATTGCACGAGGCTCTTCACATTGTATCTTCTCAATTGGTGGAATAGATGTAAATTGAGACTATGCTACGCATGGTGTTATTAACCTATTAGATCATCAGAGTGGTAGAGTGCAATCACAAGTGAGGTTTATCAATGTGAATCATACTATCACCTTTTTCATTTCTTTCTTTAGTGATGGCTGTGTACAAATCAAGGCATTCCTCCAACTGATGTTCCTTTTTACAAAAAACACATTTTGGATAAACTAGATAATATCGCTAATAGTGATTAGGAGATCCCCACTTATAACATGTTAATGGTGGAAAATGGCTACCTCCTTGTCCCCATCCTTAGCCTCACCCACAATATCCACCATTATCTTGATTATTTTAGATAGAGGTTTGATGCATACCATGTGCACATACCTCATGTATATTACTGATTAAGTGATAGTCATTTATGTCATGGGTATAAGCATCACATATCTTGAAGTAATTAGACACTCTAGTATGCGTATCCCATTATAAGAGATGATAAGAATGAACATTATGCTTTTCATGGAAAATTTCATAAGACTATTTTAATACATCACAAATGTTCTTATGTGGGCAGTTGCTTCTATTATGACCTTCAGAATCACAATCAATACACTAAAGACTACTATGAGTATCATAAGTATTATTTGTAATCATATTTTATAACTATGATGTCATTGAAGCTATTTGAGCTTCCATAAAAGGATTGATTCCAATATCAATGATACCAATAGCTTCAACATGGAGGGTAACTTCTAGGGCCTCACGTAGGCTAGTCAGGTCCTTTGAGATAACATTCATCTAAAGGGAAGAGATAAGCCTCCCACGAACCATTAGGCATGTTGAGTAGTATTAATCTCAAATGAGAGCTTAGATAAGAGTGTTTCTAATCATGCATCATACTCACTTACACTTGCAGTGAGCTCTTGTTTTATCTCCTTTAGCGTAATAATACTTTGTTGCTCAAATTCTGAAATATAAAATTCATGAAGAAATGTTATCTTGAGCTGGTCATAGTCAATTACCACTTGTTAAAGGTCATACTTCTTATACCACTTGTGTACACTTTCCAGAAGTGTGGTTACAAATTGTGTTTCCTTTTACTTAGAATAAGTTATTCCACGTGCCCTCTAGATGAGTTCACACTTGTGAACATGCTTCACAACATTATCCACACCCTAATATTTAAGTAAATAGAGTGCCATTTCATAATACATAATTGATAGTTGAGGTACTTGTGATGGTGGCTACTGAGAATTCCCAAGTTCTGATCCTAGAGGTGGAAGTTCACCACTTCCTCCTATTCTGCCTCCTAGTCCACCTCCCATGCTTCTATTAGTAGCACCTGAAACATTAGGAGTGGTAGTAGGTTAACTAATAATACTTGGACTAGTAATCTACCCATATTGATGCTAGGTCCACTAGACGTACCAATTTGGGTCATGAAATTTCCTTGATAAGGAAGAGAAAGTGTCAATTCACCATGAGTTAAAACTTGCTTAGTAATAAGTTCTCTTATAAGATCAGTCTATGATTCTACACTATCTGTATCCCAGTTATGTATAATCAAATCAACTAGCTCAAAAGCATGAGCACACACTATGGTTGGGGAATTGGGTTGGTTTAAATGTAGTTCTTCAGTCTCTATTATCCAATTAGTTTCTCCCACATATGACAAAGCTATCATTGGTTATAGTCTGAATGTTGTTGATTCCTCCTTATACCCTTTCACTTCCCTATAGATCCTAATAGTGCTTTTTGAGTCCCCCTATCCCCTTCTTACTCTGCTTCCACCTATAATCTTTTTTAGAGCTTCATCATATTTATGCTTTTGCAATGCCCACTAACTGACTACCATTTCAAACCAACAATCCTTTACCAACACCTTTGCATTCCACTCCCAATGATGTGGTTCATGCAAGGATGGGTTTAGCCCTCCATGGGTAGAGTTTTGCGTCTAGAATAAATAAATAACTTCTTTACTTCTTGTGGGAAGTTTCTAATATACCAACCACATGGTTCTTGGAGAAACTAGAACTTGGGTTCTTCAGGATGAGTAAGTGGTTAAAACATATTCTAAGATGTAGCTATTCAACACCCCTCTCCACTATATATTAACAAACCATATCCATGGTGTTCTTAGATGTACTAAATCCCTTTGATGCTCTATCTTCCATGCTTTCCTTCATCTAAAATTTTATGATTGGTCTTGAGCATAGGCAGAGAGCCAAGTATGCAAATGAATAGGGACTTCAACAAAGAAAGTTTCATATAATGATTTATAGAGATGTTTTTCAACCCATGCAAGTGTATAAAATCTTGGTTCAAGATAGGAAATAAAAAAATTATCCTCGACCTCAATAAGCCATTGTTCAATATTTTTAAGGGATAAATGTTCAAGCATTTTCCATTATTGTGCAACAAGCACTACGGATCTTAGCAACATAACCAAAATGTTGGGTTATTATATAAACTTTTCCTTAGGGAACTAAAGTGTCTAGTTCCCTATAAGCTTACACATTGGCATTTCATGAAAGACTAAACTCTTGTGTGCTCACCTGAAGCATAAAACAAGAAACTGGTTCCTGTGGGTTATGTTGCACAATAACACACTTGTTAAATAATAGTGTTTATTCATATAACTAATCACTGATTACACACAAAATAAAATACATAACTGTGGACCTTGTTTCAACTATGTACACAAACATGATTATCAAAATAACTACCATGAGATTCAAAGTTTGATTAAGCAAGCTCATATAATTCATATTCTATTTATTAAAGTCAAATACAAACCACATAATATATAACCAAACATATTGATAGCTCAATGTTGAAAATTAACTAACAATTGTAGCATAACACTAGAACTAATAGTAACTTCCATGATTTTTCTATTACCATAATGGATCATCACATAATACCAATGTTCATCTACCCTTACACATATCTACATAAGAGTAGTTATACTTGTTTTCCCTGACCAAGTTGTTACATTATTTATGACACTTAGGTGACTAGCCAATGATCTATAATAGATTGAGAGTCATGGCAGTTATTTACTTGTTTTATCCTAAGTAACTAGGCCTTTTTGCCCCTTATATTCTCACTTGGTGCTACATCCTTGCTGCCAAATGTCTTTTTTTGTGCAAGTTGGTGTGAAACTCATATTATGATTAAAGTCTAATTTGTCCTTGAGAATTGCTCCTCAATTATTTCTCACTTGTTTCACACTCCCCAAGTCTTTTAATGATATATTGAGTCCTTTTATCTTAGGTCCTCCATTTGTTATGATTTTTCTTTGAGTAGGTCTTCTCATGCCATGCTATTCTACACCATTGTCTTCCCACACCAAGATGGTTTCATTCTATGGTATTCCTATGTTGTGCTCCTCTCATGTTGAGTTGGTTCTATTCTAAAAGCCCAAAATACTTAGTCAAAATTTGGGGTCCAATAATGTTATAACATTTAATCAGTGTATATAATATGGAATAGAAAGTACTTAAAATTGATTGAAATTGAAAAGGCAAGGTTTAGAAATACACCTGTGTGTCGATGTAACTACCTTGCCTATTGACAAGTTGTTTCAAAAATGATGTATCATTGTAAGGATCTAAAATTGAGATTGGGACAAATATAGATAAATCTTGAAAGTGCATATATCTAAGGATATATATATATATATATATATATAGACTTCTAATCTCTCTCTCTCTCTCTCTATATATATATATATATATATATTAGAAGTCCCACTTGTGCCCCTAGTCTTGGAGCTAATGTGAATTACCACATGGCAATTGAGATTAACTCAATTGTAAAATCCAATAATACTTAAAACTTGGTGAGGCTAGATGATACAATCAATTCCAACTTGAAAGATTGAGTGATTTAATCTCCTAAACCATACAAAAAGGTGAACCAAATACTATTGTAGAATTGGTTCAATGAAGTCCATAAAATTTTGATCAAGGTATCAGTACATAAAAGTTTACGATGTGTTAAAAATCCATACAAGAGTTTTAGATTCTGAAACTAATTTGCATTTTACAATATTATGCATAAATTGTATATCATATGCACCTTATATGTGCCTCATGTTGAAGTTATGTATAATAATGGTACCGATATCAAAAATTTTGACATAACTATGAATCTGAATCATATAATTATGTGATTTGACCAATTCAAAAACTATGTAAGTGTGGAGAATATACTTCCAAATCATGTCCCCACTATATATGGAGAAATTTTAAAATTGGTATAAGTACCAATACAAAGAATATGTTTCCAAAACATGCCCCCATAGTAATTTAGAGATGTTGAATATTAAATAAGTGTGGAGAGCATGCTTCCAAAGTATGTCCCCACTAAATCTAAAAGCTATGAATGTGTGGAAGCCATGCCTATATGACATGCCCCCATTGAATCTAAAAATTGATATAAGTACCATATACTGAATAAGTATGAAGAACAAGCTTCCAAAGCTTGACCCCAATGAATCTAAAAATTATGCCAAGTGTTGAGAACATGCCTCTATGACATGCCCCCACTAATATGCCCCCTTTTTTGAGGTGATGGAAAAATATCAACTAGTACTTACCTCATGTCAAAAATATAAAATAACTATATTATCTATGAATGTAACCATGTAGCATATAGAAGGAACTTGTCTAGGTAGATATAACATTAAAGCACATAGAACCAATATGATCACCTAAAGGCCTAAAATACATGATAAATATCATGGAAATGTCTAGATAGTAATAATACAAGCTCAAAATACAAATAAAAACACATACAAGAGCACTCAAAATCAAGTCAAAAGGTCATGGTCCAATGAGACCGTGAATAAGGGGCATTTTCAAATGCCACATAATTGAAGGGACATGACTTAGTCAAATTTCCATGAAAACAAGAATGACATATTCAAATGTCCATACAATAAATAATGACATATGTAAATGTCCAAGAAATTATACATAAGCATGGAGGCCAAAAGCAAAGAATCATATTTAAGTGCCTGAACAAGGAAAAAAATAACAATGCCAAACACTCAAGGAAGTGCATAAGGGAAAGCATAAGAAGCCAACATAAACATGTCATAGTATCCCACAAATCAAATGTGTTAGGAAAACAAATATCAAGTGTATATCATATCAAGTGAATTATGTAAGATATAATCATGGATAAAGGCATGTGTAAGTATATATGTAAGCTCAAACACGATAATTATTTTACTCAACATACCCCAATTTTTTTTCAAATAAGGACCCACTATATTTTGTTTAGGCCTATTTAGAAAATTTTATTTCATATATTTTTATATGTGCACCTAACTTCACCATTTGGTATAAATGCAAGTGGGTATTTTCACATGTTTAACTTATTTGACCTAACTTATTAATACTCTTTAGAATTTTTTTATATACATAAGGTTTCAAAACATGTGCAGTAATTATAAAGTTTTGGGCTTTGTGTATTTTTCTTGTCACCAAAAGTGTTTTTCAATAAAATTAGGTCTTCAAAACTTTTATTCATTAGTCAACCTTCAACAATCTTGGATCCTTCACACCTATGTTAAACCTTCACAAAAAATGTTCTTCAAAACTTTTGTTCACTAGTTTTGTTTGTAGGTTTGAATCACACCTTTGGTCTTTGGCATTCACCTTTATCATAGACTCTATTTGGAACTCTAATACTTTGTAACTTTTGCACTTTGACAAAAGTGTTTGCCATTTACATCTTCAGGGAAAATGGTCAGCATTTTTTTTCAAAACTTGGTCTTCAATGAAAGTGTTTGGTAAAACTAGTTGAAGAAATCTTTCAGAAATAGTATTCAAAACTTTTGGTTCATAAAGTCTCAACCAACATTTGGTATTCGGCAAAAAATTTCAAAGATCACATTTCAGAACTTAGCCTTCAAAAAAGGTGATCTTCACAGCTTTCATAAAAGATGTTCACCATAGGTCTTCATAACTTTTGTTCAAAATATGAGTTCACATCATAAGAATTTGGGATGACCCTATTTTAATGCAATATTTAACTCTCAACTACCAAAAACCTCTTTGGCATAATTAAATTAGAGAAAAAAGAGTGACAAGATGAGACTTGTCAAAGGCAATGATGTAGCATTCCTCCTACTATCTATAAGGTCTACATGGCATACCCACAAAAATAAAATGGTAAAGTTTGAATTGAATGATTAAAGCAAGTTTATATATGTTGGACATTGATTAAACATGCCAAAATCTATCAATGAATTGAAAGTGAGCATTATACCCATTGATCATAAATGAGCTTGAGTGGATATACATCATGAGAACTCAAAACCCTAACTACCTGCATTCAAACTATGAATTGCTTCTAGAATATCCAAGCCATTAAATCAAATAACTTAAAATCTATGAGCATAACAAATTAACAATGGATTATTCATCCAAGAAATTCAAGGGAGTCTATCTACCTTCTAGGTTTTTGATCAAAGACTCTACTATTGGACCCCAGATTTTGGCTAAGTCTTCTTTGGAATAACCAATGTGAAGAAGAGCACAAAGTTGAAGACCATGACATAAAAGACCATGGTGCATAAATCCATGGTGTGGGAGGACCAAGTCAGAATAAATGTACATAATAAATAGAAAACCTAATAATGAAAGACTCACAACTTAGTGGGAGACTTGGGGATCGCGTGGGAAGTGGGAGATGGTTAGGGAGTGATTCACAGGGATGAAAGGGATTAATTCAATCATGAATGTAGTAATTTCCTATGGGAAGATAGGCATTTAATGATAAGGATCAACATTGAAGAGAGAATATACAGGCACAAATGCCTAGGTCCTTAGGAAATCAATGTAATTAGCTACCATAATTGAAGTTTATTGATGATCACTTGTAAGTTACTATGAGTTTAATTATGATTGTAATTACTTGGTTAGGGAAAACTAAGTATAAATACCCCTAGATAGAAAATTTTAAGGTTTTTATTATTGTTATTGTACACAGTTGGATAGTATTGATAGAGTTATATGAGTGAGTTGCATTATACACTAGAGTTATGTTGTCTTGAGTATCACTTATCAATATAATAAATGAAACTTATGTTTCTTTAATATCATTATTATACTGAATATGGAGATAATGTTATTAATCATCATGTATGTTATTATCTAGTTAACTAAGTTAAGGTTTATAGTTACTATTTATGTCTTCTTTTTCTTTTTGATCATTGAATAATGAAAACTTGTTAATATGGGTTATAAAATGAGTGTAGTAATGTGTATGTGTTCGATTGCCTCTATATATTAGTACACCCTCACATGACAAAACCAATGGGAAATGGTCCCTTGTTGCATGCTTCAAGTGAGTGCACGAGAACTAATTCTTACATGAAATACCAGTGTGCTAGCACATTGGGATTTTAGTCATTTTAGTGTGTGCCTAAGGGAATTTATGCTTAATAAATAAAAAGAACCCTAACATCTACTAAGTATACAAACACCATTTTTGATTAAATAATGTTCAATGATGAGTATCCCAAATACTCAACTATATGGGGCATAATTGGATAGGTGGACACACATAAATGTGAAGATAATTTAACACCAATGTAGAGGAAATTGGATATAGATTTACTCCCCCTAAAGTGACAAGGATTACATTTCACAACAGCCAAGCCTGAGGTAATGCCATGGATTGATTTATCATGGGATTTGTTCTTTATAGGCAAGGTAATTAGGGGCGTTTTTATACATCACATGGAGAATAAAATCATTGTCACCTACATTTTAGAAGATGTCTTCCAAAATTACCTATAATTTCCTATTACAAACTCTACCTTTGATTTACATAGAGTTGTAACATGGAAGAATAAAGATTCAATCGATTCATCCTTAAGGAGAAGTTACCAATACCTATAACCATGTTTTAGATGGGAGTCCACATTGAAATGGCCTTTATGAGTAGGTTATTTGGATACACTAGCAACCACTTTTATTCACCTAGAGTGGGTTCCATTGCTAGACTTATTGATGACCTCAGAGCTAACCTTTGCCCTTAGAAAGATAATTAGTGCTAGGTAGCAGGAATAAGTATTGAGTAAAGAGAAGAGGCCTATGGGAGGCCAATTTTACATGATTTTATACCTCTTGGATGGAGTGATGGGCACAATATGTGTGCATAATAGATCACTCTGGAACCCAACTCTAGATTACAAAAAAAATCAAATATGTGATTCTTACTCATTCATGCATATCTATGCCTACACAAAAAATATAGTCAAAATTACAGAGGACATGTATTCTTAGGTATGGGGGGATATCAATGATGCACCATTTCCTAGAGAATAAAAAATCATCATTAATATATTGATTCCTAAAGAGGACTATTAGATCTACCCCAATTATATGGTGATCATGGTTTAGAGTACAAGGTTACCCCATTGTGCCTCCCTAAGTATGTGCTAGATAAATTAAATGAGAATGAGATAACATACTAGTTGTGGTGGGGGATTGATGAGGATTTGAAGAATAAGAAGAAGAACACATTTCATGGTTCTCATTTGATGGTTGGTAGGATGTGTTATGTCAACTGTAAATATTAAAGAGAGATAGGTAAGTTTAAGTAATATTATTCATTGGCCACCCTACCACATAGATATTGGGACCCTCATGGTTGAATTGAAAATCACATACAAGGTCTTGGTATTCCATACCAACATGAAACTTACAACCATGAATTTATATTTTTGACGTTAAGAGTGATGTCAATGTCATAGAGAGGGCTGAAATGGTTCAAGGAGAATCCTCAATTTCAATTATAGATGCACACATTAGGATTCCACCTTCATGTGGATGAGCTGCAAAAAACTTCTAGAATAATATGCCCTCTAAGTCATCATTAGAAAAGGGGGAACCATCTCATACACCACCCATTGTGATGAAGATTATAAATCAAGAACCTGGGGTGAAAGAGGTTCCCAACATTACAAGTTCCCTTGGAATATAAGAGGAGCCAATTTACATAGGCTCTTCTGATTCAGAAGACAATATTATTCCTAATACCACTTTAGCTCATGTGATTACAAGTGTGGAAGTCCCAACTTCCCCCACTCAAATGGCTTCTCCTTCAATAGAAAAGGTAAATCTTTGTTATAAAAAGAAACCTATATCCTAGGGACCTATTGTAAGCACAATTATTGATACATTATCTATATAAGGACCTAAAAGGTAGGAGTAACCATCTATAGGAAGTGATCCCATTGATGAAGTTGAGGAGGAAGACTTGCAAAGAGAAACATTCTTGAGCCTCTAAGGATCTAAAGGAAAAGTACTGCTTGAGGTAGATAAATTAGGTGAGGATATATCCCCAATTGTCTTTTTAGTGCCTCTTTTTTCTATAGTACCAGTTATGTCAATTATTTCTCCTATTTTTGTTAGTTTATTTGATTCTATTTCTCTTAATCCTAGTGTCCTACTGTCATTGGTTGTTCCCAAAGTGAAAGTTGTTTTTTTTCATCCTGTTATCTTTACAATCCCCATTATTTCTACAATTCTAGTTATTTCTTCAACATTTGTTGTTCCCACTTCCACTATTATTACCTCCACCATTCCCTCAACTGCCCTTGAGCCTAAAAAAGTTCACACTAAGAACACTAGGGGAACATTTGGCAAGTGCATAAATACATGTGTCTTTTACCTGATTGGGCTTGCTAATGCCTTTTTCAAGTCCTACCTAGACTACTATTATAATATCATCTAATAATATTAGGAAGAAGAAGTCGGTATACACAATCCACCCTATGCCCCAATATGGTGGTGTTGATTGGTCAAAGATCATTTGGCCATCACTACCAGGCCCCTTACATGCAAAAGCCTTGAGGTAATTTTTAGGGGACTTGTTGGTTGAGACTATAGCCAAGGACACTCATCCGACTGACTCAACTCAATTGGTGATCCCAAAGTGGGCTAAAAACTTAAAAGTTTAAGCCTCTTAAAGGCCAAATATCACAATAACTAAATTTCCCACTATAATTTCAACCTTTCATAAATCTACAAGGAGTATCCAAAGAGTAAAAAAGAGGAAGATTGAAGATGATATTGGCAGAGGCATAATTTTAGAAGAAAGACAAGATGTCTTATCTCTTTCAAAAATAAAGAACATGAGACTAGGGTAGTTTCCTTACAATGAGGATTTTATATCTTATTTAGAAATTCATAAGGATTCTTTGCTCGAACTTCATGAGGGGACTGAGCAAGCGAGAAGAGAGCTTCAACAAGAATTGGAGCAGTTCAAAAATAACAACAACAAACTGTTCATGTTCCTAAATAAATTGAAATAGTTGTACAAAATGTATCCTCAAGGTTATATAATATTTTGGATGTTATTGCTTCAATGAGGGTTGAATTAGCCCCTCATATCATTGAAACAACAAAATTGTTTAATTATTTTAAAGAAAATGAGAATAAATTGAAATTCCTTATTTTATACATAACAAATAAGGCTTAAAATCATCTAAACTTAATGACACCATTAGAGGCATCCAATGCCCTCAATTTTTTTGTCTTCTAAACACAATGGATTCATTATATAGTTTATAGCTAGTGTTTAGTGTCTAAACTAAGCACAATAAATCTTATTTATAAAAGGCATCCATTTGTAAAGCACATGTAAATATTATTAATAAAAGTCATCAATTTATAAATATAAATTACCTGTAGTTGTAATAAAATTGAGTGAAAAAATTACATTTACAAAACTTATCAATTGTTGTAGTTTTTTTATTGTTTAGATTCTTGGTTACACTTTCATGATTAATCTTGAGTGGTGAAAAGTCATATCAGTTGTAGCTTCTCACCTCTTTGCAATGACTAGTATATTTTTTAATAATCACCAAACTCAAGTGGAAAAGAGACATTTATGCACTAATAAGTTCATACATTCATCATAAATCATAACTAGGATCAATGGGGTCTTGTTCTTCTCAAGAGGGGAAATTCATCCAAGTGGGAGTTTAGGGAAACCTTTTGACATGATACCAAAAAAATAACACTTCACTTTATTTGAGGCATAAATATGTATTCGTATTTTTAATTGAAATTTCTCAAAGAGCATTAGAAACATTAGAACATATAATATGATTTGAAAGGGTGTAAACTCTTCTGGGCATAATATCACCCCAAAATCTACATTGAAGGGAACTAAAATTGTAAATTATTAAAATCTAGAAAATATAGATTTCAAATTTAAAAAAAATCAAAATCTTGAATTTTGATAAGTTTCAAGCCATGATTTTTTATGAAATTCTTATGGGACCATCGCACAAAAATATTAGGAGAATTTTTGTCACATGAAATTTTACATCCCAAGTTGAATAACTTCATATTCCATTTTTTAGACTTTTCATGTTCCACTATAAACTAGCCACAAGTGGATTTTAATTCAAATGTGAAAATCAAATAAGATAGATAGATGAAGAAGATAAAACATAGAGAGTGTTGTAGCTTCTTATCTATTTGCAAACATTGCTTCCAATTTTTAGTATTTAGAATAAAGAGTGGTAGCTTCACATATCTTCTAAAAAATTAATATCTTCAATTTGTAAGGGCATGGGAGAAATGACATGCATCTCTACTTAGAGAGAGCCATACATATATTGCATATTTTTCTTCATGGTTCATTTAGATATGTTTATGAAATTGTCTTCTATGCTACATTTTTTGTAATTAAACCACTTTTGCCTATGACACATTAAGTTCCTTCAATTTAGTGTGTTGTTCACCGGATTCTTGATACGATCTAGATTACATTTAGCCTTTTTATTTGAATGATTAAATTTTTATTTTATTTTTTGATTGGTTAAGAGGATTTAAGGGTCCCTCACCCATTTTATTAAGTTAAACTAATGATTAAAGCAAGGCCAAAAAACCCATCAGTAAGCAAAAACATCCAAAAAGACCAACACATTGTTAGGATCTTGCTCCTCAATTAGAGCACATATGATTACCTCTTGTATTAGCAACTAAACACGAAATTTAACTAGAATGATAAGTAACTAGAAATTTGAAACAACACAGGAATATGAGAGACAATACACAATTGTATTAATAATCACTCAGAAGAAAATATAATAAAGAAGATGCCACTTCTTATTCCACCTCAAAGGCTTGCCACACCTCAAGACCTTCTTCCTTCTCTCTCACGGTCACAAAAATCAACTCCAATATAGAATTGATGTTCACCTCCACCAGTCAGTAACACACTGCGAGTACACCAAGCACACAATCGTACTCCAAGTAGATCTCCTGCTCTCTGCTGCTGCCTACAAATCACTAGACCTTACTCACCATTATAGATCTCCAAAAGAAGCCATGCACACCTGCATATGACCAAGATCATACATACACGAAGAACCCTTCTGATTCTCCAAACCAGGACCCACACTTGGTACTATGGCACTAGGAGGAACACACCATTGCTCTCCTCTCTCTGAAGGAGCTTATTTGCTCTCTTACTCTCTAGCACTAGTTTACAATACAGCCCATGAGTCTATTATATAGATCTCATGCATACAATAATTAGACTATCTTAATTACAATAATTAGTCACGCAACTCAAGACTATAATTAGCCTTTAACATGCAAACTAATATTCCAAAAATAGACTCTCCAAAATTTGCATGCAAACTACATGTTCACACACAGGCTGCCGACGTCGGCTCCTCCCTGACCGATGTCAGCCGACTTGTAACTGATGTCAGTTGCTTCTGCACTACTATCTGATTGATGTTGGTTGATCAGACTGACGTCGATTGCCCTGCAACTCATTCTGCAACTCTTTGCAACCTCTGCAACCTTCGTAACTCCTCCTGTTTGCATCTTGGTGAAGCTTTTAGCTCCACAACCTAACAATCTCCCACTTAGAGATAAATAGCTGCACCTGTACCTATACTTGTACACTATCTAATTCATTCCCTGGCTTGTATCCCTCTTCAAAATCAATCTTGAAGACCAACCACCACACAACCTGTGATGCTACACCTGTCATCCAAGTAACTTGCCACATCTGAACCTACAAACCCATGTAGTGAAGACCTTGACCCTGCATAACATGAATCCCTGCTACTGGTCCCTCTCAGATACCTGAGAATCCACTGAATTGCCCTCCATTACTCCTTCCCCGAATTGGCTCCAAACTTTCTGACAACTCCCACTGCTTGGGAAAACTCAGGCCTACACTAGACCTTATGTGATTTCAAACGTTGTTCTAAGCTCAGCTTGAACTATCTAGCCCTTGGTGTGCTTACCGATTCTACATCCTACTTCTTAAACCTCGCCAACACCGTCTTCACATCAGCTCCCACTAGAGATAAAATCTCCATGTCTCTTATGCCAAGGAATTTTGTTGCTCTAAATTCTTCATGACATACCTCTAAACTAACCTTACGCTTAGCTCAGCAAATCCATATATGTACGAACCTGCTAGCATATCACCCACATACAGTAACAGGATAACGTTGCAACCATCATCCACTTGGTAAGTCAAACACAATGGTTACACTGTCATTGACTGAAGCCCTACTTTGTCATCCACCTGTCAAAACTTGTACCACTATCCTGCAGCTTCCTCAAGACCATATACCTTGGCCTTTCATCTCACGTATCCATCCACTCTCTTTTTCAACTTGGGAATCCATCTGTCTCTCAGTGATTTCTTCCAGATGACAACTCCACCAACAAAACACCTATTTGGTTCTTCTCCAAGGACTCACACTCCTCATCCATGCCAAGCTCCCATTGTTTATGGATTCTACCTGCATTGCCTCTTCACATCTTCCTGGTTCTTGACCATCAATAAGCAATATAAAGAAGGTGAACAATGAATATGAGGTCCACTTACCCTTTCAGTCCTCAATATGAGCGTTTGAGACCTTTTTGACAGCTTGTTGTCCACCCAACATCTGTTCTAGTGATCGATCTCAGCCATCTCCCAGTCTGCATCTGATTGATGTTAGTTCCCTGCACTGACCCTAACTGTCGATGTCATTTCCCTTGCCGACACCAGTATCCATTCTATCGATGTCAGTTATTATATGATTGATGTCGATCTTCTTGTTGTCGACATCGATTACTATCTAACTGATGTTGGTACCTGTGTTTTCCTGTGAGTGATGACTTTTTACCCATGAGCTCTCCATGGATCAAAACCCTGTTCAAATCAACACAGCCTTGCTCAGAATAATTCAGTCCCCTCAGCTAATCTCTGTTTGTCATCTCCTCCATGAACACCAAGGCTTTCCAGTTCTTAAGTTTGTCAAAGATATCTATCTTCCACTTAATAACATGCATTCCCCTCCTACATATGTGGCCAAGCCTACAAAGCCACATCTCTGCAACAGAAGGTGAATCAATAATATAAGTAGATAGATAAAGGATACCTACTTTCTTACCACCATCTAATTCAAGTGCATCCGCTGTGAGAGTTACTGTACATCTCCCATCACCCAACTTTCCTAAAGAAATTAGACTCATCTCCAAGACTGGAACCTGCATGACCTTCTTCAACACCTGTGTGCTACCCGTCTGCAATTTCAGCTTCACTTCCCCTTTGTCAATAATCTGACAAGGCTCACCAACCCCTAAATAAATCTCTCCAAATTCTCCAAAGACATACCCATGAAAAGATGCTCTATTTCGGGCTGCATGGAAAGAGGCAAAAGAATCTGTAAACAAAGATTCTACTTTATCTAGAACAACCTGTGCAACATCACCTGCAACATCTACTTCTACACATTGATCTTCTACCGACCAACAATCATCCTTTCCCTACTCTTTCTTTCCATCAATCAGACCATTTGTGCTATTCAGTTTCTCCATTCATAGCTTACTTTCTTCTGCCATTGCTATACTCCCACTCAATCTGAAACCCCTGAGAGTGACCTGTAATCAACAAACACTAACCAGATCTGAACCACCTGTTAGTCAACCCAACCAAAAGCTCTGATACCACATGTCAGGATCTTGCTCCTCAATTAGAGCACATATGATTACCTCTTGTATTAGCAACTAAACATGAAATTTAACCAGAATGATAAGTAACTAGAAATGTGAAACAACACAGGAATATGAGAGACAATACACAATTGTATTAATAATCACTCAGAAGAAAATACAATAAAGAATATGCCACTTCTTCTTCCACCTCAAAGGCTTGCCACACCTCAAGACCTTCTTCCCTCTCTCTCACGATCACAACAATCAACTCCAATATAGAATTGATGTTCACCTCCACCAGTCAGTAACACGCTACTAGTACACCAAGCACACAATCATACTCCAAGTAGATCTCCTACTCTCTGCTGCTGCCTACAAATCACTAGACCTTACTCACCATTGTAGATCTCCAAAAGAAGCCATGCACACCTGCTGACCAAGATCATACATACACAAAGAACCCTTTTGATTCTCCAAACTAGCACCCACACTTGGTATTGTGGCACTAAGAGGAACACACCATTGCTCTCTTCTCTTTGAAGGAGCTTATTTGCTCTCTTACTCTCTAGCACTAGTTTACAATACAACCCATGAGTCTATTATATAGATCTCATACATACAATAATTAGACTATCTTAATTACAATAATTAGACACGTAACTCAAGACTATAATTAGCCTTTAACATGCAAACTAACAGTCCAAAAATAGACTCTCCAAAATCTGCATGCAAACTGCATGTTCACACACAGGCTGTCGATGTCGGCTCCTCCCTGACCGATGGCAACTGACTTGTAACTGATGTCAGTTGCTTCTGCACTGCTATCTGACTAATGTCAGTTGATCAGATCGATGTCAGTTGCCTTACAACTCATTTTTCAACTCTCTGCAACCTCCACAACCTCTGTAACTCCTCCTGTTTGCATCTTGGTGAAGCTTTTAGCTCCACAACCTAACACACATACCAGAATAATACCAAGGCTCCAACAAGAACAATGAAAAAAATTATTTCCTTCCCTCTCCATTTACACAATGGGAGTGGATAATCCTAGAAGAAGATTCAAGGATAAACTACCCTTTTTATTTTTCCTTACAACAATCTAATCTATCCTATCCTACAAATATTTGGCTCCAACCCCGACTAGGTTGTTGCCTAAGACAATAACACCATCATCAATTTATGATATATAACCAATTAATATAGCATCCTCTGAGGCCTTATCCTTATATTTATGCAAATGTTCCACATTCATTTCTTGACTCCTAACCTTACACTCAAATTTAGGTGAAACCAATAATTAGGTCAACTATGAGGTGAGAAGGAAGGGAATCTTTCCACCAAGGGGATTCCATCTTTTACTTTGAACTATAGAAATCCATAACTGCATGCCCCTTCTCAAAGAAATTTAAACATATAAATAGTAGCCCCTAATAATCAAGGGTTTAAATCCAACATCGATCTTTGAATTTTAGTTTGATTATGGTTGGAAGATCCTAAGAGGTGTCCAAACAAATAAGAAATAAGCAAGGATATTAATGAAGGTTAGAAGTGAAAGCATCAACCACCATCCACTTACCCAAGGCATTATCTATGGTTGAAAGGCACAAATCAACCCAAATATGTAGTGATAGATTAGATAAACACACCTAAATAGGCCTTGTGGTAATGGTTTCCAAAAGGGGTTTTGTAGAAAAGTAGGATTGTTAGTCATGGTCCTAGTCACACACTTACCTAGCTATCCAAATCAAATTTAAGATTGTTTTAGAAGGTTGCAAGACTTAACTATTCCTAAGGCACTCAATATTTATCACCCGATTATGCTATCATCAATATGCATAAGGTGTAAGCCTTATGTTTTCATGTAAAGTACAACAAAGAAGGGACCAAGGTCTACGTTGGGCTAGTTGTGCCATGGTGCAACTCTATTCTTCAATGTCTTGGGTTAGTGTAATGATGGTTATGCATTCATGTGTATAAGCCTTGGGTTTTATGGGCTCAATGACATTGAATAACATGAAGGACCACTGATTATCTAGCTAGGGGACTTAGGCATGGTCTTACATTAAGGCATGGGTATCATTTCAGGGTACAGAGTCTTAACCATATTCAATGCAATCCATATCATAGGTGTAGGTTTCATTGCCAACTAGAGGTCCACCATGAATGATTCAAGTTAGAAACTTGTGAGAGCTCAATATACATTCAATAGAATAAAGTATGCAATCAATAAACATTCAAATAGTGTTCTTTATTGATGGAGTTCAATAATAATGCATGCATAGTCCATATGAACTAAACAAGTGCTCAACATAAACTACTAAGGCCCAAGCTCACAGGTGAGCTTGGGAGTTACAAAGGGGAGCATCAAAAAACATCTTGACTTAATTCTTAACACTAATGGAAACTATCTAGCAACAATTCACTAGATTTTTTCTACTCTAGTTCATCCCCTCTCTTCAACTAAACTCAATTTCCTTTTATAGGCTTTAGAGTGTCATAAGATCATGGGGAATGGAGCATGCCAGCCACTAAACTGAAATTAGAGGTATGCATCCCACTACCTTCACTATGCTTGTCTTTAATGGCCCCCCATACACCCACTTCCTAGTGCTACTTGATTCAAAAGGAGCTATTTATCTTTAATGGACTATCATTGTCCCATGTGCTTGCTTCTCGATGATGATTAGAGTTGTTAGCCACTAGATAGCTAGTGTTGCTAGAAGATAAAACTACAATAATCCTCCATGAATTCTTCATGCCTAAGTGTTTGTTGATTTGACATGGATCCACTACTTAGCACAAAAAGGGGTCCAATATTACTACATAAAAAATGTTAGTCCACCCTTGGACTATCCTTCTAGTGCCTTAGTTACACAAAATTTGGGTGCACTCTACTAAAGTTTTGCCTTGAAGTCTTTGAAGCCCTAGATTATGAGCTTGATTTCTTCAATGGCACTATCGATCTTCATAAAGGCAGACTTGAATGTTAGCATGCTAGTGTTGTATAGTTATTTTTGGAAGGCCTCTAGCCTTTCCTTCACTTTTTAGACCCCACCATCTAGGATGGCTCCTTCATCACTTGCCTTTGTCTAGAAGGTAGGGAAGAGTTCTTCCAGGTCTTGCTCTTGGGTCTTCAACTAGGCACTCAAACTATTTACCTATGCCATAATATACATGTGCTCAACCTTGTTGATAGTGAATTCTTGCTTCATCAATGCATCTTTCTCCCTTTTCAACTTTTGGAGGCACACATCGATAACTAATGCTTGGGTGGAGAAGTTGTAGAAGATAACATTGACATCATCTGCACAATATTCTAGCCTTTTAAAAAGGTCTTCTACCTCATCAAGCTTCTTATTGAGCTCTTTATTGATGGATTTTTAAGGGTCTTCTTCTTCTGATGCTAGATTCATCTAAGGGAATATCTGTTCTACCAGTATGCACAACTTATCAACCTCTAAAAAATTAGAAGTGTCAACACCATCCAAAATGGATGGCTCTACTTATTCCATGTGCTCTGTCAACTACTAGAGCTTGAGATTTATGGCACTAAATTCTTCTTCTACCTTAAGTACTATACCCTTCCATTTTTTGGCATGAACATCGTTAATACTATTCTTGTGCACTACTTCAGAGGCTATTTTAAGGAGGGTGTTAGCCGACCTTACCAAATTCATATCCTATGGGTTTATAAGTTGGTAATCATGCCCCTCTAGTTTTTTATCACTTTGGATTACTTTCATTGGCACTTCAAAGTGAGGCTCATCCATGTAGCAATCAAGTGCAAAGGAAACTTTGTAATACATCAACATTATTGTAGATCTAGAGGGCATGTACTCCAACATGTATAAATCATCATCTTGGGTATACCCCTTATGTGCCTTCTCCCTATAGCTTGGCTCAAAACTCTTCTTTTTTGACAACCAATTCCATTTGATCCTGCTCCTCTCTACTGACACTATTGCCTTCTTTGATGCCTTATTATTCTTCTCTTTCCTATAGGGGTTCTTTGGCTTTGGAATTTTCCCCTTCATCTACTTCTTCTTCTTGTGGATCCTTGGCATAAACCTTCATAGGTTCCTTCTCGATGATAGCCTAATTTTTCCTTTCCCTCTTTATTTGTTTCATTAAGGTACCAACATCACCTTCTTTGTCTCCAGGCACCCATTCAGTACTAGGGCACACTTGTTTTGTAGCTTACTCTACTGGGTTAGTGTGGGTAGTAGGTGCCTCTACTATTTTGTCTTTTATGGGTTCTATGCTTGCGATAACCCTCTTCTTTTATCTCACTTTTCTATCCTTCTCCTCCTAAACCTTATTTATTTTTTCCTTCTTCTCTATGATTGTGGTAGTTCTTTCCTCCTCAGCCTTAACTTTGTCAAATTTTTCTTGGGTCATGCCCTTGGACCTCATGGCCTCTCTTTTTTGATGTAGCTCCAGTGCTGCTTCAATATGATCTTGATCAAGGCCCATTATCATCCATTTACACCTCAACTCCTCTTCGTCATATTGAGGTTACATTATGGGTTCTTTGTTTGGTGTGCTTGATGGTCTTGACTCTCCAAGTATGATAGCAGTGCCACCTTGGAGATCCTCATGTATTTCTACCATGCTAGGCTCTTCCTCTATTTATCCTTCCACCTTGCACTTTTTAAGCACAAATCTCTCAACCCCTTCCTTCAACATGCCATCCCTCCTCATTTCTCATTTTTCCTCTCTAGCTCCCATGCCTTCTAAATCTCTACGTTATTGAGGCCAAGCTTCCTTCATGCTTGTTCTTGCCTCGCCTCTTCACTTTGGGGCAGTGGGGGATTTTCCTTATTGAGGAATAATTTTTGGGCATAATATACATGACCTTCTCCGATCTTACCTCCTTCTTCATCTCTTTGTATGCCTCTATGTCTACCAGGGTGATGGTGGGCATCGCAAATGGAAACTTTGGCTTCTTTTTCTTCTCCTTTGAAATAGGAGAATTCTTTGGCATGAACTTCATGTGATTATTTATAGGGGACAACATAGAGGCTTCATTACCTGAGGTGATTTTAAACTTTATGCACTCCTCTATCTCCTCAAGTGTCTCACCCTTCTTCTTGGTAGACTTCTTTTCAGCTGGCACTAGTGTTCTTTCATCACTGATCCTAATTGGGGGGGTCATCAATCTACTCAGCACTGGGGCCCTTTCTCCTTGGCTTCATATCATAGTATAACATATGGATGTGCTTGAGTATGGTTACTTATTGAAGGGGGAGGATGTTAATGCAATTAAAATCATCGTCTTCATCCCTTATCACTTTTCCATTTGGGCACATGAACTGGCACTATAACTTGTTCCTTTCCATGTCTATTTCCCATTGGGGATCCTTCTGAGCATGTCTTTGAAATACTTGGCTGATAAAGAATATGGGAGCTTCAACCAATTGGACTTGTTGTCATCAACCAAAACCAAGTGGACTATGTAAAAATGCTACATAATAACAAATGTTGTCATCCCATACATGCTCTTTGGGATATCTTGGGGGATGAGCCACTCTATCTTGAATGATTATATATACTTCTCACATCACCCCATCACTTGAGTCTCATACTTTGCATTGAAAGAACTAGGGTAAGTGAAGTCCTTGTATTTCTACATTAGAGTGTCATTGTGTTTTGAAAAAATCTAGAGATTATCCTTGTCCCTATCTAATATCTTGATTTCCTCCATAACCATCATAATTATAATATACCTCCACTTTAAGGTCCCCATTATCATGTGGCACTCTAATGAATTTTTTACAAGCTCTTTAATAATAAATTTGGCAATATTAAACTTCACACCCTACACCATATGGTAAGTAACATAGAGATAAGTTTTTATGACGTCAGTCCATCGACCACTAGGGCAAAGTTTTGAGCTTAAAAGGCATGATGACACCCTCATGTCAAGGTCCATATAATATTTGATGGGGAATGTGAAGCCCCCTTATAATAACTCAGGAGCTTCACCACATGCTCCACCTCTTCATCATCACTCATCAT
This sequence comes from Torreya grandis, assembly GCA_037957365.1. Taxonomy (NCBI): domain Eukaryota; kingdom Viridiplantae; phylum Streptophyta; class Pinopsida; order Cupressales; family Taxaceae; genus Torreya; species Torreya grandis. Next base: position 364,625 of record JARHVA010002139.1, on the reverse strand, counting down.
TTCATGGATATCATTTCTAGCATCTGAGAGCCTAGTAATCCTTCTTATGAGGTGCATCAATATCCTCATGCTCCTCCTCACAAAGTATATGTGATCTCCATGGACTCACAAAATAAGGAATTGAACAAGTTCTTCTAACTTTTCAAAGCATGATAACTCATAAAGTTGAGTTGTGCCAGTATCCATTAACTTGTCTTGAATAGAGATATCAAATAGTGTTATGCCTTGCTTCATCTTGTTCCCTATATCAACCATCTAATCTGATGCTAGGTCTTGTGCATGGATAGAGGTATGATGGTTACACTTCTTCATTTGGTAGGTGTGTATAAAATAATGCCAATTTTACCCTACTAAGACTTTTGGGGGAAATTGCATCACTTGATAGGACATCTTTATAAGTGCCTTGGTATTGACTTGCACAATGTTGACTCCTTCTAGTGGTGGCACTACTATTTTTGTAGGGGTTTCTTCTACTAATATGTGTGCCTACTTTATATATTATCACTATAGACCCAATCCCTTTTACTTCTTGCCCATCCTAAACTTACTAATGTTGAAGTGTTATAGGTTAGGTATGTCAAAACCTTAAATTGTTAATGGTGCTTCACAATCATGAGATATATGACTATACCTTTGAATTTGAGCTTCATGGTCCATTAATGGTGGCCTCAGTGACAACTCACATTTTTGCCAACTGGTTCCTGCAAAAATCTCTTCCCACACTTATTTATACCAATCTCAATGTGAGTGCAATTTCTCTTGCTTCACAATCATTCACTTTAGGTGCCTAAGGGTGCTCAAGTTCTCACTCTAGTAGGGTTTCTATGCTTCAGCTATTTGGTTTGCTAGTTTGCTCTGGTTTGATCAACATCTCAAGTTCACACAAAGTTTCTAACTAAAATCAGTTTGCCACATCATGTTTTATACCTTACTTCCATCTACTATCTTTAATGCACATGCATTAATGACATGATAGTGTCTAAATTTATTGAACTCTACAAAATTATATGAAATCCACAAAAATATTCTTCCACCAATTCATTTAATGTGGATCTTTGTGCCTCTACTATCACCTCATTTAATGTTCCTAACAATATTTTGATGAAGTGACTTATGGTTCAAATGGTCACTTCCTGCTTAAATCTTGGTGGATTCCAGCTATCTATGATGATTCCCTTTTTGTAATTTATTCTCTTAGCATGACCTTCACCTTCAATATGGTAACCTAAGTACAACACCTCACAAGCACATGATTCATCCTCCTCAATTCCATCTTTTCTTCTTGTTGTGCTTCTATTTCAAGCATGCTTATCTATCTTGGTCAGTTTCTTGTGCTTTATCTTGTCTTGGCCTATCTTACCCCATATAAATCCCTTGCATTGGTCCTCTAGCATTTGATTTTCCTCTTATAGTTCTCTTATGCATGATCATGTTGTGCATCTTCACTTGGTTCCTATTTATTCAAAATCTGGTAACCTCTTTGTGCCTAGAAACTTAGATGTCTGACCCTAGGTGCTTAGAAAGAAAATGGGTTTGACTCACCCAATTGGCATTATGCATGGAAGTGTTAGAGTAGTTCTTACTTTGACCTCTAAAGGCCCTCTAATATGTCTCTTATGTACATGTATTTTGTGCATATTCCTCTTGAGTCTAGTGAGTTTCACACACCCAACACTTATATGGCTGGCCTCAGGCACTTTTAGAAAGTGTAAGGGCTTGATTCACTTGGTTAGAATTATGCATGAAAGGCTAGATGAATGTCTACCTGGGGGTTTGAAAGTGCCCTATATCTAGAATTTGATGCATAGTGGTTTGGTACACTTTCTTTATCTAATGTTGGCAATCCTCACTTGCCCAAAACTTAGGTATTTGGCCTTAGGCACTTAGAAAGCACAAGTACTCAACTCACCTGGCTGGAATTATGAGTGAAGTGCTAGTAGATTTTTTTGGTGGGATTCAAAGAACCACTTCTACACTCTTTACCCCATACATATTGTTGTAACCAAAATGTTGTATAAAAGTAGGTTTTTTGCTCATGGGCCTAGTCACACACTTACCTAGATGTTTAGATAAAATTTAATCTTATTTTAGAAGGGCACAAGCCTTGAATAATCCTAATGTGCTCAACATTTAGCACTCAACTATGCTAACATCAATATACATAAGGTGCAAGCCCTATGTTCTCACTTGAAGCGTAGCAGAGAAGGGACTAGGGTCTATGTTGGGCTAGTTATGTCATGGTGCAACTCTATTCTTTACGGGCTTAGTTTAGTGAAATGATGGTTGTGCATTCATGAGTGCAAGCCTTGAGTTTCATGGGCTCAATAACACTTAGGTGTGTGAGGGGCCACTAGTTATCTAGTTAGGGGACTTAGGCATGGTCTTTTGCTAAGGTATGGGTATCATTTTAGGGTCTTAACCATACTTAATGCATTCCCTATCATAAGTGTAGGGTTTATTTCCAACTAAAGGTATGCCATGAAAGAGTCAAGTTACAAAATTGTGAGAGCTCAATATACATTGACATAATAAAGCATGCAATAAATAAAAATTCAAATAATGTTCTTCATTAATGGAGTTTAACAACAATGCATGCATAGTCCATATAAAATGAGTAAGTACTCAACATAAATTGCTAAGGCCCAAGCTCACAGGCGAGCTTAGGTGTTATAAAGGGTAGCATCAAAAGCATCCTAACTTAAGTCCTAACACTAATGGTAACTATCTATTAGCAATTTACCAGAGCTTCATGACTCCAACTCATCCCCTCTCTTCAACTAAACTTGACTTCCTTTTATAAGCTTCAGAGTGTCCTAGGATCATAAGTAATGGAGCAAAATGACCACTAAGATAGCATTCGAGGTACGCATCCTACTACCTCCACTACATTTATCTTTAATGACCCATCATTATCCCATGCACCTACTTCCCAATGTTGCTTGATTCAAAAGTAGTTGCTTATCTTTAAGGGCCCATCATTACCTCGTGCATCTACTTTTTAATATTGATTGGAGTTATTAGTCACCAACCAGTTGGTGCTACTAGAAGACAAAATAAAAATCATCGTCCATGATTGCCTTATGCTTAGGTGTTTATTGAGTTGGTGTAGATCCACTACTTAGCATGAAAAGGGGCCCATGAAGGGGGTTGAAGGCTCAAAATTAGGGCTTCATGAATTAGAAATGTTTGCCCCATCTCCAAGTTTTATTAAAAAATATCTTATTTTGATCCTCCATGCTATCAAAAATCATAATAAAAAATCCCTTAGCACAAGGAAAGATCTTTAGGCTATCAAATATTAATAATCTCCATGAGTTCAGGATCCAAGTATGTAGTGCCAATATGCTTGGCTAGAATCGATCAAATCTATAAATTAGGCCCCTTGCAGCAAACCACTCTTCATTTTAAAGCACCTCTTCTAGGAAATCATCACCAAAATAAATTTAAGGAATAGTTTTAGTTACTTGTATTAGCTTTAGATCTAGTAATTATAATCTATCTTGATAGAAAGAAACATTGGTAAAATATTTTCCCACTCTTACAATGACCATTCTCACCCGAAACAAACTAGTTAAAACCCCCAGGGAGGATGGGCCTGGTCAACTAATGGATTTGTCACCTCTCCAACCTACACATTACATTTCATCCCCTTCACACCTTTACTCTAGCCTGAGGATTTACCACCAATCTCCTTTAACCTAGTCTCCTTACCTACAAAACACCCCCTAACAAAGGTGGGGTCATGAAAATCAAAATTCCTAGGGAGCACCACCCCACAAGCTTTTGTGGTAATCGATCTATTAAAAGGAGGACATCATACATCTTCAGAGTCATCTATCATCACCAAACATGTATTCCTATCTGATCGACTGTCAAGAGGACCCAATTAAAATTTGTCTTGGGCATTGTCACTTTTGACAACATCCTTCTTGGTTGTAACTTTACTTGTAAAAACCCTAGCTATGGGAAAAGTCAGCATTGCTATCTCATTTGAATTTTTTAAATTATTAAATGATTATTACTCTAAAATTTTATTTGTTTTATATGGGGTAAATTTTACAATTATCAAATCATCTCATATTTTCCTTATTATAACTAGATGAATTTGACATGTGCCATATATGTATAAATTAGTTCCTACAATTTCTAACTCTATTCTTAAATTTTTAGAAGGAAGGAAAGAAACAAATGATGAGGGGTGTATACATAGTTAAATGTTGCCCTCGTTAATGACCAGATGAAGTGAGATTCCTTTTTGGTGAGGAAGGACTACCTACAATAAGACTGTACTTAACCAAATCATTGGTTAGACATATATGAAGGGTGGATTGCCTAGCATACGATAGCTCCAAGAAGCTAAAGCATCCTTGGAAGGTTGCCAATCCATTCCCATAATGATAAGATGATTTGATAATAGAAAGGAAATGTGCTTGTATTCAAATTGAAAAGAAAGTAAATGCATATGCCAAAGAGGAATAAAATACCTATTCGATAAGATGACTAATTGTATCATGATGAGTCAATACCATGCCAAAATGGGTCAAGATATGGCTTAAGAAATTTGAACAAGCCCTATAATTAGATCAGAAATAGAAGCAGGGTATGTTTGGGTGTGAAATAGGCTAGAGATAACAATCTATAATCTTCTTGTTAGGTGACCGATCATGGTTAGGCTAACCAGTGTTGATTAGTCTGATTAGTGATAGTTAGGTGACTGATGATGATTGCTATAACCAATGATAGTTACAAGAATTGGCTATGGTTTCTTAGGTAAGTTTTGTAGGATATTGAAGTGGAGTTGGAGAGGGAATGGTAAATGGGAAAAAGACTAAGTATGGATCTGGTTGGGGAGAAATGGGGTGCAGGTGATTTGATTAAGGTAGAAAGGTTAATAATGAAATTTTTTGCTAAAACAAGTGATACATGTCGGATGTAAAGTGTGTGATAATTAAAATCTTAATAAAATTAGGCAGTATAATAGTACTCCATCCTTCAAAAGTCACACATGAAAAGTTTTGGGTCATTGGAATACCTACACAAAGGAAATAAGAGATCTTGGATGTAATTTTTTGATCCCTTTTCCCTTCCAAGAGCCCTCATTTTATAATGAGAAGTTGCTAAGTAAGGAGGAAGGCAATTGCTAAATTGGTCCAGAATAAAGATGTTAATTTGAAGTGATGTTTAGTTGTAAGGCTCACATAGGAAAGTTTCTATTTTGCTCATGCTTATCCTATTCATAGCTAAAAATTCTTATGTTGTAGGTTTGGGGACCTGACCAATAATGATTAGGCTAACTATCACCGATTAGGCTAACCAATGACGGTCATACTTCAAGGCAAAAGTAAGTTAAAATATTATTAAAAGAGGTGTCTTAGGCACATTAGGAAAGTTGAAAAAGGGATTTTAGGGTTAGTTGGCTAGGTAATTTAGCTAACTTAAGATTGAGAGTAGGTCTAGGGTAGCTTGACATCGAAAACTAGTCTAGGTGATGTTTTTGACTGTCAACATTTTACCCCTTTTTGTTGTGTGGTTTTAGGTCAATAGGTCATAGAACAAAAATGAATGGTTGAATAGTCAAGGTCTAATTACCTTGAGTATGGGAGGAGGAAGTCCTCCTCAAATCAAGAGTCAATGAGGCAAAATAAAAAATGGGTCATGGTTTGATAGAAGGTAAATGGGGGTTACGAGGTTGGTAATCGAAAGGTTTGGGCATTTCAAATGTGCAAAAAATATGACTAAACACACTCGTCAAAATTATGCAAAGACAAATTTTTTTAATGTTGATAATAATATAATTCAAGTGCTAGGAGAAGTCATAAGGTAACTGGTCCCCAACATTGGTCATAGTTGATCAGGTCACACATATCAAGTCTCTTAGATAAGGGTGGTGTTTACTCAGGTATCAAGGGTAGGAAGTGATCCTGAGAAAAAACATAAATGGTCAGGTTACATATGAGGTGGTACAAAATGCAAAATTTTAAAATGGAAAAATTAATCAAAGTAGTCAAAATGACCAAGGCAAGGTCATCACAAGGTAGGATAATAGGTGGGTTCCAAAAATGGCTAACATCAAGGTGGGTGTGGGTAAATGGATTGGATGGTTGGTTAGGTAAAGGATGACTGAGTTGAATCTTGATGGTCTAGGCAAGAGGATGATACCTACATAGTCCCATGAATAGTGGATCCAATGTGAACTTTAGGCCTAATGTAATTCTTAATGGTTGGGGGAGAGGGTAACTCCCAAATAAGTTAAAAGGAGGCAAAATGGGTTATCCCATTTTGGTGTACCACAAGGTCAGGCTTAGGTTGAGAGAGACCCCAACCATCGATGGTTAGGGGTAACCATCGATGGTTTGATAAAAACCCTAGCATTTTGTGCATTTGGTTAGAATTTTATCCTTGATTAGAAGGTGCTAGCTGAGTTGGTAATATCATATTAGTTAGTGAGATCAAGCATGTGATAGAGTATAGATCAGATGGACATGGGATGTGGCCATGATCAAGTAGCTAGACATTGATTGAGACCTCATCAATACATGTAAAATGAGGTAGGGCCACCTTGATTTTGAAATTAAGATGAATTTTGATTATATATAAGGTTTATTGAATTGCATGAGTGAGATTAGAAAAAACATTTTGGGTAGGTGATGCCCTAGGTTTATGTTTGCTTTAGTGTTTTGGTTTTTTGAGAATTTATTTAAGGGAATGATGGGGGTAAGGTGTGTTTAGGGGTGTATTGGTAGTGTAAGAATGGTGGGTATGAAGATTTAGTGTAGATGAGAGGGTTTAGAGGAGGTCTAGGGTTCAGGGTTGCCATCGAGGGTCACTAACAGTGACCATAGATGGTTAACCCGATCAGTGATGGTTGATCTAAAGGGTAAAAATGCCCCAAGAGGACTATCAGTGGTTTAGGGAAACTGTCGATGGTCAAAACCAAAGGAGGGGTTTTTGTTAAAAAAGGGGTAAGGGTTTTTGTTGATGTTGAAAAGAAGGTAAGGGTAAGGGTATGGATTGGTGTATGTTATTGATGTACGCCCCAGGTACCTAGTTTCTTTCCTTATAATAGTTGAATTGTGGGGTGAATGAGGAAGTAAGTCAATTATTAATGCCTGAAGTATAGTTTTTAAGGTAAATAAGATGTAGGGAATAATGTACTAGTTGATTATGAATTTTTAGGTGGAATAGTGGAATACAGAATAATGATAGGTGAATGGGTTATATAGATAAGAGTAGTTTAAAAAGAGATGAAAGTGAATGGTTTAAAAAACAATGTAGTAAGGAATAGGAAAAGTGATAGGATGTTTGGAGGTGTGTAGGTGATTAAGTGATCAGAGTAATTAGAATCGAGTAGGTGGCAAGTGTGTGAAATCTGTGAAGGGTTGAAATTGTTATTTGTAGTTTTGAGAGATAGGTATAAAAAAAGAGATTGATGGAATATTCTTAGTGAGTATAATAGTGATTAAGAGAAAATATGAATGAAATTATATTTTGAAAGAGTTAAATAAAGATAAGTTATTACCTTGTGATGGATATAGTTGGTTTACAGGCCTGTGAGTGGATCTAGTTATGGGATCAAATCCCTTAGATCTTTGTGGAGGTTTGAGATGCTATGTCAGTAGAGGACTAGCTACATATGGAGGTGGTTCACTTTAGAGAAATGAGCTGTTACCAACACTTACCTAGACATGTTATGATGATAGTTGTCCTCATCAAGAGATGGGACTTGGTGACTAACACATTCTAGTTTTTGAATGGAGAGATGAGCATCCTACTGGAGGATGTGCACAAGATTACTTGACTACCTATCCAAGGGGATCTGATCTATCATATAGAGAGTGAGGAAACTAATTATTACATAGATCTATTGTATGGGATGGATCAAGCACATGCACATTTCCACTCAGGTGGGTTCAACATCAAGCCACTATATTAGAGGACCTAGGGAGAGACATTTGTTGACAATGATGTAGCTGGCCATGATCTATTATGCTTTATAAAATTTAATTAGAGGGAGATTCCCCTATCTATTTTTTGGGGTACTTTTGGAGATGGTAATTGGGAGGATGGTCTTTGGATGGGTAAAATTTTTATTGGTATAGATTTATAGAAAATTATGGGGGTTCAGAGTGTCAAACATTATGGCATTAATATTAGATTTGTACTCCATTATTGGGCATACGAGCATATACAAGTGCTGAGACCATTGGTTCAACTATTGGAGGGTTACTTACCCATAGATTATAGGGTTGGATTCCTCCACTAGAGGAGGGATGGTGTGATGATGGGGGCTGGCGGTAGTGTGAGGGGAATCGAGTGGTTCCAAGGTGACCTAAATAATTTAGTACTAGGTGATATATTATGGAGGCCACAGATGACTTGGCCTATATGGGTTGGATATATGTACCATACATATTCATTACAGAGTTGGAGGTGGGTATATGGTAGATGAGATGGTGAGATAGAGCTCATCCCACTAGAGAGAGTATGGTGATAGCTTAGAATCATGTAGGGTATTCCACTTGATTTTCAATGGTACAAGAGGGAGGACGTAGAGTTTTTATTGCCAGAGCCATAGCTAAAGGAGGAGGATTTGGACGATGAGGATTTTCTTGATAGAGTGAGAGATGATGTAGGCATCACACTAAATTATCCAACATGATATCAAGGTAGATATGTTGTAGCTAATTTTGGTTGGGGTGATGGAGGCTATCGTTACATGGACATTGATCTAGTAGGGGGACTAGTACAAGATGACCCACAGAGATTAGTGGCACTAATAGTGGCTTAGGTTAAGATTGCCACATTATAGGGGTAGATTGCCACTCTTTAGGGTCAACTATGAGGAGTTACTATTCAGAGAGATCAAGCTCAGGCATAGGTCACTACCTTACAAAGATAGGTAGTCATTTTACAAGGGTAAATCACTACAGTTATAGTGGAGAGGGACCAAGTGAGGGTTATGCTTGGTTTGGTTACTTAGGAGAGAGACTTGCTAAGATAACTAAGTGGAACAGTGGTGACAGCTCTCATTTTTTTATACATGCCTAATATTTAGCTACTATACAGGAGCTAAGATACTACAAGGGCATTGTACTAGCACAATGCCCTAATGAGTTGAGGTGGGGTGAGTATCATGCCAGATTAGCAAGTGGGCCAACACTTATAACACCAGGATAATGGGTAGCAGTGGCAGGTCGATAGGGTAGTATCCCAAGGGGACCTCCACTAGATGGGGGTGCAAGTACAGGTGGGGCTAGTGGTAGTAGTGCCCTAGGACCTTGATGTATATGTTGGGATTTTTTTATGTACCTAATTTTTGATAGTGGCCTACATACCAATGATATGAGATATATATGATCACGAGATATATACATGACATGTATTAATGATGTATATACATGATTCAAATGATTTATATGAGATATGTTCATAAAGATTCATTGATGTCATGGGCATTGATATGTTTATTGATTATGCGATGATGGTTTATTTATTTATGGATGTTGATATGGGATTTAGATGTTATAGTTTTCATGGAGATGATGATTGTTTATGGATATCATGACAATTGTATTATATGGATTAATACTCTTGTTTTTAGATGTTATAGTTATTATGGATATGATGATTATTTATTTATAGATGTTGATATGTGATTGTTTTATGTGGATTAATGTATATCTGATTTTGATACCGCACTGTGTGCCGAAGATGTGAGATGTATATGAGGGAGGTTATAGACTGTGAGATGTATTTATTGGTATAGGAGATTTATATGAGATGGATGTCGATTTATTATGATTTAAACATTTGTGATGTTTTGTTGATGTTATGGATGATCTATTATGGTTTGTTATGTTTATAAGGCTATTGTGATCATGTGTTATGTATTATTGTATGTTCAGCTTAGGCATGTGATGAAATATATTGATGTTTATGTTTTAACTAAATTTGATGATAATTATGATGCTAGTGTATAGATAGACTTTGATGTATGGGTAATATTCATGCATTGAAAGGATGAAATGTGGTAATTTAGGTAATGTTTGGATTTGATGTAGTAGAATGGTTAGTATAGTGTGATTGTTTTAGTGTTATGTTTCATGATAAGTTATTCAAATTTGATAATGTTGTGGTGTGTATTTGATAGGATTTGATGTCACATGAGTAAGTGGAGGTAAAAAAATGTGAGAAAAGGATTTATGAGAGGCAATATCCTCATGGACCAAAGAAGAGGGATAAAAAAAAAAGGCATATTGGGTTCGTTGGAAAGAACCCTATTAAACTGAAGTTGGATAAGTCTTAATGCATATAAACCTTTCATACGCTTCACATTAGCACATTTTTAGTGAAAAGATGCCATCATAAGTGTAATGTGCCAAGTGACCCTAGAGTCCTTTGATTTATAGAGGGTACAAAGGGAAAGTGGATGGTAGGTAAATAGAAGGGAAATGGGTAATGTAGGAACTTGATGTGGACTGACTTAACCCTTTCTATAAGTGACCCAAGAACTAGAATAGACAAGTCCATGTCTTGATACAAGGTGTAGATTGATCAATACGGGAAGTATACAAATAATATTTCTGAGAGGGCCAATTGTGGCCCCCTTTTGGGATAAATTTTCTTTTGATTTATTTTTTATTTTGTTTGGTTGAAGTTGATCAATGTTAGAAGCTACAAATGATTGCATTTTTGACAAATTTGACTTAGCCATCCTTCAAGGGAGTGGCCTAAGTTTGGATTTTCCTTTTTGTAAGATTACAAACATCCTTTAGGGAAGTGGTTTCTCTTTTTGCCATTTTTTTATTTGGAAGCCATCCTTCATGGGAGCGATTTGTGATTTTAGTATCCCATTTTTTATTTTGAATGATAGCCTCAGACATAGAAAAGCCTATTCAAGCTTAGAGTTCTACCTTCATAAGGGTAAGATTTTTAGCACAAAAGGTAATTGATAGGTAATGGAAGGTGATATAAAAGACAAATGACCATGGGATTTCATTTCATTATAGATGAAAAGTATCCATGAGTGACATGCCATGGGTAGAATCATGGTGCCCATGCTTAGGATTAAGCTAAAACTATGACAGATAATCACATGGTTCTATTGTAATCAAGTGTCCTCAAGAGAAAATAGGGTAAGGACCTAAGGTGGATGAAAGTCTCTTAAACCAAAGGATGAGCTCAAGTTAAACAACAAGGTTAATCATATATTTCTTAATAGTAGAAAGGATATAGATGCAAAGTATTGAGAGGCTTAGGTTTTGATTTACCTTCAAGACAAGACAAATGATAAGCTCATGATCCATACTTATGCATGATGATATAGAGTCCAAGCCAATTGAAATCAAATTTACCCTTTTTCCTTTTCTCCATATTCACTTTGTGTTGGTTTTATTTAAGGATGAGGTCTTTGATATTAAACTCCCATTCTTTTAGATGTTTGTTGTAAGTGTGGGTGATCCACTCTTATTAAACAAAAAAATGGTTAAGGGTGGTTAGGTGATACTCATCAAGCAACTTGAGGTGTGTGAGGTGTTCTTGATGATAATCATCCTAAAAAATGATGTCTTGTAAAGATATGCAAAGAGATGGGATCTAGACTTTGAGAGGCAAGACGACCTCTAATCTAAACACCAGAGAGAAAGGCATAGCACCTATTACAATTTAGATGCTAGTGTGATAGGCCCATAAAGTGAAGGGGATGTGTTGATACCAATCTCAACCTGAAGCACTTACAACCTTGGTTAACATCTTGATGAGGGTTTTATTAGAAGCTTCCACTTATCCATTAGTTTATGGATGATAAGGCAAGGAATGGATTGGCTTGATGCTAAAAGCATCGTAAAGAGCTTGGACTTTCTTATTTTTGAAGGATTTGCCATTATCAGTGATGATCTTGTGGGGAACTGCAAAATGATAAATGATGTGGTGGTTGATGAAATCAATAATTTTCTCAGCTTTGGTTGAGATGAGAGGAATGGCTTCCACCTATTTGGAAAAATATTCCATGGTGGTGATGATGAATTGATGTCATTGAGATGAGTGTGGATTGCTTTCTCCAATGAGATTGAGCCCCCACTATGAGAATGGCTAATAATCTTTGGACACATGAAGTCTGTGACCAAGTGCATGATGTAGGTTAACATGTTGTTGGCATTTGACACACTTTTTTACATAGTCACAACAATCCTAATTAAGGGTAAGATAATAATAGCCAAGATGTAGGATTATTTTAGTGACAATGAGGCCACTAAAATGTCCCCCATAGACCCCATCATAGGTTTTTTTAATAGCATGGGAAATCTCATGACTATGCAAATAATGAAGAAGAAGGTTGTTAAAGCCACGCTTGTATAGGATTCCCCCTAAGAGGGTATAATGATAGGTACCTAAATAAAGGCTTTTTGGGAATTTTTAGAAAGGTCAGGTGGTATGATGCTAAGATTAAAGTAGTTAAAAGTTTGGTCATACCAGATGTCAAAAGGAGACGCTTCAATATTACAAATGGTAAAAATGTTTGAACTGATATATGAAGGCCTGATGAAATGATGAATAGTGATGAATAATTTAGATGCAGTGGGTTGAGAGGGAATTTAAGATGATAGGGAAGCCATCATATCTAAAAATTTATTGGTAGATTAAGGAACCAACTAGATCTGGTAATGTTTAAATGATGTTAAGAGTTCATGAACTAGAAGCTTATATTTTTGTAAAACATCATTTTTACATTGATAAGACCCATTGACTTGGTTGATCATAAGTTGGGAGTCACCAAAGATGGAAATGGCTTTGATTCCTAGGGTGAGATTAGTTTGGAGCCCTATTACTAAGGCTTTGTATTCAACCATGTTATTGGTACACTCAAAGTTGAGTTTAAAGGAAAGTGTAAGAGGTTCTCTATGAAGGGTAATGAGAATTACTCTTGCACCCCCACCATGTTGGCATTTGGAGTTGTCAAAAAACATGGTCATTTGGTAGGTGAATTCTTCCTAAGAAAGAGTCATAATAGATTCATTTTGAAAGGCAATAAGAATGGGTTGGTTAACTGGTAGGGGAGCTTTGACCAATTGGTCAATGATAACCTGCCCCTCAATGGATTTTTGTTGAAGGAACTCAATATCAAACTCAACTAAGAGCATGAGCCACTTAGCCATACATTGATTTTGGTATGGCCTAGAGTGCATATACTTGAGTGGGTCGATGTTAGTAATGATGTTTGTTTTATGATTAAGGAGGTAGTGATGGAGTTTTGAGGCAACAAAGATGAGTACAAGACATAGTTTTTCAAGATGGGTGTATCATGTCTCATACTCTATAAGGGTGCAACTAATGTAATAGACTATTTTTTCTTTATTGTGTTCATCTCTATGAGTGAGCATGGCCCCCAAAGAGTGATTAGTGGAAGATATGTAATGGTAGAAAGGTTGGTTGTCCCTAGGTGGGATGAGAACTAGTGGAGAAAGTAGATACTCCTTGAGTGAATCAAAGGTTTGTTAACAATCATTGGTCCATTTAAAGGAGGTGTCTTTCTTAAGGAGATGGTGAATGGGTTGGCATCTATTCAATAGCTCAAAGATGAAGTGATGGATAGATTAGAGATTTTCCTACCAGCTGTGAAGTTGTTTGAGGTTTTTTAGAGGAGGCATTTCTAAGATTGTTTTGACCTTGACATGGTAAATTAAGATTCCACAAAGGGAGACAATAAAGCCAAGGAGTTTTCTAGATAAAACCCCAAAAATACATTTCTTGGGATTGACCCTGACATAGAATTTAATTAGTCAGTCAAAGATGATTGCAAGAACAACTAGATGATCCCTGTGGTGTTTGGATTCCTAAGCAGATCATCCATATAATCCTCCATAATTTTATGGATGAGATCATGGAAGATATAGGTCATGGTTGGTTGATAAGTTATTCCTACATTGTTTAAATCAAAGGGCATGAACTGATAGTAGAAGGTTCTCTAAGGGGTAATGAAGGTGGTTTTATGTTGATCTAAGGGAGAAATCACAATCTAATTATATCTCAAAACCCTATCCATGAGAGATAACATTTCATGGCCTATGGTAAGATCAACTAATTAGTCATTGTTGGGAAAAGGAAAGTCATCCTATAGGCTTGTGAGGTTAAGGTCACGGTAATCCACACAAAGGTGAAGTCTCCTAGTAGGTTTGGTAATGGGAAAAATATTAGAGACCCATTTTGGATAGTCAGTGGGTTAGATGAAGTCAAAGGATAAGAGATGCTGCAGTTCCTCTTTAATGAGAAGGGTGATGTGAGGATGTATCTTGCAAAGCTTTTGCCAAATTGGCTTGGCTTAAAGATGGGTAATGATGTTGTGAAGGGTGATAAAAGGTTTAATCTCGAGCATATCTTGATAAGACCACATGAAGGCAATTCTACGGTCTTGAAGGAAAGATGGGTATTTTTCTTTTTCCTTGGGGTTCAAAGATTGTCCAAACTTAATGATGTGGGGGTTATCTTGAGTTCCCAAATTAATATCATTAGTGGATTCATTAAGCATTGTTTGGTTTTAAGGAAGAAGGGATTTGTGAATAGAAGAATCCCCCACACCAAGGTAGGCTAGAATGGACTCATCATCTTGGTGTTGGATGGTGTTGATGGTAGAAGAGTCTTTTTCAACCATCTCGGGATGGATGAGAGGAAGAGCCTTAGTTTGGCCACCCTTGTGATAGAGTAAAGGGCCCAAGCTAATGGTGTTGATAAAAAAAAAGTAAGGGGGAATGATGTCAAGGTCTTCAAATTTTGATGGTGATTGGGTTAATGGTGAGGGGATGTCCTCATCGATGGGGGTGATGGATTGAGGTGAGTCAGTGGGCTCCTCTAGTGGGACATACCCAAGGCTAAAAGACTCATAAAGTTTTAAGGTTTGGATCATAGGCAATGCATGGGCTCCCTGTTTGTAATGACCAAGATCAAACCCTTTCCAGACATAGTGATGAAGATATAGCTTAGCAAATGCTAGACTATCTAGATAGGAGAAGTCAGAGGTGAATGGTTGGATATGTGAAATAGTAGTAGGGGTGAGAAGTGGTTGATCAAGTCCCCCATAAATGAAGTTTGTTTGATTATCTAGTAGATGAAAAGGGATAATGGTTCCTAGATTAGGGTCATAAGAAGGGTCATATTTGAGGTTCTCGTACTCTTATAAAGTAGGGAAATCATCCAAGGCAAGAAGGTGGTACTCCTTAAGGGAGAGCCAATGGAACATTTGTGTCAAAGGATCCTCAATGGGAATCGGAGAAGAAGAGATATATGAACTGATTGAGGCTTCATCATTATTAATGGTGGAAGCACTATGGGTTATGGTTGGTGGTACAATAGTGTTAATAGGGTTGGTTGATTGTGAGGCTAATGAATGGGGAAGAATAACATCATTAGGCCTATAGGTCATGTTGTATGATGTAAAAGGACTAAGGTCAACCTTGATAGTTACAATTTGCCCTTTATGTTCAAATTTTAAAATAGTGGTGTAGAGTAGAGGGGATACAACTCATGGCTTGGATCCAAGGGCATCCAAGTAGAATATTATATTTAAACTCTTCCTCTACAACATAAAATAGTTCAAGAATGGTGTAAGGTACCACACATATATGAAGGACAACAGTCCCCAAGGTAGTGGCCATGGTGTCGTTAAAGGAGTGAAGAACCACTGTGATTTTGTTCATGATGTTCTTTGGTAAATACAACTGATCAAAAGCATGGGAAGTGATTATATTGATGTTATATCCTCCATAGATTATCACCCTTTTGACATGGGTGTGATTGATGTATGCAGTGACAAAGAGAGGAGGATCATATTCTTTGAAATGAGTTAGAGGTATCTCAAAATATTAGAAGGTGATGATGGTGAAATGTTGGAGGGCTCCAACAAAGGATGAAATAGGTTGGGGGTCATCTAGTTGTACCTCTATGGATTGTAGAGCCTCTATTAGTGCCTGATGGTGATGAGGCAAGGTGTTGATTAAATCATAAAGATTCATCTTCATCGGTGCTTGGTAAAGTTGCTTTAAAACTATATGTTGAATGGATGTGGAAGGCTTAGTGGAAGATACACCTAAGATGGATACCTTAAGTCTTGGTGATGGCATAGGCAAAGATGTTGGTGTTGGGGATTGGTTGGAAGGTTGAGAGTTAGAAGGATATGTCTATGGAATAGACACATTGGCTATTCCCTTACCTCTTTGTTGAGCACAAGATCAGATAACCATGTGAATGGTGTGGAAAATAGGACCAGTTGGACTACGTGGTGGCTTCGGTTCTTCCCCCTCACTTTTAGATGAAAGTGGGAGAGCAAGTGTAGGTTGGTTCGATGGTTGGATTGGTTGGGTTGGTGGTTAGATTGGTAAGGAGGGTGAAAGTGGTTCATCCAATAACATATCATCATAATCATATAGGTAGTAAACAAGATCTTGGAGAGCTTTACAGTTCTCTGTGTCATGTCTTGGTGCCCTATGGTACACACAAATCAAAGTGTCATTGAACCATGAAAGTTTGGTATTAGAGGGGGTGAATGGATTAATGGGTGGTAGTTTAATGGAATATGTTTACAATAACCTCTATAAAATAGTAGAATAAGATTCATTAGGGGCGTTAGAGGTGTTAAAGTTCTAGTTGTAGAAATAGAAACCTTCTTAGGTGTGGGTTTGACTTTAGAAGTGGTGGGTGGTTGAATAACCTTGGTAGATAGTTTGGGTTGGGGTGGCTTAGTTATGACTGGTTTAGAGGTAGATGGTTTCAAGGTAGATGATGAGGGATTGATAATAGGGGGGAAGGTGGAAATGGATAAATTAGTTAAGAATGACAAAGGATTTAATGGCTTGGCGGGTGGAAATGTAGGCATAGAAAAGGGGGTTGGTTTAATTGAAGATGAATATGTAAAAATGATGGTAGAAGGATGAGGTCCTAAAATAGAAGCTAAATGGGAAGGGGGTGGCATAAGTCAAGTTTGGGGTAGAGGTTTAGACAACTCCACCTTTCTGATTGTTTTGGTTGGTAGTTTCTTTGACAGATTTGATGGGGTTAAATCTAACTTCAGAGGTGGGTGAGAAATGCTAGGCATAGGGAGGATTCCTAGATTTTTGGTTTGTCTGGAAATAAAATTATGAGATGACTTAGGTGGAGGTGGGTGATATGGTTCTCCTATGGCTTGGGAGAAAGAGACGTCTGATGAATGGGTGATAATAGGTTTAAAGGTAGATGCCAATGAGGTAGAGGGATCATTTTTATTTTGGTATGGGAGCCTAAGATGATGTCAGAAGGTGGCTCTATCAAGGTTAGGTTGTGAAGTGAATTATATACTTTGAACTAACATATAAAAGGGATTATAAATAGATTTGGTTCCTTGATCAATTGTTTCAAATGTTAAGCCCTTGGGTGAAGAAGAGGGAATGGTTCCTTCATCTTTACTTGAGCTAGAAGGGTTCAAATTTGTTGACTGGGTAGATGAGGTAGTCTTTGTTTGTAGGGTGGTTTTAAAAGGGGCAATGGATGGTTCTTTGATTGGGGGTGTAGGTGTGGTCACATTTTCTTCTTTTGTTTGGGTGTCCAACAGAATAGAAGATGGTTCTACTGTTGCAATTGGTGGGGTAGAAGAAGAGGTAGTTTTTGGTGCTTCGATCAATGAAGGGGTAGGTGTGGGTATGGTTTTATTAAGTGAAGGGATGATGGTTGTTAATTCCTCTATTTGGGTACCTAGAATGATAAAAGGTGAACTCACTTCTTACATAGGTGAAGTGGTCGAAGGAGTGATCAAAGTAAGGGGCTCATACAACATAGGCTTATTAGTGATCAGGTTGATAGTGTGTGCCTCATGAGATGAACATGGTTCAAATTGGTTGTCATGGTGGTGGGTATGTGGAGTATGGTTAGGGAAAGGCTTGCAAAAAATATCAAGAGAATGGTTGGGAGGTGTGCTAGGGTTGTCAAACAACAATTCACCATTATCGATCAAGTTTTGGACAAGACTTTTAAATGTGTTACATCGATTTATGTCATGTCCAATGACCGAATGGAATGCACAATGGTAATTTTCATTGTACCACCTGAGAATGGGGTGAGAGGGGTCAAATTTTTGGGGTGGCTTAATAGGTAAGAGTTGGATGACATTAGCTTTAAGCAATTTATCCGAAATAGAGGCATAATATTCTCCTATAGGTGTGAATTATTTAAGGGGAACCTGATTTTGATTTCAGTTTGGTGGGTAAGAAGGGTTGGAAGGAGTTGTTTGATGCAGTTGGTTAATAGACGAAAGTGGGGTAGCTTTCAACACAACTAAGTTTGCAGAAGCTTTAGATTTAGGATTGGGTTGGTTGGTTATTTTGGTGGAAGAGGGATCATTGGGTTTGAAGCTAGAATTACGGTTGTGTAGTTTTAATTTCCCTTCATCTATGGCCCAATTTTCAAGTTTTCATGCCATAATGAATGCTTCATCAAAGGTTCTAAATGTTTGCACTTGAAGGGTGGGAGCAATGTGTTTTGCACATCCCCTAGAGAAAAGATCAGTGAGTTTTGATTAGGATAGTGAAAAGGACAGTTGATTGATGAGACCTTGCCATCATGCAATGGAGTCAATGACTGATTCATCATCAAACTACCTGATAGAATAAAGGTTGGTTATAGAGACCTTCTTAGATATGTTCATTGAAAAATGTTCTAAGAAGATTTAGATGAGTTGGGAGGATGAAAAGATAGAGTGTCTAGGAAGAGCATTGTATCAATCCAAGGTTGGTCCTAATAAAGACATAGGGAAGGTTCGAAGGAGGAGAGTGTCATCATATGCAATCAAGTTATAGGAATGGTGAAACACCCTCAAATGTTGTTGTATATCCTCCTTACCTTGAAACTTAGAGAATTTGGGGAGTTCTCATTGAGGAGGATAAACATGAATTGGAACAAATGGGTTGATAGATTCATTGCAAATTTGGTCATAGGATAAAAGGTTATGGGACCCAGAGACGGAGGACTCAAGATGGGTCATCTTGTCCATAAGCATCTTGATCAAATCGGGTTGGGGTTAGGTAGCCACATAATTCAGTCATAAGTTCTATTGAGGTTGGGTTGTAGCTAAAAATTGATTTGTGGTAGAAGGTACAAAAGTGACTGCATATTGGTACATGATAATTTGAGGTTGGGATAGTGCCCCAATAAGACTGATAGGCATTAAGGGTTGGGTGGAAGGCGTAACATATCCCTATTGGTTGGGAATATATTGATAGGGTATTGTAGGGACTTGTTGAAGAACCGATAATGATAGGTTTAGGGGTACATTTGGGTTGGTTGATGGGGGTATGGTTTGAGTTGGTAACGCTAAAGTGTTATGGGTTTTTGATGGGTAGTCACCCTAGTGCGAATGGGGGGAAAATTTTGTGGTATGGATAGTACCAAGTTCTAAAGGGAGTTAGAAGTTGGTATATTGGTTGAGCTAGAGGGAATGGTAGAAATGGGTGTGTAAGACATGGCACTAGTAGAAGTAATAAGGGGTAAAGTTGAACCAACATTAGAGGTATTGCTTGAGGTAATAGGTGTCTAGGTGGTGGTGGTAGATGGGCCAACAGTAGAAGATGAAGTTTAGTTGATCAAAGGTTGGGTTGAGGTAACACCAATCATGAGGTGGTGTGGCATATTATAAGGTAGATCCACGAGAAGAACTAAAGTATTCAAAGCACATTAGGCTAAGGTATTAAGATAGTGTTGAAGAGCCACCTGGTTATTGTCAAGAAAGGTATCAAAATCTGTATCACCTTCAGAAACCATTAGAGGCTTGGTAGGTGAAGGAGAATGGTGGGGCTAAGCATGGGGGGATCTGTCAAAGTCTGAGGTGTAATCCATGGATGAGGATGAAGAGGAGGATGGTGGTTGGGTTTTATATTTCTTAGTTGTTGTTGGGTAAGACCATGTGAGAAATTGAAAATGGATAATGAACCTCTCACCTCAACCAATGAGAAAATAAAGAAAAGCTCAAAGCAAGTAAGACACAAAATAAAAATGCAATTAACCATAGGATTCATTTTAAATCACTTTTAGTTTATGCCTTAAAGAGTGTGAAGAGAGAAATTGGTTTTCAAGTTGGGTACTAGAAGAGCCGTTTAAGGATGGTTTCAGGTTAAATTTTGGTGCTCAAAAGAATCTATGCTAGATCGGGTATGTGGTCTGATATTGGGGGCTTGATCCCTGTACTGCATGAACCTGAAGCCAAATTAAGCCGCTTAGCCAATAGATACCATTTGTCTAGAGTTTATACTCCACTAGAAAATGAAGTGGGTCCTCCCCTTGGTGATGAAATCTAAGTGGGATTGCCGGGTGGGGTAAGGTGATCCAAAGGGTGATGAAATCTCAATGGGCCTTGTCTCAAGTAAGTTTTGATGTTTGTTTTTGTGCAAGTGGTTTGCTAGTGTAACATAGGTGTGCTACAATAAATTCATAATGCTTTTAATTAACTAGATGAGCTAAATCAAGCATATAAACCATGAATGCACTCAATTTTAACCAAGAAAAAGACTTTGATTTTATTGGATGAAAATAGAACAACTAGAATGCATCTGATGCAAGATGAAGATGCAACCTAAGCCTAGAGTGAATATTTTCTTTTTGAGTTTTAGAAAAGAAAAAAATGAAATTTTTATCTTTTGAATTTTAAAAATGATGGATATGCAAGAAAATGAATTTTCACTAGTGCAACTATATGCCAAAAGAAGAACTATGAACCCATAAGGGATCCCACTAAGCATGCTATAATGTTTCCTATAATTTCTAACTCTATTCTTAACTTTTTAGAAGGAAATAAATAAGTGATGAGGGGTGTGTACCTAGTTAAATGTTGCGCTCGTTAAAGACCACATGAAGTGAGAGCTTCTTTTTGGCAAAGGACTACCTGTAATAAGACTACACTAAACCAAATCATTGGTTAGATAGATATGAAGGGTGGAATACCTAGCACATGCTAGCTCAAGAAGCAAAAAATGTCCTTGGAAGGCTATCAATCCACTCCACTAATGATAAGATGATTTGATAACAGAAAGGAAATGTGCTTGTATTCAAATTGACAAGACAGTAAATGCTTATGCCAAAGATGAATAAAATACCTATTTGATAAGATGACTAATTATAGTATGGCGGGTTAATACCATGCCAAAATGGGTTAAGATATGGCTTAGAAAATTCAAACAAGCCCTGCAGGTAGATCAGAAACAGAATCAGGGTATGGTTGGGTGTGGAAGAGGATAGAGATAACAATATGTTATCTTCTTGACAAGTGATCGGTGGTGGTTAGGCTGACCGACATCATTTAGTTTGACCGGTGATGGTTAGGTGACTGACGATGGTTGTTGTAATTGGTGACGATTACAGGAACCAGCTATGATTCTTGGGTAAGTTTTTTAGGATATTGAAGTGGAGTTGGAGAGGGAATGGCAAATGGATAAAATACTAAGTATGGATCTGGTGGTGGAGAAATGGGGTGCAAGTGATCTGATTAAGGCAGAAAGGTTAATAATGGAATAAATTGCTAAAACAAGTGATACCTGTTAGATGCAAAATGTGTGATAATCAAAATTTGAAGAAAATTAGGCAGCATAACAGTACTTCGGCCTTCAAAAGTCCAATGGGCAGAGTTTAGGGTTTCTTGAATACCTGTACAAAGGAAACAAGAGAGCCTGGATGTAATTTTTTGATCCCTTTTCCCTTCCAAGAGCCCTCATTTTATAGCAAGAAGTTGTTAAGTGAGGAGGAAGGATATTGCTAAAGTGGTCCGAGATAAAGTTGATAATTCGAAGTGATGTTTAGTTGTAAGGCTCTCATGGAAAAGTTTCCATTTTGCTCATGCTTATCCTGTTCACAACTAAAAATTTTTGGGTTGCAGGTTTGGGGACCTGACCAACGATAATCAGGCTAACTGTCGTCGGTTAGGCTGACCGACAACGGTCATACTCCAAGGCAAAAGTAAGTTAAAAGGTTGTTAGAAGAGGTGTCTTAAGTATGTTAGGAAAGTTGGAAAAGGGATTTTAGGGTTAGTTGGCTAGGTAATTTAGCTAATTTAAGATTGAGAGTAGGTCCAGGGTAGCTTGACATCAAAAACTATTCTAGGTGACGTTTTCAAATGTCTACATAAATATTTAAACATTGTCGAATTTAATATTATTTGAATATCTTTAAGCCTCTCTACCCCTATTTTTGACTCTAGTTTGACCTTTGTACTTATGTTACATCTAATTTTACTTGATTGAACGTGTATGAGAATGTCTAAAAATACTTGGTTAATCATATAATTCTAATATAATATTTACTTCAATCAAATTAAATTATAATATTATTCATGATCCAATACATTCTTCATAATCCAATTCCAATTAAAATAAGATTTGTATACCTGTAATCAAACGAGACTTAAAGAGTATATACAATCTACACTTAATAAATTGAGGGGTAAAGTATGCGCACCTCCTATTCTAAACATATTCAAAAGATAAGAGGTGGAATACATATTCTATAATATTGTAGCCTAAGCATGGGATAAGCCTAGTCTACGCGCATATATATATATATATATATGATGGAAAGATATGTCACTTTAAAAAACCATTTAGAGAATACGCAGACTTCAAAATGATTTTGATTGATTGGGTTAGAGAATTTAATTCCAACAGACATTGAAATGGGTTATCATTGATGAGTTATCCTACACCTGCTATACACATAACGTGTAAAAAATAAGATTTGGTTGTTTGACGGCTATTCCATATGAGAGTTTGTGCACCTCTCTCAGCAGTTACAAATCACATTCAACAGCAATTGTAAAATCATTCTCTCACGCATAAAACTGCCATAGCCATTGACCTTACTTATATAATCTATTCTTTATTGGGAAGCTAAGATTTCTGGTACAGGTCTGTGTTACTGGAGGTCAAAGTTCCCCCTATATAATAAGCACGGACTCCCTCCATTACAATTACCCTAAAAATCTGAGAAGAATAAAATCTTTTCTAAGTATTTTGGTTCTTTTGTTTTTGTTTTTTTTTCCCCAAGAATGGCATTGAAGATTACTCTATCTATACATGTTGTTCTATCGTTTATAGTAATATTTTGCATGATGCTGAATACCCAAGGTGGTGAGGGTGGTGAACGAGAAGTGGTATCCTCCTCTTCCAAGTTTGTGAGGTCTTATGTAAATAATAGTAGCAATGGGAGGAAGCCTTTTGGTTTGTGTTTTAAGAATCCAATGGCGTGCAAACACATGGGGATTCATGGAGATTGGAGGTGTTGTTCTAATCTGTTTTGTAAGGATGTGTCCACTGATATCTTCAACTGTGGAGATTGTGGCAGTATTTGCAGATTTGGTTTCAGCTGCTGCAATGAATCCTGTGTAGATCTCTTCAATGATAAGACTAACTGTGGATCATGCTCTCTCAATTGTCCTCCTGGTGAAGAATGCTTGTTTGGATTGTGCGGTTATGTCTAAGCCTGTGGCTAAACACATTAACAAGAAAGAGAATAAGATGAGGGTGTGGCAAACGTAAACAAAAAAATAAGGGGTAGTATTCAAAACCAATGAACAAGCCCATTTTGAAAATGGTTTACTGAATGACCTCCATGACTATGACTATATATGAAACTATAGCTCCATTAATATATTAATATATCACTAAACATTGATTTATAATTATCTCCATTCAAGGATAGTTCTTAAATAGAGGTTTGTTTACTATTAAATAAGCTTCAATCAATGTATGTTCCTGATAAATCTAATGTGATGAGCCTGATAATAATCTGAATAAAAATAATGTGAATAACAATATTAGTGTTGTGTGTACACTCTCATGAATGCTGAATTTTGGTTTAATTATTAGACAAACAGATTGATATAATTTAAGGTTGTTCGAATCAATATTATTTCCTATGTTTTGCAATGGAGTTTTCTCTATGAGTATTTATGTATTGCCATTTATATGGCTATAAAACATAATGCTCCATATACCATTTAAAAACCGTTTCAAATGCCATGTTATTAATTAAATGAATATCACTTAATTTCCCCGAAGGCTGCTTCTATGAAACTCGGATTGTTTTTCAACTTCTCAAACAATCTACGTTGTACTTCTATTTTTTACGAGTTTTTTTAAAACCTATTATTAATGCTTATTTTATTTAAAAATAAATATTCTAAATAAATTGTTTTTCATGAATTTATGATATTCATTCTATTAAATTTATTAAAAATATAAATCAATTCACTTATATATTTTAAAATATATTTTTAGAAGCTAAACTTTATTTTTATAATCATGTTTAAACATCCATGATATATATATCCATTCATGAATACTTGATAAGGCTACACATTAACGAACATCCACCCAATTTTTAATAAAGATGAAGGTTAGGTTTAACTCAATAGAGTGCATACCCATTAGATATCATTTATTATAGAAGATGGAAAATTTAATTTTGTTTATTGATGATTATATAATTAATATTTGTAACAATTAATTAATTATTATTATTATTTTTTATTTAAATGAGTTTAATGGGAATATGGTATCTCTCATAGCTTCTAGAATAATTTTACATAGTCAATACTTTATTTTTCATATGATTTGTTATTTTATAATTTGAATGGGTTCAATGGTGAATGTATGTCTCCCATTTATAAATTTAGGTTAAAATTTAGAGAGATAGAGTTAAATACATATTATTGAACAATATTGATTTAATATAAATAGAAAACCAATCTCTTTGTAAGATTACAACAAGGAGGTCTTATACATCAAATTGATGTCGTGCTTGGTTGAGACATAAAAATACTACCTAAAGGTATGATTTACATATAGTAGGTCCAATTGCTATAAAAAATCTGACTAAAGTTATTTATATAATGAACTCTAATTTCTGATCCTAACATATTTGAAATATTGATTCAAAAAATCATGTAAAAATATGTTTCTAATAAGGTGGTACATACAATTATGACCTTTTTTTCAAGTGGCCTTTCCCTCCTTTTTAAATTTCCTATTTCAAGTAATTGGAAGGTAAGTATGCAAGCTAATAATTTTAAAATTGAGTTTAATTTTTATATATAGACAAGTGAGATAACTCATTCATAAGGACAGGGGACACACACATCACAAGTAGAATTCTATTGTGGAGCACTTTTTGTGCAAAAATTAAAGTTATTAGTATAATTTTATTTACTCCTTTCTAACATCTTTATTCCAATCTTAGGGGCCTAATATAAATGAAAGAATTTCACTAATGCAAGCCTCTAAACTTTATTATTATAGAAAATTTGGATCAAGGAAGAATCAACTTGTTTTATCAAAATTTGGTAAATTAGGAAAATAATTGCTTAAATAAGATAAACTACTATATAAAATAGAATGTCACATGGATGCAATAAATTATGCAAACTGATTTAGAACTTGTTAAATTTGGAAATATGCTAAATGAGAAAAATACTAAGGAAAATATAAAACTAGCTTGAAAACCGAATTGCAAACTATATTTGGGGCTAAAATTGACTAGGAGGCTATGTTGACAAAGTACGGATTCTAAACAGGGCTTTTTAGGATTTTTAGACAAGAGCATATAATTGGATAGGATAATAGTGCATTGTTATCCCTAGGAAGCATTGGTGTTTGAGAAGTAGTAGAGATCTGAGATTTTTGTGGCAGGTTCACTTTCACCTATATGTTTTAAGGATTGTATGAGAGCTTTTGATCCATTGTGAAAACCACTATGTATATTCTCATTCACTTGAAACCCTAGCTCAATGACATAAGAAAATGAATGCAATCATAGGGTAAAATGGGCTTAGCGGTTAAAGTTGTGCTTGAACTCAACACCCCATGTATTGAACGCTACCTAATACTAATACCGCGAAGAGGGATCAAACTCTATGTAGTTATCCCATGTTATGGTTGTGTGTATGAAATACTAATGTAAAATGATAGATGTTGGTGCAATCCTTATGTGATTAAGTGATTCAACCATAACTTGTGACCTTGGAAGTGTATTTAGACTTTAACTCAGAGCTATTAGGGTTGTATGTAATTAAAATTGGGAGGTTTAGGGAATTTTCTCTCAATGTACAATTAAAGTTCTAGTGGTTTTCTATGTGGAAGTATCTTTTGTGCAAATGACTTGAAATATGTATATATAGTGATCAATAATGAATTTATTCAGATGAGGCTTGTTAAAATTATAGAATGATCCTTTACATAAATTTGAATCTGAAAAAATAGTCATTATTTGGTGGGAGGACAAGAGCAATGGCACTAGACAAGAGAGCAGTGTGTTTTTATCCAAGAAGCACAAAAAACTAAGTTGGGTGCCAAGAATAATTTGTAGGTGAGTTTAAACTTCTTTGAATGGGGAATAAAGACATTCTAGGGCCATTAATTTGTTTAGAAGAATGGGTCATTTGTGTGAAAATTGAAATAAAGTGGTCAAAAGGCCCTAAAATAAGGCATGAGGTGTGTGTGTAAAATGCATTGTTTTACTTAAATTTTAATTTATGCGTCTATATTTGCCTCATTATTTTAGTAATGCAAAAAAGTGAAAGTACTAGAGTAAAATAAAAAAGTGCATACCTAAACTTACCTATGAAGTGCAGTCTTGAAAATAGGCTACACTACTAAATTGTGCTTCACTAGAGTCTACAATGAAACATGTATAAATTGGTCCTTACTTAAGATGAAAATCAAGAAATAAAAGACAATAAACTTATATATTTAATAAAAAGGAATAAATACACTTGATTGGGTGTACAAATTGTGGTATTTTTTAGTGTAAAAAATGGTGATTATAGAGGGTGGGATCCTTAGAGATTTCATCTTATTTGGAAAGCTTGTATTGGGATGTGCATGCCCCAATCTTCATTGAAAGGTAAGTGTGTTTAAGAACTCAAGTTGTGATTGAATCCATTATTTCATACCCAAAGTGGTGAAGTAGTTTTGAAATCCCTATATGAGTTACAATAGATTGTTTTGGTGTAAAAAGGTGAACCAACCATTGTAGATGAAATAAGGTTCATTTCTAGTGTAAAACTAGCACAAAATTGGTGTAAAAAGTTAGTATAATCTGGGTCTAGTGTATACATGGAGAATGACAATCATTGTCATTCCATCTATGAAATTAATTCAAAATTGATCAAGGAAGAAGTCATATGCTACACACATGCCCCCATATGATATTTAGATGTATATGGCTTCTAAGACTGAGTAATAATACTAACATTCTAAGCAAAAAACATGTGATAACTTGGAACACATATTGTGCATGATGCCCCATCTTAAGCAAATCTGAGACAAACTTGATTATTTTTTTGGAAATTGAACTTGTATACATGTTGCTAACTATTTTGTACTACCCATGATGCTAAGAAATTTTGAAAGTGACTATTTTATGCCTGCTTGGACAAAATCACACTATTTTGGATAGTGTCGAGGTGCGCCCTTGTCCAAATTAGGTACTTTTGTTCAAAATGACTCTCTGGGTATTTTTTGGGTATGCTTTTTGATTCATTGTGAGATATTTGCAAAATAAATTCTATTTATTTTATTGTAAGAGCTTAGTATCTAAGACATGCCATTGTGTATACCCCTTTTTTTGAGGTAAGTTGTTGGGCTTGCAAAATAACTTAACTCAAAAGAAAAATCTATGTGAGAGATGTTATGAAAAATATGTAAATTTGAGTAATAATGATAAATGGATGAGCATAACATCATCATATATATAAAATGGGTGAAATAGTAATGTGAGATGAATGTAGAAACAAGCATACGTAGTGAGATTGTCAAGATAGATGTGAACAATTAAGAACGCAGATAAGTAAACTAAACTAATGTTAGGGTGTGGAGCTAAAAGCTTCAACTATGCAAACGAAGAAGAGGAGGTTGCTGAAGTTCCAAAAGTACCGGCGTCAGCAGTATGACCGACGTCGGTCATGACCAGTGCAGAAGGCAACCGGCGTCGGTAGGGAGTCAGCCGATGTCGGTCAGCACCAGACAGACAGGGACCGATGTTGATCGCTTGTGGTGGTTTTAGAACTGTTGTTGATGAATAGTCAGTTAAGTGAAGTGAGTGTTTGCATGTTAAAGGGCTAATTATAGTCTCGAGCTGCGTGTCTAATTATTGTAATTAAAAGTCTATTTTTTGTATGCATGGGATCCTATTTAAAGACTCATGAGGCATGTATTGTAAATCAAGCAGGCAAGTAAAGCATTGAAGCAAGGAAGCAAGGTCAAGAAGATCTACAAGCAAGTAAGGTCAAGTAGATCAGTTGAAGCATTCAAGGAGGGAATAACAACTCAGGTTGTTGAGTTGGTTGTGATTGAGCAAGAGAGAGAGGGAAGAAGGTCTTGAGGTGTGGCAAGCCTTTGAGGTGGAAGAAGAAGTGGCATCTTCTTTATTGTATTTTCTTCTAAGAGTATTTGATACAAGATTGTGTATTGTCTCTCAAATTCTTTGTTGTTTCAAGTTTCTAGTTACTTAATCATTCTGGTATAATTCTGTGTTTAATTGCTTATAAGAAAAGTAATCAATTGTGCTTCCTTGGAGGGGTTCCTAACAGTTGTTATCAGAGCTACGGTTTGTAGGGAGCAGGTTATTGTTTGATTACAGGTCATTCACAGGGTTTTTGATTGAGTGGGAGTTCAGTAATGGCAGAAGAAAGTAAGCTACGAATGGAGAAGTTTAACGGCAAGAATTATCAACATTAGAGGATGCAGATAGAGGATTATCTGTATCAGAAGGATTTATACTTACTGTTGGGTGGGGTTGCATGTAAGCCCACAGATATGAAGGATGAAGAATGGAACGTTCTTGATCGGAAGGCTCTGGGTTCCATAAGGTTGAGCCTTGCATCGTCTATGATTTCCAACTTATCACAGTGAAAGACAACGGAAGAGTTGATAAAATCTTTGGCAAATTTATACGAAAAGCCCTCGACTTCAAATAAGGTATTTCTTATGAAGCAGTTATTTACTTTGCAAATGTAGGAAGGTGGATCGGTACATACTCATCTTAGTGATTTCCATGGTTTGGTAAACCAGTTAGCTTCAGTCAATATTGTTTTTTATGATGAAGTAAAGGCTCTTTTAATTTTATGCTCTTTACCTGAAAGTTAGGATAGTTTGGTTATGGCAGTAAGTAATTCTGCGTCTGCTTCTAAAATCTTAAAAGTTGATGATGTTGTGAGTGTGATCTTGAATGAAAAAATACGTAGGAGAAGCACAGGTGAATCATCAGGGAATGCTCTAAGTGCAAAAAGCAGGGGAAGGCAAATAGAGAAGGTCGAGCAAGGGAAATCAAGGTCGAAGGTGGGAAGGAGATCCGAATCCAGAGGTGTCACCTGCTGGTTTTTTGGAAAGAGAGGACACACAAAGAAAGAGTGTTGGTTGAGGGATAAATAAAATCAACATGAAGGTAATGAAGAAGCAAAGGATGCAGGTATTGTGGCACAGGACGCTCTCATACTTTCTTTGGATAGTCAGGTAGGATCATGGGTTTTAGATTCTAGTTCTTCTTTTCATACATCCCCAAATAGAGATTTGCTCCATGAGTATGTCCAGGGAGACTTTGGAGTGCTTTATTTAGGGAATGGTACGCCTTGTCAAATAGTTGGCAAAGGGAAAGTGCAGCTGAAATTGCAGATAGACAACACATGGGTGTTGAAGGAGGTTATGCATCTCCCAATTTTGAAACACAGTTTGGTTTCTATAAGAAGGTTGGGTGATGAGGGATGCACAGTAACCCTCATAGCAGATTCTTGGAAGGTTACCAAGGGTGCACTTGTTTTAGCAAGAGGTAAGAAAGTAGGTACTCTTTATCTATCTACTTGTATTACTGATTCTACTTTTGGTTTATCTACTTCAACTGTAGATTCAAAGATGTGGCTTAATAGGCTTGGTCACATGAATAAGAAGGGAATGGATATTCTTGATTCAAAAGGTATGAGTTCAGATTTGGAAGGCATAGATAGAGTTCATTGCAGGAAAAGGAAATTTGATGCTTTTGACAAGAACATGGAAGCCTTGGTGTTTATGGAGGAGATGAGGGATAGAGATCAGTCACAGGGGCTGAATGATTCTAAGCAGGGTAGTATGGACAGGGGTTTGATCTAAGATGAGCTCGCAGATAAAGAATTCATCACTTATAGGAACACACAGACACCGACGTCGGTCAGGCAGATACCGACATCGGTCATGTGTAGACCAACAGGGTCGGTAGAGTCAGGTAGGAGAAGTTTGACATCGGTCAGGCAGGAATCGATGTCGGTAGAGGAGACACTGGCATCGGCTAGGGAAACGACGTCGGTAGTCAGGGTCAGTGCAGGGAATCGACATCAGTCAGGAGCAGACTAGGAGATGGCTGAGATCAGTCACTGGAATGGATGTTGGGCAGATAGCAAGCTGTCAAGGAGTCTCAAACGCCCATATGGAGGTCAAAAAGGGTAAGTGAACCTCATATTCATTGTTCACCTTCTTTATATTGCTTACTGATGGTCAAGAACTAAGATGTGAAGAGGCAATGTAGGTAGAATCTAGAAACAGTGGGAGCTTGGCATGGATGAGGAGTGTGAGTCCTTGGAGAAGAACCAAACAAGTATTTGTTGGTGGAGTTGTCAGCTAGAAGAAAGCACTGGATGAGGGATGGATTCCCAAGTTAGAGAAGAGAGTGGATGGACACGTGAGACAGAAGGCTATGGTATATGGTCTTGATTAGGCTGCAGGACAATGGAGGTTTGACCATTGTATTTATCTTTACCAGGTTGGATAATATTAGCTACATTATCTTGTTACTGTATTGTGTTGCTTGTTGCAGGGTTTCATATACAGGGAGTTTCTGAGCTAAGGGTAAAGTTAGTTCAGAGGTATGTCATGAAGAATTTGGGAGCAACAAAATTCTTTTGGCTTAAGTGACAGGTATTGCATCACAGGTTTTGTGGTGGTTGGTCTTCAAGAGTGACTTTGAAAAGGGATACAGAGCCAAGGGAATAAACTAGATGGTGTATAGGTACAGGTACAGTTGTAGCTATTTATCTCTAAGTGGGAGATTGTTAGGGTGTGGAGCTAAAAGCTTCAACTATGTAGATGAAGAAGAGGAGGTTGCTAAAGTTCCAGAAGTACCAGTGTCAGTAGTATGACCGACATCGGTCATGACCAGTGCAGAAGGCAACTAGCGTCGGCAGGGAGTCGGCCGACGTCGGTCAGTACCAGACAGACAAGGACCAATGTCGGTCACCTGTGGCGGTTCCGGAACTGTTGTTGACGAACAGTCAGTTAAGTGAAGTGAGTGTTTTCATGTTAAAGGGATAATTATAGTCTTGAGCTGCGTGTCTAATTATTGTAATTAGAAGTCTATTTTTTGTATGCATGGGATCCTATTTAAAGACCCATGAGGCATGTATTGTAAATCAAGTAGGCAAGTAAAGCATTTAAGCAAGGAAGCAAGGTCAAGGAGATCTACAAGCAAGTAAGGTCAAGGAGATCAGCTGAAGCATTCAAGTAGGGGATAACAACTCAGGTTGTTGAGTTGGTTGTGGTTGAGCAAGAGAGAGAGGGAAGAAGGTCTTGAGGTGTGGCAAGCCTTTGAGGTGGAAGAAGAAGTGGCATCTTCTTTATTGTATTTTCTTCTAAGAGTATTTAATACAAGATTGTGTATTGTCTCAAATTCTTTGCTATTTCAAGTTTCTAGTTACTTAATCATTATGGTATAATTCCGTGTTTAATTGCTTATAAGAAAAGTAATCAATTGTGCTTCCTTGGAGGGGTTCCTAACAACTAAGTATTAAATGTTGAATATAATTACTTGGGGAGGGATGCATGATATACACCATGACATTAAAAGGCTATAAAGATACATGATGTCCATCATGGCATCAAAAACTAAGAAAAATGAGCAAATAAGTGTTATGGCCATGAAACACAAAACAAAAAGTACATGTAAAACACACAAAGCATGCAAATAGAAGGCCAAGGGGTCACATACAAGGGACATATTAAAATTTCACTCACATGCATAGAAACATACAATTAAGACTTATAACCACACATAATGAAATGCCTAAATATCCACAATCCAAATAAAGAATACACACAAGACATGAAGCAAAAAAGTAAACATGAAAAACATGCATGAATATATGTAGTTAATTAATAAAGCAATTTGTGACAATTTTATACTCCATAACTTAGGTAACTAATAAGATATCAATGTGTAGGTAAGTGAGCAATATCGATAAATATTCTGCCATATAAAAAACTAAGTTATGGATAATAAGGGGTAGTTAAAGAATGATAAAACATGCATATAAGATGCCCCCAATGAGCTTACCAATGTATAGAAGTATAAAATATGACTGGTTTGGATCTAATAAATAATATCATGTGTTCACTGGGACAAGACCACTAGAATAGGATAATAATGTAGTGCACTCCTATTTAAATAGGGTACTCTTGTTTGTTTGTAGTTTTTGAATCTGAAATAGTGAAATAAACTACAGCTATGTCTAGGAATGAAAATATGTATGCTCTACACTCACTCATGTACACTTTTGAAGTATATATAGTATAAAACTAGATATAAATCAATAATAAATAACTACTATGTATAAATTAAATGATGTAAATTAACTAAACATAAACATGCATAGGCCCTAATTTTTGAATTTTTTGGAATACACACACACATACATATATATGTATGCATATATGTATACATATATACACATACATACATACATGTATGTATATACATATACATATGTATATATATTTACATATATATGTATATACATACACACACACACATAGTATTTTTGAATTTATGAACTGAAAAATAAAAAGGATACTACTCAATGAGTCCTTTAAGAGCCTTATCATCAATAGATCATGTATTGAACAAAGGAATGGTGACCTCTGGCAAATGAAAAGTATCATTTAATTGTGTAGGTTTTATATCATTGCCATATTCATATTTTAAATAATCGATATCATCAAGTTCATACCAATCTATAGTATTATAATTATATTTCAAAATTGTGGAATGCCACTCTTATCTTCATTTATATATGGATATGAAAAACCAAGTATCCCATAATGTGGTTTGTAATTTCATGATTTCTCTTGTGAAATATGTGCTGTATAATTTTTCTATACTAATATTCCATTACTTGTATATGTGTGTATGCTAGATGAAAATATGTTTTTTCCCCCTTTTGCTCTAAATATGTTCTTCTTTGGAAAAGGATGTGACCTTGCCTTCATGATCAAATGATATGCAACATTTGTTTTTATCAATCACTGCTCTTATTGATTTTACCCATGCTCCTCCAAACATAACATTATATGCACTTGGATTTGAAATAACATGAAAAGTAATATAACACTTTTTTGAAGCAAATGAAACTCTTCATTTAATTGATCCCATACATGTTGTAGATGCATTGTTTTGATCCAAGTGTTGAAGCTTATTTCTAAGAGGTATAAAATAGGACATAGAATAAAAATTTATTTCCTGATAGCCCATAACATTGACATGTATAAATTGCTTGTCATCTATATGAACATTGATAGTGAAAGGCTTTTGATATGAAGAGAGATTTGTATTTTCCCCCTATGTAACAACATTTGAAACATTATATTTTATAGGGATTTCTTGCTTTAGAAACTCTTTTGTTAGAAACCCTCTTTTAAGAATGTTTTTTTTCTTAGCTTGAATTTGATTTTGTAACTTCTCTTTTAGTGATTACACTTTTTCTTGTTGTAACTTTCGTAACCTTTTATTTTCAAACTGTTCCTTTTGTAATTTCTATTTTTTATGTTTTTCCGTTTGTAATCTTGTTTTCTCTAATTTTGCCTATTAAACCTTTTCTTTGCTAAATTTTAATTTTGGTATCCATATTTTTTGTCTTTGTTCTTTTTGTATTAAATATGATGTTTCCACTTGTTCTATTTGCACTTTTTTTTTGTAGGTTATTTGATTGATGGATGTGATATAAGATCACAAATATCAATAATAATTTATAATTTATTCTTCAAATCCAAATAACTATATATATGATGCCCATACATTACATGATATCACTATAGTATTTTGATCTCCTTAGAGTATTTATATGAGGTAGTTTGATCAACTTATTTCTAAGTGTTTCTCTTACAATCTCACTAGAATTCTTATTAGCCTTTTGTATACTTTTTGAATCACTTGTTGTAGATATATTCTATTGTAACTTCTCATTTATATATGAAATATTCTTAGGAACAAAATTGATAAATGAAGATACAAAGACATGATTAACACTAGCACATTCCAAATTCTTTGCATATGTAATCTAATTTTTCCATGTAATCCTTGAAATGAAATACTGATTTTATTTTTTTCAAATCTTATATTAACTTAATCATAATGATTATTTGATCCTTGAGGGATTCACAGACACAAACCTTAGGTACTTTCGATTGAATATGCATACAAACACCATTAAGAAGAGATGTGAGAGGTAGAGAGGTTTGAGGAAGGATATCCTACTTACCTATTTTAGGCACTGTTGTTTCCAAAATTAGATTAACCTGTTTTTGAGAACAACCCCCTATGAAACTTGTCTGTTTCGTCTTTTGTCTCTCTAAGTTTGTTTTTGAGATAGATTTTGAATTTGTTCTCGGCTTGGCCTAGAAATGCGAGAGTGATCACGATCTCATTGCGACCAAGGAACCCCTCTCCCAAATTGCCTCTTCAAGAGTTGGTCTTTTCTTCTTTTGTGCACGGGCGGCAAATTTTGCTGCCAATGCATTTTTGACCCTTAGAAAGCAAGGGCGGCAAAATTTGCCTCCCCTGCATTTTTCCTGCAAGAGCGGCAAATTTTGCCATCCTTGCATCTTAGCCTGCAAGGGGGGCAAAATTTGATGCCCCTACATTCGGACCCACCAAGACATGCAAGGGTGGCAAATTTTGCTGCCTGAGCATGCCTCAATTTCTATGTGCGGTATTTATTGCCGCACACTGTGGGTTGTTGGGGTCAATTTTCACCCCATATAAACCGATTTGAGCCTCATTTCTTCTCATTATTTCCTCCTCTCCTCCTGCCCTTCGCGTCTAGATGATCTGGAGAGTGACTTGAAGAGCATTTTTGTGGATTTGAGCATGTGGCGCGTGCGACTTTCCAGGTCAGTCTCGTGTTTTGCATTATTTTGTTTTTCTTGCTCTTCCTTAGTCTCTTTTATCATTTTTAGAGTATTGTGGGAGCTTCCTACCAGAAGGGATGGCTAAAAATGTTGTCCCTCTCCTTTATCCGTGGGCTTCCTCTCCCACCATCTTAGGCAACGATCTTCACTGCCCATGCTTCGGCCCCCAAGCCATCCTTACGTACAGGGGTGGTGAAAATTGCCGCCCCCCCTTGTCCCCAATGTGCTTACCTATAGGGCCGGAAATTTTTGCCACCCCTCTGTGTTTCTTTCTCTTAATTACAGGGGCAGTGAATTTTACCACCTAAACAACCCCTCTTTTTCATCCAAACCTGTAAGGGCAATGAATTTTGCCGCCCCTACTTTCTGATTTACCTTCCCTACAAGGGTGGTGAAATTTGCCACCCCTGCAGGCCATCCTTGTAGGGGTAGTGATTTTTGCCGCCCTTACTTCTTCCTCCTCCAGCCTACAAAGGTGGCAAAATTTGTTGCCTATGCAAGCCGTCCCTGCATGGGTGGTGAATTTTTCCACCCTTGCACTCTTTTATTCCAACTTGTAGGGGCGGCAAATTTTGCTGCCCGTGCATCCCTTCTCTGAATTTTGCCAACTCTTGGAAATTTTTTGCATTGATTTTTTCTTTCCTTTCTTCCTCATTTTTTGGTCCTTTTTTCAACCCGGCCTTTTTAAGTGACCTCCGTCGACCACGATCACTTAAATTACGCTTTCTTCATTCATCCACTCTCCTCTAATCTCATAATCATGTCTTTAGTACCCTCAAAGAGCTCTTGTTCATCAGCACCTGTTCGGCCAAAACTAGTTCCCATGTCTGAGGCGTCTCCGAAAAAGGCAAAGACCATGAAGTACAAGTATCAGGGTGTCTTCCCACTCACATCAGTCTCCTCAAATGTCAACGACATTCAGGACACCGAGATTGGCCACGTAGACATGGCCGAATTCCTGGCACAAATAAAGGTGACGAATCCAAGCACCGGGATGAAGAGGATCGTCAAAAGTAACATCCACGTGGTGGCCGCCTTTTTAGTAGCAGCACATCATACTGAGTTCATTCTTCAATGTGCTCACTTCTACAATAAAGAGACCAGGTCAGTCTCAGACACCAGCGATAACATGGTGATTTGGTTGGACCCAAAATTCATCGATAAAATTTTCATGTGCCCTCCAGCCACTGAAGTAACCAAGATTGACTTCATAAATGCACAGAGGGAATATGATAAAGAACCTGAGAGGGCAAAGAAGGTCATGAATTACAAATGACTAAAAACCCCCAAGACTAGCTTATCAAGATGGCCACAAAACTTTCCAAGGAGTGACTTTATTGAGGAGGTTGGGGACTTGATCACCCTTCTCGGTAGGGTACGAGGCCTCCCGTCCTCTTCACTGTTTAATGAATGGATGTATCCATTCATTAAAATCATCCTCCAGGGCAAACAAGTCATCTTTTGGGGAGAGTAGATCAACAATGCTCTCCATGAATAGCAAACCAAGGTGCAGACTTCTTACAAGTTCTATATGACTTCGTACCTTGTGTACATAGCTGCCACAATGCAGACTTTTCCAGGCTTAACCACAGAGGGGGATAGAAAGGCAATCCCAGTGTACTCATTTTACCCTCAGCTGACTCTGCAAGGATCAACCTGCCACTTCAAGAGGGTAAATAATGCATTTTTTGCCACATTTCTATGCCTCTTTGACCCTCAGCTTGAGCAGAAGAGAGTATCAGATGAGGCCTGAATAGTGGTCAATGATTACGGCTGCATGTTCCTTTAGTTCCCCACCTTCTGCTATCTTCGAGTTGGCTTTTTGTAAGGCTACCCCTACATGCTCCCCAGGTTCCCTTCAGATAAGCTAGTACTAATGGAACTTTGCCAACAACTGATTGTCGTGCATACCAGACAAATGGAGCTGAAAAAACTAGATTTTAGGTTCCCAATTGAGATTGGCAGGTACTCCATTACAACAGCAGCCAAAGCCAAGGTCATGGAAACTGAAATGCAGATGGTCACTCTAAGACCATTTAAGAGAAGAAAAAAATTTGACTACAGGGGCGTCAAGGACAAAATTAGAAGGAAAACCTAGTTCCATGAGCCCATGATTGAAGAAATCTGGATTGACCTAAGGATGGCCGAGGAAATCAAAAAAATAGACTTCTGCTGGCTGACCCTAGAGTAGATCGAATACCTGGGACTTGCAGAGATTCCCTCTGGCCTGATCGATGATAAAAATGTTATCAATAGCAAATACCTGATAGAAAAGGTCATTGGTTCCCCTCTTCCTCCAACACAGTGGTCTCAGAAGGAGTTGACTTCTCTAAGAAAGAGATTCGAACCAATATTGGCTAACACCAATGATTGGTTAGCAGCCAAAGGGATCATCTTGAAAGAGTGTGTCATAGGATCAGAGGCTGAATACCAAGTAGAGTTGAAGAGGAAGGCTGAAAATAGAACCAAAAACAAAAATGATGTACCTTCTCCTTCTAGGCCTCACAAGCCTAAAATTATCTTTATTTCTAAGAAATTTAAGACTGCAGGAGAGCCTGAAGTGGCAACAAAAAGAACCGAGGAACAAAGTCCTCAGACACAGGCATCCCAGCGCATGGAGACAGATGATCAACCAAAAGGGAAACTAGGCACTGGACCTCCACTCTCAATAGAAGAAGCACAGCCACTCAAGAACATCTCTCCTTCTCCTCCTCAGTCTCCCATGGTACCCTCTTCTCCTATCTCTCCGATCAGTGTTCCCTCTTTCGAAGCCGCCTCTCCTTCCAGAGTCGTATTCAGCAATCCTCAGGGTACTTTTGGAGGTTCTCCTCGCTCTTCTAGGTCTATTCCAAGTTTATCATCTCCTTCTTTCAACTTGGCAGCAAGCCCTACACAAAAGCTAGAATCAGTGGTTGATGCAGTTTCCCCGGTTACTCCAACTACAACTACTATCACCACTAGCAGTGTAGAAGCTACCACAGTAATACCAACTGAGACAACTATTGCCACAATAGATACTTCTCTCCCACCCTGGATGTCAACATTCACCCCCAAAAAAAAGAAATTGGACATTTCTCCAGATGACTTGGACTTTGGCAAAATAGTGTAGGTGAAAGCTAAGACTCCGAAGAGGCCAAAGATCCTCTCCAAATTAGTCGAGGAAAAAGGGCAAATTTTTTTAGAAATTGCCAAGCCTCCACAGGACGCAACCCTTGAAGATTTTGAGATGAGCAGCTATTCCATCTCTCGTGTTGAACTTGGCAAAGTTACTCATGAAAGTGCGAAAAGCGA
The DNA here is from genome assembly GCA_037957365.1 of Torreya grandis. NCBI lineage: Eukaryota > Viridiplantae > Streptophyta > Pinopsida > Cupressales > Taxaceae > Torreya > Torreya grandis. The sequence goes on along the minus strand of JARHVA010002139.1, from coordinate 326,136 downwards.
TCTTCAGGCTGCTATGGACATCATGGTCCAGAAATTTGATCGAGAAAAGAAGATGAAAGATTATTAAAAAGCCAAAATGGAGTAACTAATGGTAGTAATAAGAAAGTTCACCCTTCCCCCTGAAGCAGCAACTCCAGAGGCCTTGTCCGTAGATGACCCAGTCATTCAAAAAGCAGAAAAGACTTACTTGAAGGGAAAAGTCCTAGAGGATTATATTGAAAGAATGCACACTCAGGGAGTTTCTTTGCTATCAGAGGTTGCAGAAAGGATGGGTAAGATGAAGAAGGTAAAAGTAGAGTTAGATGACTTTGTCTCCCTTATCTCTCAAGAGATCGATAATTCTGAAAAGGATCTTAGCAAATGGAAGGAGATGAAGGATCTGAAGAAAAGCACCTTGATATCTATCAGTGTTATCTCTAGCAAAGACTCCTATGTTGAAATCAAGGAGTCACTGATCTTCAGGATCTAGGTACTCAAAGATCTAATTGATGATCTTAAAGCTTTCAAGGAGGCTAGTGAGAAGAGTGACCTAACCCTGCTGAATAAACTAGAAGAGCTGCCATGCAACCTAACCTCTAAGGACAATCAGTTCCTTTCGATAGAAGAAATGATTCAGAGCTTCAAAGAGATGATTCAGAGAGATTTTGAAGAAAAGTCCTTCTCAATGTCTTCTGTAGATAGCATTCTAGATGCTCAGTTAACTTTGGAAAATCTAAAATCTAGGTTAACTGGTCACGCTAAAGCCATCACAACATTGAAGGACGCATTGATTAGAGCCATAATCGTCTCCAAAAACATGGTGGCACCAGATAACATAGGAATTCAGGCATCCATCACTATGTATGATGCCCATATGAAGAAATCTGGTAGCAAGAACTGAATCTCTCCCCTTCTTTCTTCTTCTCTCCTTATGCACTTCTATTTTGTGGAAAGTGCATGAAATTTTGTAAGTTGTAATTACATGTAAATATTTCAGAAAAATATCTCAAAGTCAAAGATGAGTCATCTTTGACTGAGATATTTTTGTATTTTATTATTTTCTAGTTTTTGAAGATTTTCTCCCTATATATAGTGGAGACCTCATTTGTAAAAGGGCTTGGAAAAATTAATAGCAAACACTCTACCAAAATTGAAACAACTTTTGAGACTTTGTGCTCAAATTTGTAAATCATATTTTGTTGAATGAATGAGAAGCAGGTTATTTCAGACTTTGTGTTGAAGTTATCTATGTTGTCTAGGAAACAGTTTCTTATGTTCTCTTTCCTGATAATCTCTTGTTTATCTAATTTAATAAGCAAAGTGGGTGTGTTTATATTATCTAAGAGCATTTCTAAAAGTAGAGGATAGACTTTGAGCTTTTTTTATCTTTGAAATTCAGTTATCTTTTGTAGTTTCAGACGAAGACTTTGTGCTCCATTTTACTCTACGGTTACGCCTGTTCTAGATCAGTGAGAGAAGCTACGGAAGACTTTGTGCTTACATGAGTGTTCTTGTGGACTTTGTTACTTCAGGTGATCTCCTACTCTCTGTTTGATACCATTTCTGAAAGAAGAGGAGTGTTGTCAGTTAGAGACTAGGATTTCTCTCTTTTGTTCTTTATACATTACCTCTAAAAAAAGAGAGGTAGATGATGTTATACCACCTCATGTATTACTTTTTGCTTAATTATATACATACATATAGCGCATGAATATTTATAGAGAACCTCTCCTTGATGAGAGGAGAGATTTACTTCATCTAGATCTGGTAAACCCATACCTATCGTGGTGTAAATCTCCCTATGATGTGGTTGATATCTCCATTTTGTCTTCAGTTAGTTGATGACAAAATATTCACCCAACAATTTTTTAGCAACTTCGCTGGGGACCTCGGATGTGCAGTCTAAAACCTTAAGTTTCAGGTTGAAGCAGTCCCTACCCTTTTCAATTACATAGTTTGGTGACTCTGTTCCATGTCTTATCCATTATCATTATATCCTTATCACCCGATATCCTCCACCTCAGTTATATTATCTGGTCTGTAAGACCAGAGCCGCTAGGGACTACTGATGTGCATTTTGAAGCCTCAAGTTCCAACTTGAAGCAGTTCCAGTCCCTTTTTCCATTTAAAATCTGGCAACTCCATGCTACACTAGAAGCCAGAGAACTAAGGGTGTTCTTGACACCGTGTTTGAGTTGGCACAACAAAGTAACTTTGATCTCTTTCCTCTGTCACCTTTCCTCCCATGTTCTAAGAGTTTCCCTCCTAACTTTATCAGGTCACTGACACAAGATAGAGCTTATTTTCCTGCTGTTAATCGTGCCCTACCTATAAATACCCCACCAAGATTTGTTATCCCACCATTTAATCGTCCTAACATAATGGCTCAAGGCCCGTGGGGTAATTCCTTTGGTCCTCTCAACTTAAATGCACCATTGCATGAACTACCTCGTAGTTCTAGGAAAAAAAATTCTAAGTTTTTTGGTGATGAAAAGGTTCATCCCGACGAGCATATTGCTGCTTTCTTTATAGCATGTGGCATGATCGGCATGAAATTCAAGGATGTAGCAGTTAGACTTTTTGTATAAACTTTGCAAGGAGCCACCATGGATTGGTTCTACTACTTATCCTTTTAGTACCAACCTTTTTTCTGGTCAACTATGGTAACCTAGTTTATGCTTGGTTGGTCATTTGGCCCTTCCACAAGGTTTAGTTGTAGAGATAATAAGATTCTCAATGTGTGAAGAGCATATTATTGAGGTTGTCATGATGTTTATGGGATTTTATAGGATTATAATTCTTAAATTTCCAATATATTATATTCTATATGAGTTCAAAGTACCCTACAAGTCAGGTCAATAACAAACTGGGATACGCTCAAGTCCAAATTCGAAGCTAAGTTTAAACCTGCTGAAGATGCACACGCTTTGTTAGCTCAGCTAACACAGTTGAAAAAAAAATCCCAGGAACCCATGAGGGATTTTATAGCTAAATTCAACAAGTTGAGAAATCAGATTCCAACTGTGGCTCAGCCCACTCTGGAAAATCTCAAGTGTTTTTTTATCAATTCGCAGCTTCCCGAAGTAAGTTTCTTATTGAGGCGAGCTGGCCCTATGGATCTAGCCTTGGCTCAAAGTTTGGCTACTGAGATTGAGGATGATCTTATCCTAGCAGGTAAGATCAGAAAAGACCCTAGTAAAAATAAATTCCCTTCATCTGCTAAAAATTATTCAGGTACTACAAATCCTATGGTGCAAAAATTGATGAATAAACTGATAGCTTTGAAGAGGCAAATGGCCCAAAGTACATCTGCTCCTACCTATCGAGATGCACCCAAGAGAATGTTCTAGAATCAACAATATCAGGGTAATGCTACCCAGAACCAAGGGCAATCCAATCACCTACCTCCCCCTCGAGGGAGATTAGTCATTGAAGCAGCACCTGCCAATTCAGTGGTCGATTACCTGGAAGCTGAGCACGACAATTCATTTCAACCTCAGTTGGACCAACAAGAAGATGCTAATCTCTTCGATGAACATGAAGAGGAATTAACTAGTGACTCTAATATCAGTTTCTTGGATTACCAAGATGAAGCTGGAAGTAAAGGGGAGGGTTTGGAAGGATCTTACGCTATTTTCACCAGATCCCAAAATCAGTGGCCTTCACAGACTGACAAAGGAAAGACAGATGAAGAACCCTGGCCAGCGGTTTCTATTGCTAAATGCGGGACTCCATTACCTCTACAACCAAAAGATCAAGTAACTCATAAAAAAGTAAGTACTCCCAATCACTTGATATCCTCCACTTCTGTTATTCAGACCAGTGTCGTGCCTACTAGAGTCCCGGATGATGGACTCTCTTCCTCTGTTGCAAGTTATTTTCAATTATTTGATATAATTGATCATGATAGAAAGACTAAAATTCAAATGATAGAGGTTGAATATTTGAGGGCTAACCTAGAACAATTTGATAGGTTAGCAGAATATGTAAAAAACAAAGTCATCCCCATAAGACAAGATTCTTTGAAGGTCATTCCTGATCCCCTTAAAGACAAATCGATGTATAACAATCTTGTCGTAGCCCCTCCTGTTGCTCTTGGGAAAATAGAACCTTTCTATGTTTCTCTACTTATAAATGGTTATAAACTGAGTAATTATATTATAGACTCTAGAGCTTCAGATAATGTCATGCCTGCAAAAGTGGCGGATTCCCTTGGCCTGACTTTGACCAAAACTTTTGGGAGGTGTTTTTCCATGGAAAATAAGCAAGTCCCTTTTCTTGGTCAAATAAAAGATGCTCAATATGCCTTCGCGGCTTTTCCAAAAAAATGGATAAAAATGACGGTTTTAGTGGCCAATGTTCCAGCATCTTATGGCATCCTACTTGGGTGAAATTTTTGCAAAGATGTTGGAGGTGAGCTAAGTATGGACTTGTTGGAAGCAAGGATCCCAGTTTAAGGTGTCATGAAGAAGTTACTTCTTGAAAAAGAAGCAAGGTATGTAGTCACCCGATCGTCAGCACCAGAAGCTCAATTTTTTTTTGAGTCTTTAGGCATGGGCAACTACTTTCTATCTACAAATGAAACCCATGAGGCATTTGTTGAAACTCCTTCGGGTGATAACTTGAGATTGTGTTCGGCTGGCATAGTGGGAAAATCGACAAATCAATATGAACACATGGAAAAGCCTCTTCCCCCAAACAAAAGAGTTTTCAAAGAAAAAGCAACATCTAAAGAGTTATGGACCTTGGAATTTGACGGCAGTTGCTTCTCTACTAGATCAAGAGCTGGGGTTGTGTTGGTATCTCCTCAGGGAGATATTATTCCTTTGTCTTACAAATTGTAGTTTAACAATACCAACAACACGGCTGAATACGAATCCCTATTGCTCGGACTACAGGCTACCAGAGAAAGGGGCATTAGGCTACTCCATGCTAAAGGGGATGCTGAGTTGATAGTCTGCCAGGTGAGGAACCTCTATCAAATGAAAAATGAAAGGTTGTGCCACTATCACAATATGGTCTGGGATCAGATTGAAAATTTTGATGCTTTCAACATCTCTGTCGTTCTGAGGGAATCCAATGACCGAGCAGATGCATTGGTTGTCTCTGCCACCTTTCTAGTCCCTCACCCAGACTTTAAGGGAGATAAGTATACTATTGAGCTGGACTTTCGACCAAGCATACTAGATAATGCTGGCCACTGGGAAGTGTTTAACAATGATGATCAAATCATCACCTTTTTGGAGCAAAAGGACAGTTTTGAACAACTACATTTTGAAGGTAGTGAACCCCGAGAATATGAAACAACTCCTGAGACCAATACGGATACAGGTGAGAATTTTTTACAGCTTAAGGGGAATAAGATTCCCAAAGGTCTAGTTTCTCTAGAGAAGTTGTTTGATAACCATGACAAGTTTATTAAACAACAGCGAATAGATTCAAATTCTTCCCAAGATTTTGATCAGATCAACTTGGGAACCAAGCACGATCCTAAGATGGTAAACATTGGGAAATGCTGCACTCTCAAAGAAAAATTTGAGCTTGCTAGTCTACTCTACCAGTATATGGATGTATTGGCCTATTCCTATGATGATCTGAAATCACTCAAGCCAAATGACATCCGTCATGACATTCTCTTGAAAGCTAACTCTGTACCTTACAAGCAAAAATCCAGGCAATATAATCCAAAAATCTCAGGTACTATTTTAGCTAAGATACAAAAGATGTTGGATGCCCAGGTAATTTTTCCAATCCATCACTCAACATGGATTGCCAACATAGTACCTGTCAGAAAAAAGAATGGCAAAATTCGAATCTGTGTGAATTTCAAAAACTTAAATCAATTGTCTTTAAAAGATAACTACCCTCTTCCCATCATGGATCAAGTTTTGCAGATGGTAACAGGTTTAGAAATGTTATCAATGTTAGATGGCTTTTCAGGGTATAATCAGGTCAAAGTCAGAAAAGAATATCAGCACAAGACAGCGTTCACCATGCCTTGGGGCACATTCGCTTACCAAAGAATGCCTTTTGGTCTGATAAATGCAAATACCACTTTTCAAAGGGTGATGGATCTTGCTTTCAAAGATGAGATGAGAAAATTTATTGTAGTATACCTGGACGATCTGACGGTGTTTTCAAAACATCGTTCTGAGCATGTTCACCATTTGCAAAAGATACTAGAACGTTGTCGTCAAAACAGTATCTCTTTAAACCCAAAGAAATTTGTCTTTGGAGTAACTAAAGGGAAACTTTTCAGACACATCATGTCTCGAGAAGGTATTAGAATTGATTTAAAAAGAGTCAAGTCCATCCAGGAACTTACTCTGCCTACCGGTAAGACCGCAGTTCACTCTTTCTTTGGAAAGGTGAATTTCCTCTGAAGATTTATTCTTGAGTTTGCTGAGAAAACCCGTCATATTGTCAACATGATGAAGGGCAATGCTACATTTAGGTGGACTACTGAGGGTAAATTAGCGTTTAAAGAGACTAAGGAAGCAATCGCCCGTGCACCAGTCTTGGTCTGCCCAGATTACACTAAAAGTTTTAAAATATATAATTATGCCTCCGAACATACACTATCGACTATTCTGGTCCAGCAAAATCTAGAAGGTGCATAATCTCCTATCTCATTTATGAGTTTTCCACTCAAGGATCATGAGCTAAAATACTCTCTTATGGAGAAGCATGCATACGCTATGGTCAAAGCGGTCAAGCATTTCAGATTTTATATCCTGAACTCTCACACCGAAGTTGTCGTACCAGACACTACAATAAAATCTATTTTGACTCAGCAGGAGTTCAGTACGAAGAGAGGTAACTAGATTGCCAAAACTCAGGAGTTTGATGTAGACATCAAACCAACCAAACTCGTATGGGGGAAAGGTCTTTGCCAGTTGATTGCCAACAACATTCCAGGCAAAGTAGAAAGTGAAGAAGTAGAGATCGAAGGCAGGCCTACGGTCCTCTTTATTGCCACTACTGACGAATGGTATTTTGACATTGATCATTTTTTGGCATATGGTGAGTGTCCCGCTCATCTTTCTTTTAAAGAGAAACAGAATGTTAAATTAAAAGTAGTTGGTTATGTCCTGTGGGACAATGGTCTTTACAAGAGAAACCTAGACGGGGCATCTCTTTGTTGTGTTGACAAGGCGCAACAAGAAAGACTCTTAGAATATTTTCACAATCTGGCCTGTGGAGGACATTTTTTCACACCGGTGATGGTGCACAAAATTCTATGAGCAAGGTATTATTGGCCCACGCTGTTCCAAGATGCCAAAAAATGGGTACGTAGGTGCGAATTGTGTCAGCAATTCGTTGGAAAGCCTAAGCTGCCTACTTTGCCTCTCAAGCCGGTAGTGATCGAAGAACCATTTCAGCAGTGGGGTATTGACTTCATTGGAGTAGTCAACCCATCTTCAAGTGTCGAACATGATTATGTCCTCACGGCAACAGATTACTTTACTAAGTGGGTGGAGGCCATCCCAACCAAGCATGTTGTGTCTGAAGTGGTATGCAACTTTCTCAAAGAAAATATCATCTCCAGGTTTAGGGTCCCACTGAAGATTGTAACAGATAATGTGGCCTATTTTTCATCTCATGAAATTACTCAATTCTATTTTTATTATGAGATTATCCTATCCCATACTTCAGATTATTTCTCTTAAGGAAATGGCCAAGCAGAATCAAGTAACAAGAACCTGGTGACTATTATCAGAAAGTTGATGGATGACAATCAAAGAACATGGCACAAAGCATTGTATGATGCTTTGTGGGTGGATAGAATAACACCTAAAAGGGCTATAAGTATGTCCCCTTTCCAGCTTCTTTATGGTTTGAATGCTGAAATCCCTATCACCCTTGAACTGTCAGCGCTTAGGTTAATTAAAGCAATCAAAGACTCAACTTTCGAAAGCTTAGTCGACAAAAGAATCATGTATCTAAGCGAGCTGAATGAGCATCGAGTTATGGTAGTAGATCAAATTAAGGAACATCAAAACTGGGTAAAGACACTCTTTGATAAGAAAGCTAAAATTCACAAATTCTAAGTCGAAGATCAAGTCTTGTTGTGGGACAAGAGGCGAGAACTAAAAGGGATGCACGACAAATTTGACTCCCTATGGAGAGGCCCGTTCACCATTCAATAGCTCTGTGGTGAGGCTAGCTTCTTACTGGATTACCAAGATGGAACACCATTTGCACTACCTCACAACGGATAGCATCTGAAGCTGTTCAATCCTTGAGACTTGGAGAAGTCCATTTATATATATGTACAGTTTTTATGTTTTGTCTGTTTGTCTTTCATTTTTAGCCTAACTCCGTAGCCCAATGGCTTGGATAAAGGCACTTAGAAACTGGTTTCTACTCCCGCTAATCAATTTAATTAACGAAATTTCCCCAGCAAGAGCCAGCTGTTGTTTTCAAAATTAGATTAGCCCATTTTTGGGAATAACCCCCTACAAAACTTGTCTATTTCATCTTTTGTCTCTCTAAGTTTGTTTTTGAGACGGATTTCAAATTCGTTCTCGGCTTGGCCTAGAAACATGAGAGTGATCACGATCTCATTGCGACCAAGGAACCCCTCTCCCAAATTGCCTCTTCTAGAGTTGGTATTTTCTTTTTTTGTGCATGGGCAGCAAATTTTGCTGCCAATGCATTTTTGACCCTTAGAAAGCAAGGGCAGCAAAATTTGCCTCCCCTGCATTTTTCCTACAAGAGCAGCAAATTTTGCCATCTTTGCATCTTAGCCTGTAAGGGCAGCAAAATTTGCCACCCCTGCACTCAGACCCACCAAGACATGCAAGAGCGAAAATTTTTGCCGCCTGAGCATGCCTTGGTTTTTGTGTGCGGCATTTATTGCCGCACACGGTGGGTTGTTGGGGTCAATTTTCACCCATATAAACCAATTTGAGCCTCATTTATTCTCATTGTTTCTTCCTCTTCTCTTGCCCTTCACGTCTGGATGATCTGGCGAGTGACTTGAAGAGCATTTTTATGGATTCGAGCATGTGGCACACACAGCTTTCCAGGTCAGTCTCATGTTTTGCATTATTTTGTTTTTCTTGCTCTTCCTTAGTCTCTTTTATCATTTTTAGAGTATTGTGGGAGCTTCCTACTCGAAAGGATGGCTAAAAATGCCGTCCCTCTCCTTTATTCGTGGGCTTCCTCTCCCGCCATCTTAGGCGGCGATCTTCGCCACCCATGCTTCGGCCCCCAAGCCATCTTTATGCGCAAGGGCGGCAAAAATCGCCACCCCCTTATCCCTAATGTGCTTACCTACAGGGGTGGTGATTTTCACTGCCCCTCCATGTTTCTTTCTCTTAATTACAGAGGTGGCAAATTTCATCACCCCTACTTTCTACTTTGCCTTCCCTGTAAGGGCGACGAAATTCACTGCCCCTGTAGGCCATCCTTGCAGAGGCAGCAATTTTTACCGCCCTTACTTCTTCCTCCTCCAGCCTACAAAGGTGGTGAAATTCACCACCTATGCAGGCCATCCCTACATGGGCAGAAAATTTCATCGCCCTTGCACTCTTTTATTCCAACCTGTAGGGGCAGCAAATTTTGCCGCCTGTGCATCTCTTCTCCAAATTTTGCCAACTCTCAGGAATTTTTTGTGTTGATTTTTTCTTTCCTTTCTTCCTCATTTTTTGGTCCTTTTTCCAAACCAACTTTTTAAAGTGACCTTTGTTGACCATGATCACTTAAATTGTACTTTTTCCATTCATCCACTCTCCTCTAATCTCGCAATCATGTCTGTAGTACCCTCAGAGAACTCTTGTTCATCGGCACCTGTCTGGCCAAAACCAGTTCCCATGTATGAGGTGTCTCCAAAAAAGGTGAAGACCATGAAGTACAAGTATCAGGGTATCTTCTCGCTCACATCGGTCTCCTCAAATTTTGATGACATTTGGGACACCGAGATTGGCCACGTAGACATGGCTGAATTCCTGGCACGAACAAAGACAATGAATCCAAGCACCGGGATGAAGAGGATCGTCGAAAGTAACATCCACCTGGTGGCCGCCTTTTTGGTAGCAGCACATCATACTGAGTTCATTCTCCAATGTGCTCACTTCTACAACAAAGAGACCAGGTCGGTCTCAGATGCCAACAACAACATGGTGATTCGATTGGACCTCGAATTCATCGATAAAGTTTTCATGTGCCTTCCAGCCACTGAAGTAACCAAGATTGACTTCGTAAACACATAGAGGGAATATGATAAAGACCCTGAGAGGGCAAAGAAGGTCATGAATTACAAATGGCTGAAAACCCCCAGGACCAGCTTATCAAGATGGCCATGGAACTTTCCAAAGAGTGACTTTCTTGAGGAGATTGGAGACTTGATCACCCTTCTCAACAGGGTACAAGGCCTCCCGTCCTCTTCACTATTTCATGAATGGATGTATCCATTCATTAAAATCATCCTCCAGGGCAAACAAGTCATCTTTTGGGGAGAGCAGATCAACAATGCTCTCTATGAATAGCTAACCAAGGTGCATACCTCTTACAAGTTCTATATGACTTTGTACCTTGTGTACATAGCTACTGTAATGCAGACTTTTCTAGGCTTAACCACAGAGGGGGATAGAAAGGCAACCCCAGTGTACTCATTTTACCCTCAGCTGACTCTGCAAGGATCAACCTACCACTTCAAGAGGGTAAATGATGCCTTTTTCACCACATTTCTATGCCTCTTCGACCCTCAACTTGAGCAGAAGAGAGTATCAGATGAGGCCTAGACAGTGGTCAAGGATTACGGCTACATGTTCCTTTAATTCCCCACCTTCTGCTATCTTTGGGTTGGATTTTTCCAAGGCTACCCCTACATGCTCCCTAGATTCTCTTCAGATAAGCTAGTACTAATGAAACTTTGCCGACAATTGATTGTCGTGCATACCAGACAAATGGAGCTGAAGAAACCAGGTTTCAAGTTTCTAATTGAGATTGGTAGGTACTCCATTGCAACAGTAGCTAAATCCAAGGTCATGGAAACTGAAATGTAGATGGTCACTCTAAGACCATTTAAGAGAAGGGAAAAATTTGACTACAGGGGCGTCAAGGACAAAATTAGAAGGAAAACCCAGTTCCACGAGCTCATGATTGAAGACATCTGGATCGACCTAAGGACAATCGAAGAAATCAAGAAAATGGACTTCTATAGGCTGACCCTAGAGCAGATTGAATACCTGGGACTTGCAGAGATCCTCTCTGGCCTAATCGATGATTAAAATGTTATCAATAGCAAATACCAGCAGAAAAGGTCGCTGGTTCCCCTTTTTCTTCAACACAGTGGTCTCAGAAGGAGCTGACTTTTTTGAGAAAGAGATTCGAACCAATATTGGCTAACACCAATGATTGGTTAGCAGCCAAAGGGATCATCCTAAAAGATTTTGTCACAGGATCAGAGGCTAAATACCAAGCAGAGTTGAAGAGGAAGGCTGAAAATAGAACCAAAAATAAAGATGATGTACCTTCTCCTTCTAGGCCTCACAAGCCTAGAATCATCTTTGTATCTAAGAAATCTAAGACTACAGGAGAGCCTGAAGTGGCAACAAAAGGAACCGAGGAATAGAGTCTTTAGACATAGGCAACCCAGCCCATGGAGACAGATGATCAACCAAAAGGGCAACCAGGCACTAGACCTCCACTCTCAATAGAAGAAGCATAGCCACTCAAGAACGTCTCTCCTTCTCCTCCTCAGTCTCCCTTGGTACCCTCTTCTCCTATCTCTCTGATCAGTGTTCCCTCTTCCAGAGTTGCCTCTCCTTCCAGAGTCATATTCGGTGATCCTCAGGGTGCTTCTGGAAGTTCTCCTCACTCTTTTGGGTCTATTCCAAGTTTATCATCTCCTTCCTTCAACTTGGCAGCAAGCCCTACACAAGATCCAGAATCAGTGGTTGGTGCAGTTTCACTAGTTACTCCAATTACAACTACTGTCACCACTAGCAGTGTAGAAGCTGCCATAATAACACCAGCTGAGAGAACTATTGTCACAATAGGTACTTCTCTCCCACCCTAGATGTCAGCATTCATCCCCAAAAAAAAGAAATTGGACATTTCTCCAGATGACTTCGACTTTGGCAAAATAGTGCCGGTGAAAGCTAAGGCTCCGAAGAGGCCAAAGATCCTCTCCAAATTGGTTGAGGAAAAAGGGCAAAATTTTTTGGAAATTGCCAAGCCTCCACAGGATGCAACCCTTGAAGATTTCAAGATGAGCAGCTATTCCATCTCTCGTGTTGAACTTGGCAAAGTTACTCACGAAAGTGCGAAATGCGATCTTCAGGCTGCTATGGACATCATGGTTCAAAAATTTGATCGAGAGAAGGAGATGAAAGATTATTACAAAGCCAAAACAAAGCAGCTAATGGTAGTAATAAAATAGTTCACCCTTCCCCCTAAAGCAACAACTCCAGAGGCCTTCTCTGTAGATGACCCAGTCATTCAGAAAGCAAAAAAGACTTACTTGAAGGGAAAAGTCCTGAAGGATTATATTGAAAGAATTCACACTTAGAGAGTTTCTTTGCTATCAGAGGTTACAGAAAGGATGGGTAAAATGAAGAAGTTAAAAGTAGAGTTAGATGACTTTGTCTCCCTTATCTCTCAAGAGATCGATAATTCTGAAAAGGATCTTAGCAAATGGAAGGAGATGAAGGATCTAAAGAAAAGCACCTTGATATCTATCGGTGTTATCTCCAGCAAAGACTTCTATGTTGAAATCAAGGAGTCACTGATCTTCAGGATCCAGGTACTCAAAGATCTAATTGATGATCTTAAAGCTTTCAAGGAGGCTAGTGAGAAGAGTGACCTAAGCCTGCTGAATAAACTAGAAGAGCTACCATGCAACCTGACCTCTAAGGACAATCAGTTCCTTTCAGTAGAAGAAATGATTCAGAGCTTCAAAGAGATGATTTGGAGAGATTTTGAAGAAAAATCCTTCTCAATGTCTTTTGTGGACAACATTCTAGATGCTCAGTTAACTTTGGAAAATCTAAAATATAGGTTAATTGGTCACGCTAAAGCCATCACAACATTGAAAGACGCATTGATTAGAGCCAGAATCATTTCCAAGAACATGATGGTGCCAGACAACATAGGAATTCAGGCATCCATCACTATGTACGATGCCCATATGAAGAAATCTGGCAGCAAGAACTGAATCTCTCCCCTTCTTTCTTCTTCTCTTTTTATGCACTTCTATTTTGTGGAAAGTGCATGCAATTTTGTAAGTTGTAATTACATGTAAATATTTCAGAAAAATATCTCAAAGTCAAAGATGAGTCATTTTTGACTGAGATATTTTTGTATTTTATTATTTTCTAGTTTTTGAGGATTTTCTCCCTATATATAGTGGAGACCTCATTTGTAAAAGGGCTAGAAAAAATTAATAGCAAACACTCTGCCAAAATTGAAACAACTTTTGAGACTTTGTGCTCAAATTTGTAAATCATATTTTTTTGAATGAATGAGAAGCAGGGTATTTCAGACTTTGTGTTGAAGTTATCTGTGTTATCTAGGAAACAGTTTCTTATGTTCTCTTACCTTATAATCTCTTGTTTATCTGATTTAATAAGCAAAGTGGGTGTGTTTATATTATCTAAGAGCGTTTCTAAAAGTAGAGGATAGACTTTGAGCTTCTTTTATCTTTGAGATTCAGTTATCTTTTGTAGTTTTAGAGGAAGACTTTGTGCTCCATTTTACTCTATGGTTACGCCTGTTCTAGATCGGTGAGAGAAGCTATGGAAGACTTTGTGCTTACATGAGTGTTCTTGTGGACTTTGTTACTTCAGGTGATCTCCTACTCTCTGTTTGATACCATTCCTGAAAGAAGAAGAGTGTCGTTAGCTAGAGACCAAGATTTCTCTCTTTTGTTCTTTGTACATTACCTCTGAAAAAAGAGAGGTAGATGCTATTATACCACCTCATGTATTACTTTTTGCTTAATTATATACATACATATAGCGCGTGAATATTTATAGGGAACCTCCCCTTGATGAGAGGAGAGATTTACTTCGTCCAGATCTGGTAAACCCATACTTGTCATGGTGTAAATCTCCCTATGCTATGATTGATATCTCTATTTTGTCTTCAATTAGTTGACGACAAAATATTCACCCAACAGGCACTATATGATGGGCCACCTTACCCCTTGGATTAGTGACAACATGGACCTAGTTAGATGGAAATTAGATATCACTCTTTTAAGAGTTAGGAGGAGGAAGAGATTATTTGTTAACCATTTTAATTTTTCCAAAGACTAAAAGGATAAACATATGAGAGAGACATATGAATGCTAACAAACACCCCAACATGATAAGAAAATTAAAATTTTATATTTGAAATCCTAACACAAAATTTATAAGGAAAAACCCTAGGGAAACTTAGGGCTTACAATATTATGTCAATAGACGAGTTCACCAATATGTTTTATCAAATTTTGGTAAATTAGGAAGTTAATTGCTTAGATAAGATAAAATGTTGTGTAAAATCAAAATGCTACATGTGTGTAATAAATGAAACAAATTGATTTGTAACTTAATAAATTTGAAAATATGTTAAATGATGAATGTACTAAGGAAAATATAAACTTAGATGGAAAAGTGAGATGTAGACTGTATCTAGGGATAAAATTGATTGGGAGGTTATGTTAACTAAATGGATATAGAATAGGATTTTTGGACAAGAGTGTTATAAATCAACATGAGAATCTTATTAATGTGTCCCCTTTTGAGGTGAGGGATGTATCCTACAAGTCACTCATCTCAAAATAAAAGAGTTAATTGTATCATGCTATGTAAAACTATCTAATCATGTAGAATCATCTCAACATGTAAAGAATATGTTATCATAGTATGAATGTATCACGAAGTCATATATGAGACATGTAATGTAAGGCATATAATGTTAGGTTGTGGAGCTAAAAGCTTCACTGATGCAAATAGGGAAGGAGGTTGCTGAGTGTCACAGTCACCGGTGTCGATTAGGCCGACCGACATCGGCCAGTGATGGACAAGAATGCAATCGACGTCGGTAAGAGTCGGCCGACGTCGGTCATCTCCAGGTAGACAGGGACTGACGTTGATCACCTGTGTGGTTTCAAACTGTGAGTTTTACAGATAGTTCATTAACGAACTGATTATTTACATGAAAAAGGCTAATTTTAGTCTTGAGCTGCAGATCTAATTATTGTAATTAGGTGTCTAATTATTATTTGCATGAGATCTATATAATAGACTCATGGGCTGTATTGTAATTTGTGCTAGAGAGTAAGAGAGCAAATATTAGCTCCTTCTGTGTGTGAAGACAACATTGGTGTGTTCTTCCTAGTGCCACAGTGCTAAGTGTGGGTGCTGGTTTGGAGAATCAGAGGGATTCTTCATGTATGTAGGATCTTGGTCGATGGGTGTGAAAGGCCACATTTGGAGATCTGCATGGTAAGTAAGATCATTGATCTGTAGGTGTATGTATGTGCAAGGTCTAAGATTTGTAGGTGTGCAGAACCAGGTTGATCTGCAGGTGGAAACATAATCAAGGTGACAGCA
The DNA here is from genome assembly GCA_037957365.1 of Torreya grandis. Lineage (NCBI taxonomy): Eukaryota > Viridiplantae > Streptophyta > Pinopsida > Cupressales > Taxaceae > Torreya > Torreya grandis. Next base: position 310,609 of record JARHVA010002139.1, on the reverse strand, counting down.
ACACAACAGGGAGCAAGATCAGGCAGGATCTACTTGGAATACGGTGTGTACTCAGTTATTGAGCAAAGAGGAAGGCAAGGTAGATCCTTCCATAAGTAATATCATTTGAGTTGCAGGCTATTTCATGTTCAGGGGAGATCTACTTGGAGTACATTGAGTACTTGGAGTGTGTGGAGCACTTGTGGAGTGCATGGAGCACTGGTGTACTGACAGTAGTGGATACTGACTCGTTGGAGGTGAACACCAACTCTGTGTTTGAGTTGTGTGTTGGGATCGTAAGAGAGAAAGCTTTGAGGAAAGAATTACTGTACACTTGAGGTGTGGGAAGCCTCTAAGAGGTGTGAAGAAGAAGTGGCATCTTCTTTATTGTATTCTTTTCTAGATGAGTATTAATACAAGTTGTGTATTATCTCTCATATTCTGTGTTGTTTCTGAATTTTAGTTACTTGTTACTTTTGGTTAATTTCGCATATTTAAGTTGCTTGTGCTTGGTAATCAATGGTGCTTCCGTGGGGTCCTAACAGTTGGTATCAAAGCTAAGGTTGCAAGGAGCAGGTTTTGTGTGTGGTTACAAGTCACTCTCAGGGGTTTTTGATTGAGTGGGAGTATAGCAACGGTAAAAGGAAGTACACTAAGAATAGAGGATTTGAAAAGCATGAATGGTCAATTACGGTCTTATGGAAAGAAAGAGTAGGTAAAGATAGATTGTTGATTGGTAGCAAATCAGCATGAAGGAACTGAAGAAGTAGATGTAGTAGGTGTTGTTGCACAAGATGCTCTGGGATGTTCCTTGGATAAAGTTGAATCTTGGTTAATAGATTCTATTTCCTCTTTCCATGCAGCCCCAGGTAGAGGGGTTGGTGAGCCTTGTCATAATATTGGCAAAGGGGAAATGATGCTAAAATTGTAGGTGGCCAACACATGGGTGTTGAAGAAGGTCATGCAGGTCCCAATCTTGAAGATGCAGCTAATTGCTTCAGGAAAGTTGGGTGATGAGAGATGCACAGGAACTCTCACAGCAGATGCACTTGAATTAACAGGTGGTAAAAAAGCAGGTACTCTTTATCTACTTGCTTGTATTACTGATTCTTCTTCTGTTGCAAAGACGTGGCTTTGTAGGCTTGGTCACATGAGCAAAAAGGAGATGCATGTTCTTAAGAAGAAGTCAGATGTGTTTGATAGACTTAAGAACTAGAAAGCCTTGGTATTTTTGGAGGAGATGACAGACATAGATCAATGGAGAAGGCTGGACATCTCTAAGCAGGGTAGTTTGGACATGGGATTGATTCAAAGGAGCTTGTGGGTAAAAAGTCATCACTCATAGGTGAACAAAGTTACCAGTGTCGGTCAAGGGGAACCAGTGTCAAAGAGACGGGTACTGATGTCGATCATGTGCAGACTAGATTCAGTGGTGTTGGGTAGTGTGGATGCTAGCATCGGTCAGGAAACTAATGTCAGAGACCAGGTAAGACTGACATCGGTTAGAAAACTGGCATTGGTAGAAAGGACAGTCGCATGGGAACTAACGTCGATCGGATGCAGACTGTGTGGTGATCAAGGTCGGTCACTGAGACAAATTTTGGGTGGACAACAAGCTGTCAAGGAGTCTCAAACGCCCATGGAGAGGACTGAAAGTGTAAGTAAGCCTCAAATTCATTGTTCCTCTTCTTTATACTAGTTGCTTACTGTAGAGCAGGAAGGATCCAGGAAACAGTGAGAGCATGGCATGATTAGGATGCAGAACCAAATTTGAGATTTGGTAGGGTTGCCAGCCAAAAGAAAGCACTGAGAGACGAATGGATAACTTAGTTAAAGAATAGAGAGAATGGACACGTGAGACAGAAGGCTAGGTCATATGGTCTTGAGGAAAATATAGGACAGTGGTACAAGTTTTGATAGGTGGATGACAAAGAATGGCTTTAGTCAGTGTCATTGTAACCATTGTGTTTGCCTTACCAGGTGGATGATGATTGCAACATTATCCTATTACTGTATGTGGATGGTATGCTAGATATTAGGTTCGTACATATAGGTTTTTGTTGAGCTAAGTGTAAGGTTAGTTCAGTGGCATGTCATGAGGAATTTGGAGTAGTGAAATTCTTTGGCATGAGAGACATAGAAGATCACAGGTTGATTTTATCTCTAGTGGGAGCTGATGTGAATCAGGTGTTGGTGAGGTTCAATATGTAGGATGCAAAACTGGAGCACACTAAGGGCTAGACAATTTAGTGTTCAAAATCACATGAGGTCTGGTATAGACCTGAGTTTTCCCCAGCAGTGGGAGCTATCAGAGAGTTAGGAGCCAATTTGGGGAAGTGGGTTCTCAGGTATTTAAGAGGGACCAGTAGCAGGGATTCATGCTATGCAGGGTCAAGACTTCATTACATGGGTTTGTAGGTTTGGATGTGGCAGGTTACTTGGATGACAGGAGGTGCACCATAGGTTGTGTGGTGGTTGGTCTTTAGGATTGAGCTTGAAGAGGGATACAAGCCTGGAAATAGATTAGACGGGGTACAGATACAGGTATAGTGCAATTGTTTATCTCTAAGTGGGAGATTGTTAGGTTGTGGAGCTAAAAGCTTCACTGATGCAAATAGGGAAGGAGGTTGCTGAGTGTCATAGTCATCGACGTCAGTTAGGCTGACCAATGTCGGCCAATGGTGGACAGGAATGCAACCGACATCGGCAGGAGTCGACTGACGTTGGTCATCTCCAGGCAGACATGAATCAACGTCAGTCGCCTATGCGGTTCTGAACTACGAGTTCTACAGATAGTTCGTTAACGAACCAGTTGTTTGCATGAAGAAAGCTAATTTTAGTCTTGAGCTGTGAATCTAATTATTGTAATTAGGTGTCTAATTATTATTTGCATGAGATCTATATAATAGACTCATGGGTTGTATTGTAATTTATGCTAAAGAGTAAGAGAGAAAATATTAGCTCCTTCTGTGTGTGAAGAGAGCATTGGTGTGTTCCTCCTAGTGCCACAGTGCCAAGTGTGGGTGCTAGTTTGGAGAATCAGAGAGATTCTTCATGTATATAGGATCTTGGTCGGCGGGTGTGCAATGCCACATTTGGAGATCTACATGGTAGTAAGATCATTGATCTGCAAGTGTATGTGTGTGCAAGGTCTAAGGTTTGCAGGTGTGTAGAACTAGGTTGATCTATAGGTGGTAATAGAATCAAGGTGACAGCAACACAATAGGGAGCAGGATCAGGCAGGATCTACTTGGAGTACGGTGTGTACTCGGTTATTGAGCAAAGAGGAAGGCAAGGTAGATCCTTCCATAAGTAAGATCATTTAGTTACAGGTTGTTGCAAGTTCAGGGGAGATCTACTTGGAGTATGTTGAGTACTTGGAGTGCGTGGAGCACTGGTGTACTGATAGTAGTGGATACTGACTGGTTGGAGGTGAACACCAACTCTATGTTTGAGTTGTGTGTTGGGACCGTAAGAGAGAGAGCTTTGAGGAAAGAATTACTGTACACTTGAGGTGTGGGAAGCCTCTGAGAGGTGTGAAGAAGAAGTGGCATCTTCTTTATTGTATTCTTTTCTGGATGAGTATTAATACAAGTTGTGTATTGTCTCTCATATTCTGTGTTGTTTCTGAATTCTAGTTACTTGTTACTTTTGGTTAATTCTACATATTTAAGTTGCTTGTGCTTGGTAATCGGTGGTGCTTCCATGGAGTCCTAACAGTTGGTATCAGTGCTAAGATTGCAGGGAGTAGGTTTTGTGTTTGGTTACAGGTCACTCTCAGGGGTTTCTGATTGAGTGGGAGTATAGCAATGGCAGAAGGAAGTACACTAAGAATGGAGGAATTGAAAAGCACGAATGGTCAATTACGATCTTATGGAAAGAAAGAGCAGGTAAAGAAAGATTGTTGGTTGGTAGCAGATCAGCATGAAGGAACTGAAGAAGCAGATGTAGCAGGTGTTATTGCACAAGATGCTCTGGGATGTTCCTTGGGTAAAGTTGAATCTTGGTTAATAGATTCTATTGCCTCTTTCCATGCAGCCCCAGGTAGAGGGGTTGGTGAGCCTTGTCATAATATTGGCAAAGGGGAAGTGATGTTGAAATTGCAGGCGGCCAACACATGGGTGTTGAAGAAGGTCATGTAGGTCCCAGTCTTGAAGATGCGGCTAATTGCTTCAGGAAAGTTGGGTGATGAGAGATGCATAGGAACTCTCACAGCGGATGCACTTGAATTAGCAAGTGGTAAGAAAGTAGGTACTCTTTATCTACTTGCTTGTATTACTAATTCTTCTTCTATTGTGAAGACATGGCTTTGTAGGCTTGGTCACATGAGCAAGAAGGAGATGCATGTTCTTAATAAGAAGTCAGACGTGTTTGACAGACTTAAGAACTGGAAAGCCTTGGTGTTTCTAGAGGAGATGACGGACAGAGATCAGTGGAGAAGGCTAGACATCTCTGAGTAGGGCAGTTTGGACATGGGATTGATCCAAAGGAGATCACGAGTAAAAAGTCATCACTCACAGGTGAACACAGTTATTGGTGTCGGTCAAGGGGAACCAACATCGAACAGACAGGTGCCGATGTCGATCATGTGCAGACCAGATCTGGTGGTGTCGGGTAGTGTGGCTATCAGTGTCAGTCAGAGAATCGATGTCAGAGACCAGGTAAGACTGAAATCGGTTAAAAAACCAACGTCGGTAGAAAGGACAGTCGCATGGGAACTGACATTGGTCGGATGCAGACTGTGTGGTGATCGAGATCGATCACTAAGACGGATTTTGGGCAGACAACAAGCTGTCAAGGAGTCTCAAATGCCCATGGGGAGGACTGACAGTGTAAGTAAGCCTCAAATTAATTATTCCTCTTCTTTATACTAGTTGCTTATTGCAGAGTAGAAAGGATCCAAGAAACAGTGGGAGCATGGCATGATTAGGATGCAGAACCAAACGAGAGATTTGGTAGGGTTGTCAGCCGGAAGAAAGCACTGAGAGATGAATGGATACCTTAGTTAAAGAATAGAGAGAATGGACATGTGAGATAGAAGGCTAGGTCATATGGTCTTGAGGAAGCTGCAAGACAATGGTACAGGGTTTGATAGGTGGATGACAAAGCATGGCTTTAGTCAGTGTCATTGTAACCATTGTGTTTGTCTTACCAGGTGGATGATGATTGCAACATTATCCTGTTACTGTATGTGGATGGTATGCTAGCTAATAGGTTTGTACATACAGGGTTTTACTGAGCTAAGGGTAAGGTTAGTTTAGTGGCATGTCATGAGGAATTTGGAGCAGCAAAATTCTTTGGCATGAGAGACATGGAAGATCACAAGTTGATTTTGTCTCCAGTGGGAGCTGATGTGAATCAGGTATTGGTGAGGTTCAATATGTAGGATGAAAAACCAGAGCACACTAATGGCTGGATGGTTCAGTGTCTGAAATCACATGAGGTCTGGTATAGACCTGAGTTTTCCCCAGTAGTGGGAGCTGTCAAAGAGTTAGGAGCCAATTCAGGGAAGTGGGTTGTCAGGTATTTGAGAGGGACCAACAGCAGGGATTCATGCTATGTAGGGTCAAGACTTCACTACATGGGTTTATAGGTTTAGATGTGGCAGGTTACTCGGATGACAGGAGGTGCACCACAGGTTGTTTGGTGGTTGGTCTTTAGGATTGAGCTTGAAGAGGGATACAAGCTAGGAAATAGATTAGACAGGGTACAGGTACAGTGCAGTTGTTTATCTCCAAGTGAGAGATTGTTAGGTTGTGGAGCTAAAAGCTTCACTGATGCAAATAGGGAAGGAGGTTGCTGAGTGCCACAGTCACTGGCATCAATTAGGCTGACCGATGTCGGCCAGTGGTGGACAGGAATGCAACCGACGTCGGCAGGAGTCGACCGACGTCGGTCATCTCCAGGAAGACAAGGACCGACGTCGGTCACCTGTGCGGTTCTAAACTATGAATTTTACAGATATTTTTTTAACGAACCGGTTGTTTGCATGAAGAAGGCTAATTTTAGTCTTGAGTTGCAGATCTAATTATTGTAATTAGGTGTCTAATTATTGTTTGCATGAGATCTATATAATAGACTCATGGGTTGTATTGTAATTTGTGCTAGAGAGTAAGAGAGCAAATATTAGCTCTTTCTCTGTGTGAAGAGAGCATTGGTGTGTTCCTCCTAGTGTCACAGTGCCAAGTGTGGGTGCTGGTTTGGAGAATTAGAGGAATTCTTCATGTATGTAGGATCTTGGTCGGTGGGTGTGCAAGGCCACATTTGGAGATCCGCATGGTAAGTAAGATCATTGATCTGCAGGTGTATGTGTGTGCAAGGTCTAAGGTTTGCAGGTGTACAGAACTAGGTTGATCTGTAGGTGGCAGTAGAATCAAGGTGACAGCAACACAATAGGGAGTAGGATCAGGTAAGATCTACTTGGAGTATGGTGTGTACTTGGTTATTGAGCAAAGAGGAAGGCAAGGTAGATCCTTCCATAAGTAAGATCGTTTGAGTTGCAGGTTGTTTCAAGTTCATGGGAGATCTACTTAGAGTACGTTGAGTACTTGGAGTGCATGGAACACTTGTGGAGTGCATGGAGCACTGGTATACTGGTAGTAGTGGATACTGACTGGTTGGAGGTGAACACCAACTCTATGTTTGAGTTGTGTGTTGGGACCGTAAGAGAGAGAGTTTTAAGGAAAGAATTACTGTACACTTGAGGTGTGGGAAGCCTCTGAGAGGTGTGAAGAAGAAGTGGCATCTTCTTTATTATATTCTTTTTTGGATGAGTATTAATACAAGTTGTGTATTGTCTCTCATATTCTGTGTTGTTTTTGAATTCTAGTTACTTGTTACTTCTAGTTAATTTTGCATATTTAAGTTGGTTGTGCTTGGTAATCAATGGTGCTTTCGTGGGGTCCTAACAGTTGGTATCAGAGCTAAGGTTGCAGGGAGTAGGTTTTATGTTTGGTTACAGGTCACTCTCAGAGGTTTTTGATTGAGTGGGAGTATAGCAATGGTAGAAGGAAGTACACTAAGAATAGAGGAATTGAAAAGCACGAATGGTCAATTACGGTCTTATGGAAAGAAAGAGAAAGTAAAGAAAGATTGTTGGTTGGTAGCAGATCAGCATGAAGGAACTGAAGAAGCAGATGTAGCAGGTGTTGTTGCACAAGATGCTCTGGGATGTTCCTTGGATAAAGTTGAATCTTGGTTAATAGATTATGTTGCCTCTTTCCATGCAGCCCCAGGTAGAGGGGTTGGTGAGCCTTGTCATAGTATTGGCAAAGGGGAAGTGATGCTAAAATTGTATGCGGCCAACACATGGGTGTTGAAGAAGGTCATGCTGGTCCCAGTCTTGAAGATGTGGCTAATTGCTTCAGGAAAGTTGGGTGATGAGAGATGCACAGGAACTCTCACAGCGGATGCACTTAAATTAGCAAGTGGTAAGAAAGCAGGTACTCTTTATCTACTTGCTTGTATTACTGATTCTTTTTTTGTTGCAAAGACGTGGCTTTGTAGGCTTGGTCACATGAGCAAGAAGGAGATGCATGTTCTTAAGAGGAAGTCAGATGTGTTTGACAGACTTAAGAATTGGAAAGCCTTGGTGTTTCTGGAGGAGATGACGGACAGAGATCAGTGGAGAAGGTTGGACATCTCTGAGTAGGGCAGTTTGGACATGGGAGATATTCAAAGGAGCTCACGGGTAAAAAGTCATCACTCATAGGTGAACACAGTTACCAACCTCAGTCAAGGGGAACCGGCGTCGAACAAACAGGTGCCAATGTCGGTCATGTGCAGACCAGATCTAGTGGTGTCAAGTAGTGTGGCTACCAACATTGGTCAGGGAACCAACATCAGAAACCAGGTAAGACCGACGTCGGTCAAAAAATCAATGTCGGGAGAAAAGACAGTCACATGGGAACCGACGTCGGTCAAATGCAGACTGTGTGGTGACCGAGGTCAGTCACTGAGATGGATTTTGGGTGGACAACAAGCTGTCAAGGAGTCTCAAATGCCCATGGGGAGGACTGAAAGTGTAAGCCTCAAATTCGTTGTTCCTCTTCTTTATACTAGTTGCTTACTGCAGAGCAGGAAGGATCTAGGAAACAGTGGGAGCATGGCATGATTAGGATGCAGAACCAAATGGGAGATTTGGTAGGGTTGTTAGCCGAAAGAAAGCACTGAGAGATGAATGGATACCTTAGTTAAAGAATAGAGAGAATGGACACGTGAGACAAAAGGCCATGTCATATGGTCTTGAGGAAGCTGCAAGACAGTGTACAGGTTTTGACAGGTGGATGACAAAGCATGGCTTTAGTCAGTGTCATTGTAACCATTGTGTTTGTCTTACCAGGTGGATGATGATTGCAACATTATCCTGTTACTGTATGTGGATGGTATGCTAGCTAGCAGGTTCGTATATACAGGGTTTTGCTGAGCTAAGGGTAAGGTTAGTTTAGTGGCATGTCATGAGGAATTTGGAGCAGCAAAATTCTTTGGCATGAGAGACATGGAAGATCACAGGTTGATTTTGTCTCCAATGAGAGCTGATGTGAATCAGGTGTTGGCAAGGTTCAATACACAGGATGCAGAACTGGAGCACACTAAGGGCTAGATAGTTCAGTGTCTAGAATCACATGAGGTCTGGTATAGACCTGAGTTTTTCCCAGCAATGGGAGCTGTCAGAGAGTTAAGAGCCAATTTGGGGAAGTGGGTTCTCAGGTATTTGAGAGGGACCAGCAATAGGGATTCATGCTATGCAGGGTCAAGACTTCACTACATGGGTTTGTAGGTTCAGATGTGGCAGTTTACTCGGATAACAAGAGGTGCACCACATGTTGTGTGGTAGTTGGTCTTCAAGATTGAGCTTGAAAAGGGATACAAGCCAGGAAACAAATTAGATAAGGTACAAGTACAGGTACAATGTAGCTATTTATCTCCAAGTGGGAGATTGTTAGGTTTTGGAGCTAAAAGCTTCACTGATGCAAACAGGGAAGGAGGTTGCTGAGTGTCACAGTCATTGACATCGGTTAGGCCAATTGACGTCAGCCAGTGGTGGATAGGAATGCAACTAATGTCAGCAGGAGTCAGCCGATGTCGGTCATCTCCAGGCAGACAGGGACCAACATCGATTGCCTGTGCAGTTTTGAATGTGAGTTCTACAGACAGTTCGTTAATGAACCAGTTATTTGCATGAAGAAGGCTAATTTAAGTCTTGAGATGCGGATCTAATTATTGTAATTAGGTGTCTAATTATTGTTTTCATGAGATCTATATAATAGACTCATGGGCTATATTGTAATTTGTGCTAGAGAGTAAGAGAGTAGATATTAGCTCCTTCTGTGTGTGAAGAGAGCATTGGTGTGTTCCTCCTAGTGCCATAGTGCCAAGTGTGGGTGTTGGTTTGGAGAATTAGAGGGATTCTTCATGTATGTAGGATCTTGGTTGGTGGGTGTGCAAGGCCACGTTTGGAGATCTGCATGGTAAGTAAGATCATTGATCTACAGGTGTATGTGTGTGCAAGGTCTAAGGTTTGCAGGTGTGCAAAACTAGGTTGATCTGCAGGTGGCAGCAGAATCAAGGTGACAGCAACACAATAGGGAGCGGGATCAAACAGGATCTACTTGGAGTACAGTGTGTACTTGGTTATTGAGCAAAGAGGAAGGCAAGGTAGATCCTTACATAAGTAAGATCGTTTGAGTTGCAGGTTGTTGCAAGTTTAGGGGAGATCTACTTGGAATACGTTGAGTACTTGGAGTGCGTGGAGCACTGGTGTACTGGCAGTAGTGGATACTGACTGGTTGGAGGTGAACACCAACTCTGTGTTTGAGTTGTGTGTTGGGACCGTAAGAGAGAGAGATTTGAGGAAAGAATTACTATACACTTGAGGTGTGGGAAGCCTCTGAGAGGTGTGAAGAAGAAGTGGCATCTTCTTTATTGTATTCTTTTCTGGATGAGTATTAATACAAGTTGTGTATTGTCTCTCATATTCTGTGTTGTTTCTGAATTCTAGTTACTTGTTACTTCTGGTTAATTCCGCATATTTAAGTTGCTTGTGCTTGGTTATCAATGGTGCTTCTGTGGGGTCCTAACATATAAGTTTCATGTTAATATATATATAACAATTAAGTATGCAATGGTAATTGTCACTGATACAAACATTGAATAAGACTACATATTAAATATGCATGATGTGAATCATGACACTACAAACAAGAGGAAAAGTGCATGTTATGGATCACATCACCACAAACTCAACAAACTTATCAAACTCAACATAAAATCATTCATAAGCATACAATGTCATGGCCATGACACATAAAATAAAAGCACACATAATAGCATTCAATGTCATAAACAATGCCAAAGGTCACATACAAGGGGAAATAAAATATTGTACACATAAAGCCAAGGGACACAAACAATGGAACATAAAATATCATACATACAAGGCCAAGGGAAATATACAATAGACAAGTAATGAATAACATATTATGAAAGGAAATAACAACAATGAAGCAAAGAACTAGTCAACTCGTCTATACTATGAATGTAGATCAAAGTCACATCATAGTAAAATAACATGAAATGTAGCATTATAAAGAGTATTAGTTATATCAAGATATGTGTAATTAAGTAATTTACCTTAACATGGTAAATATAAATGTCATAGAAAGATATAACTCGTATCAACGTAACATGTGGAATAATATGCCTCCAAAGTTGGCGTGGCCTCTAGGTATAAAAAAGACCTGCATTTATGCATTCATGTATCATGTGTGGCTTATATGTCTTACATTCTCACTCATATATTGCTAAATACATGTGCATATGAAAAAGGATATGTAATCTACCAAAGATGTGACAAATAACATAAGTGAAAATGTTAACTAGCAAACATGTCATGCTCAGGTCTTGTTTTGTTATTTTTGAATATTTTTATTTTTTTGTTTATATTTTTGAAATATTTGAAATTTGGACATAAATTGATATAAGCAAGCAAGATGAAGTACCAAGGCTTCAAAAATATAAGAATGAGAGGGATCTAAACAATTAGTAACATGTTTGGAGGAAGTGAAGGCATTCAATATGCCCCTATTGTATATATAAATCACAATAATGTAGCTCAATAAATTATGTGGAGATAATAATAAATGTGCCCCCTAGTGGGAAAGAATCAGTATATGCTCATGTAATATGTAGATATATATGTATGTGATGGTATAAGATCAATGTGAGCCATAACATGTACAAAGAGTCAATAGGAATTGGAAAGTAGCATGCCACAAAGAATGTGCACTATGATAAAGTTGTAAAATATGTATCATCATAGGATAAATGTCACAGATGTCTAGATTAGGGTAAACAATCAAAAGGTAAGGGCAAAGTGAAATCAAAACCAGTGGATAAAATAATTATCAATGAAAAATCATATGTACACGTGTATCAAAATAGAAGAATAGATATAATAATAAAGCTAAAAAACATGAAGAAGCTATATACAATAGATTATGTTTGTACCAATAAAATATTCCATCAATGGAAATCTTATATGCATGTTTTGAGTCAATATTCATTAATCATCTAGTATATTTTCATGTTTGTCTTGAATTTTAAACATGTCATTCCAATCATATTCTATATTTGTATTAGGATAAGCATTACCAATTACACCATATTTTGGAATTTATTTATTGCTCTTTCATTTTTAATTTTTTATATGATATGAGTACCATGTTCTTTTTCTATTATTAAATTGGATATCTTTGATTGAGTATTAACTGAAGGAACGGTTTCCACTTTCTTTTTTCTCTAACATGATCCCCCTCTTAGAATGGAAATAGTCTTGCATTTATGAATAAATGTAACTTAATTATGATTCTTATCAAATGTTGACCCCTTGGAAACCATGTTTTTAATATTAGTCTTCTTAGATATATATTGCTTTTGAAATTCCTTCTTAGGCACCTCTTTGTTATGCACACTTTTGTTTTTTAGACTTCTTTTCTTTTTGTAACATTTTTTTTTACAATTTTCCCTTAAGTAATTGTTCTTGTTAGTAAAATTTAGTATTCACATGGTTATTTGTAATTTACCATATGGTAAATAGTTAGTAGGTTATATTATTATTTGGTTGTTAATCGTATATATTATTGTGATAACAATATCTCATTTATAGTTGATAGGTTAGTTGTTGAGATATTCTAGGGGATATGATACACTCTTTTTCGAGGGATGACATGTCCTATATATTTGTACATCATGAAAGATTTTATAAGAGAGTATAATATTATATTATATTATGTATTTGAATATTATCCTATGTGTTTGGATTCAATAATTTGCGAATGAGTTAAAACATTGCATAATCTCCTTAGATTATTAACAATGGTATTATAGAGGGATATTAAGAGGATTGTGCAAAAATATTTTTTGATGTAAGCAAGGGGCAAATTTAGTTCTTCTGTATTGCCTCATCTTATATAAATTCCTCCACTCTGAGTTTGTGAGTAGTTTAGTTTATTTGTTTGTGTAAATTCATATTGCATACAAACACCATTAAGAAGAGATGTGAGAGGTAGAGGGGTTTGCAGAAGGATATGTTGCTTACCTTTTTTGGTCACTATATGATGGGCCACCTTACCCCTTGGAGTAGTAACACGATGGACCTAGTTAGATGGAAAATAGTTATCACTATTTTAAGGGTTAGGAGGAGGAAGAAATTATTGTTTAGCCATTTTAATTTTTCCAAAGACAAAAAGGAGAATAAGACGAGAGAGACATACGAATGCTAACAAACACCCCCAACATGATAAGGAAATTAAAATTTTATATTTGAAATCCTAACACAAAATTTATAAGGACAAAACCCTAGGGAAACCTAGGGCTTACAATAGTATATAAATAGATGAGTTCACCAATAGGTTTTACCAAAATTTGGTGAATTAGGAAGTTAATTGCTTAGATAAGATAAAATGTTGTGTAAAGTCAAAATGCTACATGTGTGTAATAAATGAAAAAAATTGATTTTGAATTTAATAAATTTATAAATATGTTAAATGATGAATTTACTAAGGAAAATATGAACTTACATGAAAAACTGAGATGTAACTATATCTGGGGATAAAACTGATTGGGAGGCTATGTTGACTAAATGGATCTAGAATAGGGGTTTACAAGATTTTTGGACAAGAGCGTTGTAGCTGGACATGAGAATCCTATTAATGTAACCCCTTTTGAGGTGAGGGATGTAGTCTGCAAGTCACTCATCTCAAAATAAAAGAGTTAATTATATCATGTTATGTAAAAATATGTAATCATGTAGAATCATGTCAACATGTGAATAATATGTTATCATAATATGAACGTATCATGAAATCATATGTGGGACATGTAATTTAAGGCATATAAGTTTCATGTTAATTTATATATAGAAATTAAGCATGTAATAGTAATTGTTACTGATACAAACATTGAATAAGACTACATAGTAAATATGCATGATATGAATCATGGCACTACAAACAAGAGGAAAAGTGCATGATATGGATCACAACACCACAAACTCATCAAACTTATAAAAATCAACATAAAATCACTCGTAAGCATACAATGTCATGACCATGACACACACAATAAAAGCACACATAATAACATTCAATGTCATAAACAAGGCCAAGGGTTACACACAAGGGGAAATAAAATGCCACACACATAAATCCAAGGGCCAAAAATAATGGACCATAAAATGTATTACATACAAGGCCAAAAGCATATACTAGCAATGATTAACCTATTATGAAAGGAAATAACAATACTAAAGCAAAGAACTAGTCAACTTGTCTATACTATGAATGTAGATCAATGTCACATCATAGTAAAGTAACATGAAATGTAGCACTGTAAAGAGTATTAGTAATATCAAGACATGTGTAAGTAAGTAATGTAACTTAACATGGTGAATAGAAATTTCATAGAAATATATAACACGTATCAATGTAACATGTGGAATAAGATGCCCCCAAAGTTGGTATGGCCTCTAGGTATAGAAATGTCCTGCATCTATGCATTCATGTATCATGTGTGGCTTATATGTCTTAAATTCTCACTCATATACCACTAAATGTATGTGCATATGAAAAAAGTATATGTCATCTACCAAAGATGTGACAAATAACATAAGTGAAAAATTTAAACTAGCAAACATGTCATGCTTGGGTCTTGTTTTTTTATTTTTAAATATTTTGATTTTTTTGTTTGTATTTTTGAAATATTTGAATTTTGGACATACATCGATATAGGCAAGCAAGACGAAGTACCAAGGCTTCAAAAACATAAGAATGAGAGGGATCCAAATAATCAATAACATGTTTGGAGGAAGTGAAGGCAATCAATATGCCCCTATTATATATATAAATCACAACATGTAGCTCAATAAATTATGTGGAGATAATAATAAATGTGCCCCTAGTGGGAAAGAATCAATATATGCTATATATGTATGTCATGGTGTAAGATCAATGTGAGCCATAACATGTATAGGGATTCAATAAGACTTGAAAAGTAGCATGCACAAAGAATGTGCACTAGGATAAAGTTATTGTAAAATATGTATCATCATAGGATAAATGTCACAGATGTCTATATTAGGATACATAATCAAAATGTAAGGGCAAAGTGAAAACAAAACCAGTGGCTAAAATAATTATCAATGCAAAATCATATGTACATGTGTATCAAGATAGAAGAATAGAGAGAATAACAAAGCTAAAAACATGAAGAAGCAATGTACAATATATTATGAGTGTACCATTAAAATATTCCATCAATGGAAATATCATATGCATGTTTTGTATCAACGTTTATTAATCATCTAGTATATTTCCATGTTTGTCTTGCATTTTAGACATGTAATTCCAATCATCTTCTATATTTGTATTAGTATACACATAGCCAATTGCACCATATTTTGGAATTTATTTATTACTTTTTAATTTTTAATATGTTATATGATATGAGTACCATGATCCTCTGCTATTATTAAATTGGATATCTTTGATTGAGTATTAATTGGAGGAATGATTTACACTTTCTTTTCTTGGTCTAAACATGATCCCCCTCTGGGAATGGAAAGAGTCTTGCCTTTACGAATACATGTAACATAATTATGATTCTTATCAAATGTTGCCCCCTAGGAAACCATGTTTTTAATATTAGTCTTCTTAGGTATATATTGCTTTTGAAATTCCTTGTTAGGCACCTCTTTGTTATGCACACTTTATTTTTTAGACTTCTCTTCGTTTTGTAACATTTTTTTTACAGTTTTCCTTTATGTAATTATTTTTGTTAGGAAATTTAACATTCACATGGTTATTTGTAATTTACCGTATGGTAAATAGTTAATAGGTTATATTATTATTTAGTTGTTAATTGTATATATTGTTGTGATAACAATATATCATCTATAACTTATAGGTTTAGTTGTTGAGATATTCTAGGGGATATGATACACCCTATTTCAAGGGAAAACATGTCCTATATATTTGTAGATCAGGGAAGATTTTGTAAGAGAGTAAAATATAATATTATATTGTATTTGAATATTATCTTATATGTTCAGCTTCAAGAATTTTTGCATGACTCAAAACATTGTATAATCTCCTTTGATTATTAAAAGTGGTATTATAACAAGGATATTGAGAGGATTGTGCAAAAATATTTTTTTGATGTGAGCATGGGGCAGCGTTAGTTCTTCTGTATTGCCTCGTCTCATATAAATCCCTCCACTCTGAGTTTGTGAGTAGTTTAGTTTATTTGTTTGTGTAAATTAATATTGGTGTTTGGGAGGAACACTGTTTAATTTAATTTTTCCTATCCTTATGAGTTTTATTTAGTGTCTTGATCTTATTTTGCATCAAGTGCATAGAATATGGATCTCCACAACTCCCACTTACTCACCCGAGTAATCTTATCTCTTATTTCCAAATAAGACCTTTGCCAGTTCATGAGCAGTCATAAGATTTGGATAACATTCCAGTTATGTAATTAATTTGTTTATCATGCATCAAAGGATGATCTATGGTTGTATCATACATTAATAACACTACTCTATCAGACATACTATTACTAAAATCATGATGTTCCTACAGTTGTCCTTCATATGGCTTGTACCTTTATGCAATCTCCATGCAGTGTATAGTCTTTGTGGAATTTTCAAAGACAACTCGATCCAAAATCAACATACAAATAGTGAGATCAAAGGCCTATTATCCATAGTTTCAGCAAGCAAATTCTTTTTAGAGGATAAATTCTTCACACCACAATTCACGCAATGTACTTGACTCAGGTGCCCTAACTAGTGTGTCCCTTCCAACTCGATCGCAGCTCAAGCTCAAACAAATATTGGTTATATTGTTTTTATATTTCATGGTATTGATATTTTAAGTTTTGCTTTAGTGAGTCAGTATGTATAGTAGGTTTGTAATATTTAATGTCTTTTATAGTTTGGTTATTTTTTTCTTGTAAGTTTAGTCAAGGTTGAATATTCACATGGTCTTTTTTATCAAAGTTTTTGTCCTATGAATATTAATTAGAGTTTTGTCCATTATGAGTTGAGTCTTTTTTTAATTTAGAAGTTTTATTTTTTTAAATATTAGCATTTATATTATTTATTATTATTTAAATGTTGATTTCAAATATTGGTTTTATGGTAAAAGGGTCAAAATCAAAAACTCAAAAGTGTCAAAGTCTTTTTTATTGGGTCATTGTCAAGTATGTTAATAAAGTCCTCAATGTAAAATTCATCATTATAATGGATGAAATTTTAGTGAAAACTGACATCCATATTATTTCACATTACGGGAAGGAAGTTATAATAAACCCAAACTATTGAGCCTCAAAGTCAAATCGACTAAGTAGCAGATGAAGGAGGTCAGAGGCAACAGAAGAAGGAGGCTTTCTATGCTTCTCATTAGCCACTAATGATAAGGTTACTTCTACTTTAGTGGCATGTATTTTATTTTTTAGTTATGTGGTGTTGTGTTTGCATTTATTTTTTAAGTATGTGTGATTTAATAAGAGCAGATGTGCATTTTTGTTCACTTGCATATGTGGGCTATCCTTATGCAATCCCTTGATGTAAAAACATATTAGAGTACTGATCAAGAATTATTATAGCACTCATGGATCTTAAAAATGTTAGTGGTGATCTAGAAAACTACATGAGGTGAATAGGTTGAAGTCCCCCTATTCATGTCCAAGGTTGTGGTAAACATGTTGAAAACCATGGAAGGTTGACAAGGAGTGACTTTCGTTTTGGATCAAGATCATGAGGCCAACTCCACTGGCAACACATTGCAGTTTGAGAATAAGATGTGTTCTACCGTGTAAACACTAATGCAGGGTATGTGAGAAAAATTTAATATTCACATAGTTATTTGTAATTTACCATACGGTAAATAGTTAATAAGTTATATTATTATTTGGTTGTTAGTTGTAAACATTGTTGTAACAACAATATATCACATATAGCTTATAGGGTAATTGTTAAGATATTCTAAGGTATATAATGCACCTTATTTAGAGGGAAGACATGTACTATCTATTTGTATGTCACAGCGGATTTTGTAAGAGAGTATAATATAATATTATATTACGTGTTTGAATATTATCTTGTATGTTTGGCTTCAAGAAATTTTTCATGAATTAAAACACCCCATATTCTCCTTAGATTATTATCAGTTCTTGTTGTAATTTCTCTTATAATTTTTTTTGTAACTATTCTTGTTGTAACCTTTCTTTTTTTAGTGGTATTCATTTTTTACCAGAACTACGAACTAGTTTGGGACACAATCAGGGGCCCAAATTCCCAAGCGATCATCTACCACATATACCAACAATGGACATAACCGACTTGAGAATACCAACAAAAACCACAACTAGCTCGAGAATACCAATGACGACCACATTCGATCTCATATAACTTAGTGGTATTTGAACTTGGGTGGGGCTTGAAATAACCAAGCCACTTTACCAATTCACCCACATCTCATTGGTTTGTTTGTAACCTTTCTTGGTGTAACTTTTCTTGTTCCAATTTCTTTTTATGTAACTTTTCTTTTAATAACTATTCAATTTATCATTGCTCTTTGTGTAATTTTTTGTTGTTCAACGGTTCCTTAGAAGATATAATCATAGTTTGAGTAGGTTTCTCACTTATAGGTGGTGTGCTTGAATCTAGTGGTCCTTTATAATTTTCATGTATTTAATAATAAGAATGATAAGATTTAGATTCATAAACAGGATGCATAGGAGGCAAAGTGATCAACTTATTTTGAAGCATGTCTCTTAGAGTTTAATTTAATTTATTGTTAACTTTATGCAATCTTTGTGAACCATTAATTGTAGGTATATTTTGTTTCTTAACCCATAATTGAGACGAAATCCTATAAAGTACAAAATTCTAAAGTAAAGAGGTAGAAATTCAATTGGCACTAGCATACTCACGATTCTTGGTATATGCAATATTATCCTCAAGTATGTAATCTTTAGATAGAGTTTGATTTTACTTTTGTAACTCTTATGTGAATTTTATCATAGTGAGCATCCAATCATGAATAGGTTCACAAACACAAACTTTAAGCACTTATGATTGAATATGCATACAAATATCTTTGAAAAGGTGTGTAAAAGGTGGAGGGGGATGATGAAGAACATTATGATAAGCTCCACTTTGTATTAAATGATGGGTTACCATACTTATTGGGATAGTGATATCATGAACCACATAATTCAATATAATCCTTAGATGAATAATGGGGGTAGGATGGAAGCTATCCCAATCTTGAGGAGAAATAAAATGATTTATATTTGAAGGCACTTCCAATTCCAAATGCATAAAAGATGTGTTATTAAGAAGATATAAATATTAATCATTATTGATTTCAGCGTTAAGTTTATTGTACATCAATTTGATCTATTTCATTACATGATTAAGAAATATACTACATATTTCATGCCAATAACATGTATTTATAACAATCACTATTTAAATTAGAAAATATACACTCTAAACATCCATTATAGCCATCATACAATGTCTAGGATAAATAACCGACCACCTAAAGAAAACTAGGAAGAATTTTTGGAAAAATGATGTGGTCATTAATTAGAACTAGTATCAGAGCAAGTTTGAATCTTGCTGAGAGGAGAGGATATTGTCAAAGAATGCATGTGTTTTGTATTTTACAGGTTTTGAAGAAATGAAGAAGAATGGAAGAATGCCACTAGAGAGAGAGTGAGAGAAGAAGCTAAAGACCTGGGATAGGTTGGTGCAGCTGCTGCTAGAGAGATTCGAAGACTGTGTGAATGAAGAAGAGGAAGATTTGGTGTGGGATATTGTAGACTCCCTAAAGTCAAAGGTGGTTGAATTGAAGAAAGAGATATCCACGTGGAAGGAGAAAGAATGCAACCATAGAAAGTTGCGTAAGAGAGAAGATATGATGATGAAGAAAATTGCCATGGAAGGCAATGTGAGAAAGGAGTTGTTATGTGAGCAGCTAAGGACAACTTTGAGAAGTATCATGGAGTTACATATGTGTACTAATGATCAAGTTATCTTTGAAGACAATAAGGAGGAGAGGCTTCTATGTGTAGATCCTAGTGTTGATTTTGAGTGGAAGATGGAAGAAAGTTGCAACTATATCAAGTGACCAAAGAGTGAAGAAAACTACAGCCTTGAAAAGTTACAAGAGAATGAAGATTGCAGCCATGTGGGGTTGCAGAAAGAGGAGAAAGGAGGCATCCAAGAGGAGATGCATAAGAATGATGTGGAGGTAGATAAAAATTGCAGCCATATAGAGTTGCTAGCTTCTTTGGAGGAAACTTTGGATGAAGAGGTTGTGTAAGCAAATACACAAGAGGATATTTTGGATCAGTTTCAGTGTAATGGATGTGCTGAAAATGAATGTATGGATGAGGAGACTGTAGCCTTGGAAGTGGTTGATATAGAGCTTTTGAGAGCTCATTATGAGAGTGAAGAGCATGGGGAGCATGCAAGCATTGAAGAGGAAGAGGAGAACATGCCTTGAGATCATGAAGTGATTGAAATGTGATTGTGAGAGCTCTTGATTCCCTTATTATGTTAGATGATGTGCAAATATGTGCACATGTGAAAGAGAGTGCAAAGAATGATGTTGCAACCATGAGAGAGGAGCTCCAAGTGATGGTGTATGATTTTGTGGATGATCCAATAGATGGTTGGATGATGAGTGAAGAAAGCCAGGTGAACTTTTGGTGGAGTTGGACGGTATGTGGTGGGTTAGAGTTCATGTGAAATCATGAGATGCATGATAGAGCGTTTTGGAGGAGGAGGTCAGTTTCTGATAGTGGATTGGAGCCCACATGTAAATCCATTGAGATATGGATATTTTTTTGGTGGAGGAGGATGGTTTGTGGTTCCACAAAGATGGTAGATGTTGGAAGTAGAGAAAGAAAAAGAAAATTCTCCAGATGCACGTGGTGTATTAGAAGGGGATGCCATGGTCATTACTCTTCATGACCAAAAGAGTGGTTTTACCACTTACCCCATCTATGTGATCAAGAGATCACATTATCTACCTCGGGTGTCTGATGCAGGAGCATCCAAGGGTTCAAGCAATCTTGCATCACCCAAAAATAAAATGTGTTTTCTCCATTTTTTAGAATAAATGGTAAGGATACAATCAAGGCAACTCATGAGAGTTGAGTTGATTTCAACCAGAGGAGAATAATGCAGTGTGAAAAAACATTATTCATATAATACTATTCATTGATGAGGTGGAAAACACTATTCATCCTAGTGATGTGTCCACAACAATATTCTTGTGTGCTTATGTGGCATGGGTCGAATTTGTCATGTGAGACATGAAAAGAGTGGTCGAAAAGAGAATCCATCACCTTTTGGAAGCTTGTGATAGTGGGGAGACAAGTTCTATTATTCTTGATTGGTATCTCCTTTTTCCTTTTGACTTTCCATGAGAGGTGGCACCAACTTTCCAAGATGCTTTGTCCTTTGTCAAAGATGACCCCATAGAACATGTGGCATTTCATTTCCTTGGGCCTTACTATGTCTTGTTTGTCATGATTCACCCATGTGGGGCATAAATGTTGGATTGTCTTCATTCATTCTTCCTTATAAAATCTACATATGCTTGTATTTCATTTGCTTTAGTTAAGCTCGATTAAGAAGGGGGCAAGTTTTTGAGAATAAGCTTGAAAGCCTCCTTGGCTTGTGAATGCCAAGTTATGTATGGGGTGAGAGATAAGCTTGTTTAAGCTTTTGTATTTGTTAAGAGATTTTAATGAGATTATGTTGAGTTTATGAATGAGTTCATGTTGTGATTATGAGATTGTTATGTGATTGAGATGATTGTAATGATTGTTGAATCCTTTATGTGGTTGGAGACCACTTAAAAAAAAAGAGGTTTTTGATATTAAAAATAGTAAATGAAACCTAGAAATTGTTTTGAAAATAGGTACACCCTTTGTTTTCTAGGCTGAATTTAATAAAATAAATAAAATGCTAATTCCAAAAAAATTGTACAAAATTTTGGCAAACAAAAGCATATATTTGATCCAAGAAATATGAATAACAAAAACCTCTAATATTTTTGAAAATAGAGTTGTTTTGAATCAAATATCAACTAAATAAGGAAAAACCCTAATAGAGGAAACCCTAGTAGGAGAATAAGCAAGAAAACCTAGAGAAAAAGAGAGAAAATGTCATATTTGCACTTATCAAGATGGAAGCAAATAGAAATCAAGTCTAAATTTCAATCCTAATGGCATAAATATGAAACCATAGAAAGAAGGAAATAAACTATAAGGGAACCTAAATGTTGGCTATGTTCACTAAATAGATAGATTTGCCAATATATTTTACCTTATTTTGGATTAGTTAACCCTAACAAACATAAAACTTGCAAATTTTTTCAGATTGTATGATGTGTTTTAACTAAGCACTAATCTGAATGTAAAATATAGAATCCTATTTGACAATTATAATTGTTGCTTACGGAAAGTACCAAGAGGATTAAGATACTTAATGTTTTACCATTTTGTGCAGGTCTAAGACTAGATATAAGATTCAAGAAAGGAGGGAAACTACACTGAGTCAGTCAGATCAGACACTAAGTTTTTAGGCATGCCTAGATGAGTCTATCAACCTTTGGATGGTGTCGACTGACACTATGTTTAGAGTCTGACAATTTTGTCTGGGTGATTATTACATCTTTATTTCCATATACGCTGTTGCACCTACTTGTGAATTGCCTTTATGTGCAATTTTTTAAAATTGCCTGTGAATGTTATCCCATAATTTTGTCTTTTGTTTGAAACCCTAGATCCACTTTCAACACTAGGTTGTGATCTACAAAAGGGGAAAGAAGGTGGGTTGCACTGACTCCAACCGCTCCCTGATGGTGCATTGCGTATATATCCAATACACTGAAGAGGGAAGTCAAATCAAATTTAGTTATCCTTTCTAGATGCATGTGTGCAATAGTGCCCTTTAATGAAGGCAACTTGTGATCTAGCTTTTGATACTTGAAAAATGACAATTATGTCTTGGCTTTTGAGGTGTTTCAGACTTGGTTAAGCCCTGTTCTTTGTGATTGATAATTGAATTGAGCAGTCCTCTTGAATGTGAAAGTGTTTGAATATGTTTTATAGGTGTTTGTTAGATGGGCAATAGGCTCGAACCTACCTTGTATTTATATGCGACTCTTTGGGTACTTTCTCATGTCACCAATATGCAAAACGAACGGTCCAACCCATAAGAAGAATTTGAATTTGAAAATTAAATGTTGTTTGGTGTAAGATGAATTTGTCAGACTTGAATGAACTTGGAATTCCAGAAGCATTTGAGTTTTTTGGCTCTACCCAAAAAGCAGGAAGACTAATATGATGATCTAGTGATAGTCTAAATATGATTTTAAGTAAATTAGACATAAACTAGTGAATTTATACAGGCAACTAATAGCAAACTCAGGCGGTTAGGCCAGTGGAAAGCATGTAAGTGTGAGAGTAACGTGAATAATAACCACACGTGTATGCACAAGTCATGTAAAGTGAAGGTAGGTCAAAACTATCATTGCTAAGTATCTAATACCAAATTTTAGTATCTACAATACTTCTACAGCTTCAAAGCCACTCCCAAATTCACCTAAAAAATGTGCCTGACCATTTAAATCCTTTAAAAGATATATATCATGGAGCTCAAAAAAATAATGAACCCTAAAGAACACTGAACACATCCAAACCATGTAAGATAGTAAAACTTAATAAGAATCTATATGCTTCTAGAAAATAAAGAAAAACAAAATGACATGTTGGGCCTATTTTCAAAACCTCAATGAAAATTTTATTTAAATAATATTTACTTTAGGAAAAAATGGATAAAACATTTACAAACAAACCTAAATTGCTACACATTATTTATAAAAATTAAATTCCATCACCATTTAAATTTAGAAATTTAAACACATATTTTATAAACATTTATTTGCAAACAAGTACATAAATTCTAACAAATTGACCAAAAAAACAAAAATATCTGGTATGCTTTAAGTTATAACGACATTAAATATAATACATAATGCTTTCGACTTAAACACAACATTTTAAACATTCTTGTCTTGCATATATAATGATAATATATATGCAAAATAAGTTGTCTACCACATCAACAAAAAGTCAAAAACCCGTTGTTGTCCACATTAACCCCTCTCGATATTTCATAAAACAAATAAAATTGAAGAAATCATTGAAACAAAAATTGAAGCAACATTATGAATGAGTCGAGTCGTTAGTAAACTTTGAATATCGTACAATACACTTGCATATGGACTTTTCTTTTTTAAGTTTAAGATAATCAAAGGAGTACGAAAAACAAGTCGTGCCACTTGCAATCATGTCATCCAAGGGAGTTTTTGTTGGAAATAATAGAAAGATCGTAAACTGAATGAAATATTCGACCCCTGTCTGTATATTCAGCTAGTAATAAAAGGAGTCACAAACACCACTTTTTTTTTTTTTGGGTTTTGTTGTCCTCTTTATTATTATGAGTAACGAATTTATAAATGACTATAGTAACTGCATATCGACTTGCTCTTTATTAGGTGGAGGATCAATAGAAAATTGTATGTAAAGTTACTTTAAATCGTTCAAAAAATGAAATTGATGTGAGGGTTTAAATTAAGGGGAGTGCATTCACTACTCTGATAAATGGGTTTAATTTTGAAAATTGTAATGAGATAAATTTTAATGTTATTTTTTTAATTTGAATTCTACTCTCGTAAATAGAACCCTTATTTTATACTTCGACAGTAAAACGACTCTCTTTCTCTATACCCTAGAATTATTGTATCCACTCGTTACTAATAATAATTACAAAACAAGGGGAATCCTATAAGAATTTGTTAAAAGGGAAAGAATAAGCACATAAACATTTTAAATATTTGTTAATAGGGGAGAAGAACAAGCACACAAAGACAATAAGCATTTGTTAGTTAAAAAAAGAACATTGAATGTAATCCATTATTATGGGCTTCTCACCTTCTAGCTTGTTTCCCCCGACAAAAAATTGATAACATGCGATGTCTTATAAGTGACCCTTGTCCCATAATGTTTAGCAATGCAAGATTAAGCCAATCATGTAATAACCCAATTATATATTTGTGTTAAGTAATTTCTAAGTGTATTTGTGTAAAGCAATTGAAGGATTCCAAAAGATATTTAATTAGGTTACTATTTTTTGTGAAATTTTATGCTTACAGAAATAGTAAATGTAATCATTTAAGGCATCCCACCATCTAGCCTCTTTCCCCGATGACAAAGATTTTGGAGCATGCAACACCTCATAAATCACCTTTGCTCAAAATTCTTACCAACATAAGATTAACCTAATTACAACCCAATCATATTCTTATGTTAATTTATATATTAAATTATTAATTTTAGTAAGATTTATCACCATTCCTAATTATCAACATAACATATGATTCAAATCCAAACATTATAACTATAGTATTACCACCAAATGGAAACTAACACCACCACTAAACAAATAGAGAGCCTCACATCAATGAAAATTCACCTACAACATTAGAAGGCTCATTTTTAACATGGAAAGCTGCAAATATATGATGAAATCAAAAAATGTTCTCGACCCAAGCAAGCACTTTAAAAGGGAGACAAAATAGAAGGCTCTAAAAAATAGCGAGCAGCCTAAAAATAAAATGCCTAGTTGAAATGAAAATACTATAACGGCCTTATTCAGGAGAAACGCCATAAAATAAAACAGAACAAAAATTCAAAGTAAATAACGTTAAATAATTATTTTCCCTGCTAAACAATAGACCCTGAGTTGCAAAATCAATTCCTCAAATGAAAATGCACAAGATTTCTCCTTTACACACTAAAAACTTCACAAAGAAAAATACAATACAACCTCAAAACTTAAAGATCAAAATTTCTAAAAACTTACAATTATATAAAAATTTAATTAATTGAAAAGTGGAACCAGAAAAATTGATCTAAAACAAATCCTAAAACAAACCCAAAAAAAACCACTAATGAAAATGCACATTTATTCTCCCTAAATCTTTAAAGCCCCCTCATTTTCACAAAGATACAACAAAATCGTGTAAATATTAAAAAAGTTAAAACAAATGCTAAAACCATAAACAAGCACCAAAAAAACAGCTTCAAATGAATAAAAATGCATAGGAATTCCCCATAAAATACTTGAAAAACCTCAGTTTTTTACAAATAAAACTAGACATGCAGAAAGATTCAGATTTATATTTATCTATATATATCCTCAATCGTATAAAAAATTATTGTATAGCAAACATGGAAAGTTTTCATTTAGGGAAAAAAAAATGGAAATAAACCAAAGAATGACTGCCGCAAAATGAACAAAAATGCATTCTCCCTCAAAACACATGGAATTTCAAAAAGATATGGTAAGATCTTACAAATACGAGGCAAAATTTCTAAAAACCTCAATTGTGTAAAGATTCAATTAACTCTGTTTCACCTCTAGCATCACTTTCTCTGATTGCACCTAGATCTGTAGCATGACATTTGACAATGCAGCAAATCTATTAGCAATCCACATTTTCTGCTTACACCTAGATCTGTAGCATGCCATTTGAGAGCGTAGAAATTCCATTCGCAGTAGAGAAATCTGTCTAAATGTTCATTATTAAATACAGCAAAAATTTTATCTTTCCAAAAAAAATAAAAAATAAAAAATAAAAAATATGACATTCGCTACATAAGTGTTCATTATTAAATACAGCAAATTTGTATCTTTCAAAAAATAAAATAAAATCTTAATACAAAAAATATATCAAATTGGTTGCATAGACCCAAGAAAAAACACAACTCCATCCCAAGGGACAAACAACTCCAACAAATATGAAAGAAAACCCTACAAACAACCCCAAACAAATATGAAAGAAAAGAAAACCCTATTACAAAGTACCAATGGCAAGAAAACTAAACCCTCACCATAATCAAAATCTAGCAAGAAGTGTAAAACTGAGCACTGCCACAAAATAGATCAAAAAGATTACAAAAGTAAAAACACATTTTAAGTTACAGAAGGCTCAAATAAACAACTAAACCCCCTTATCTAAAAGAAAATAACTTGAAACCCTTAAAACTAAAAAAGAAAAAGAAATAAGCCCAAGGGCATTGTTCCTCCACATAATACCCAAGAGCCAAACCACGGAGAGCAGCCACCAAGGGAGTAGAGTAGGACGGAAAAGCCACCACACACCGCGAGGAAATATCTGTTGGGCCATAGCCAAAGCAGTTGCCAGAGATTACACGCAACAAAGAGAAACTATATGATCCAACTCCCTTCATTACCTAGTTGTAAGGAAAACCCTAACTCAAGGTTTCAAGTAGAGGAAAGAGGGATGCACAACCCATCACGATCTTCTATCTGAATGTTGTTATCCACACATAAAACCATTAGAAATATAAGCATGATTAAAAATATTTAGATTGATCAAGAAGCAGTGCATAACCACTGTTACCAAAACAACAAAGGCTTACTATTTAGCTACTTTCTCACCTCAGCTGTTGGATAAAACTGAGGCGTGTTAATATGCAATTCCCACCGTCATCATCAATCCTTCTCATCAACCATGTGAAAGAGTGTTACTCCTAAAATATGTAGCCCAAAAGCATTTGTTTGACAGATGCATATTTTTCTCCGTGTCCATACCTATTACCAGAAACTCATCCCCGTTTTCTTGTTCTACAGTGTGTAACTTATCTGAATAATCAGAAAGTGACTTGGCTGCGTAGTCATAAATAAGCATGGGCGCTCAGTGTACGCTGTATGTAAAGTGTCACCAGAATGTAGTGCATGACATGACATAAAAGACAAAAATTTCAATATGCTCTAATTTTATTATGAATTATGTTGATATGTGTCAATATTTTATTGGATTCATAGACCAAAGATGACAAATGGCATCATATTACTGGCTCTTCCAAAAAAAAAATATTATTTTTGTACTATTCTTACATCCACTTTATATTCTCATTGAGGGAAATGCCTTAGGTGTGAAAACCCTTCAAATTAAAATAATCAAGTCTGCATGCCCTTCAACGTTGACGAGGAAAATTAAAACCCAATTCTTTTGAAATGCAACTTTGATGTGACACTTCTATGACGAATTGGGAGGTATTTGGAAGGCATTGACAACTTCAAATTTGATCATCAAGAACCTTACAGAAAACAAGCGAAATAGGTATTTATATACATCAAGAGCAAACACAATCAAATTCAAGAGGAAATTCATAGCATGAGAGTTGAAGCCTACCATTTATATTTTTTTCCTCCCTCAATAACTATGAACTGGCATCCGTTCTCCTAATAAGTAACCTTTCAACTAAGATGTACACAATGGTTTTCATACAAAATCACCATGCCCATGTTTAAATTTTGAAGTGGAACCAAAGATTTTTTAAATTTTACCGAGTCTTATATAGTGTGGAGCTGAATACAAAATAAGCTCTACAACTTCCTTCGCGCCTAAGATGAGCTCAGGAAGAATTCAGCGGAAAGAATCTCAGCTCAAAATGATTCACAAAGCATCGACACTAATATTCTAGGATAAACTTTTGTTTAATATGTAGTCCGCATTATTGGGAACTAGAGTGAACCGTGAATTGCCTTTGAATCGCCTCGACTGTTAGAAATTATAATAGATCAGTCAAAGTTATATTAGACTTATCAGTAGCATATATAGTATGCCTATCAGCAATTACACCCTCGCCTAATCATGACTAGATATAGAGGCTCTGGCCAATATTTGGTCTGGAATATAATATAGAGATATAAAGGTTGCTGCCCAAAATTGAATCACAGTCCCTTTCACAAACTTAAGACCCACAAAATTGGGAATACCGACATTAAGATACAATTACTGGTGAACCACAAACAAAATGGTTAATTTTATCCACCAAACAGTGAATGATGTACATTGTAGATCTCTATTTATAAGAAAAAGAATAGAAGATCGCAATCTTGAGCTGACAATTGAGACTGAAGATACATGACAACAATTTTGGAAAACCTGTTTTTTGTTCAATGATTGTCGCTGGCAAAACAGACTATTCGGTACTAGACGTGTCTTGTTTTTCACTTTAACATCAAAGTTTTTACAAACTCATCAACATAATGTCCTGCAACCATGTTTTCCTCCAAAATAATGCGAACAGCATAGCGGGCCTGCCTGAAGAGCTCCACTGTTACAGGTTTCAGTATAGGGCAGCCATGTAAGTAAAGAGAGGAAAGTTTAGGGCATCCAATCTTAAGAAAAAGCAAACTTCTATCACAAAAATATCTGCAGCGATTAACATGAAGGACCTCTAGGTTTCTACAGTTCATTGCAACTGCTTCCCAGCCAGCTACAGTCACCTGTGGACAAACTGCCAAATTCCATTCTTTCAAGAAAGGGCAGCCCCTGGATATCTCAATTACAGCTGAATCATCAAGAGTGCGGCACATCCTCAGGTGCAAGAATTGCAAATTAAAGCATGATGTGCCAATGCAGCTAAACCCTCTTGAGCCAAGATCCATCATATTACGCGAGTGAGACAGGTTCAAATATTGAAGAGAGCCACCTTCAGCAGTGGCACACAGACCATCATCTGTCAAGCGACATGAATCTGCCTCCAGATACTGAAGAGATAAATACTTCTTGAAGCCTTTTCCTTGTATGTTTCTACAATACGAGATAGTAACAACCTTGAGCCCCCAGCATCCTTCAGCAAGGACTGCAATACCTGAATCAGAGACACGCTCACAATATGAAAGATTTATTATCTCCAAATTTGGACAGCCTCTTGCTACATGTTCAAGACCAATATCGCTGATACTACAACGATAGAGACTCAAAGATAACAAAGCAGTAGAACTGTCACAAATATGAGACAGACCATCATCTGTGATGCTGAAGCAGCAATCAAGTGAGAGCTTTTGCAACTTTAAACCTGCTGATTGAAACAATGAGAGAGCTGAATCTGGAATTTTAGTGCAGCCAGCCAATGATACTGAATGCAGTGCAGGAAAGCGATGAAGAAGCTTGATGAGATATTTTGAGCAGTTGGGAGCAGGAATATCATAAAACCGAAATTTTATAGAATGCTGGACCTCACCCTGAATTTTCAACCAGCGGTGACATGTGAGGCCAAATGCATCTCGATCAGCCCAATCCATTAAAAATTTCACAACATTAGAAAGGCATTCATTTGGAAGATCATCTATACATGTTTCCCCTCTTAAGCCATAGCTAGAACAAATCCCATCGCTAGCCATTCCCTTAAAGCATAGAAGTTCACTGACACAGAACAGTCCAAACTAAGACAAAAGAAAACTGTGCTCAAATTCACTGCATGAGCCCAAGCATGCTTATAGAGTGACAGCTCAACCAGGTAATTCCATAGATGCCACCAAATTAATCTGAAAGATGTTCACTGAAGGTTTAAAGTAAACAGTATCAAATATTGAATAGCTGTAAATTCAACTTGTTAAAGATAGTAGATAATACTTCCAGCCCCAACATACATAATACCGTTCGCAAAGAAAAATATCTTTTCAAACTAATATCCACTTGTTCTTTACAAAAATTGTTCTTTTGAACACCATGTAAAATCAAATAAGCCTAAATGACAACTGGGCCCAAAATAGAAGGCAGAAAATCTGAAAACCAGGACAGGTTTATTGTCCCTTATTGATTCATATTGGGTGCCCCTTTTTCATATATACAAGTTTAAGCTCTTAGGACTCTCATGCCAAGTGAGGTGCATCAGTTTCATCTGAAGGCTGTAGTGCCCTAATCTTGATATTGTATTTCTTCCGACCTGGAGTTCCACTGCCTGAGCTTGAATCTGAACTGTCAAAACCACATGGAGATGCACGATCTTCATACCCATAGCCAATAAAAGTTCCACATTTTCGACAGAGAAGCTTGGTCCTCATTTGGCAAAAACCACAAGAATAGAAAGCACATTTAACCTCATCGACCTGAGTGAACCTGCTCAAGTCAATGGACAAGAAAGAGATGATGCCCTTCTTGATGGCCTTGCGATACTCTGAACCAATGTTAGAAGTGATGCGGTTTGACGAGCACAGATTTAAAGGATATCCGCAAGAGCCACAGCTGCAAAGTTAAATAAATAGAAAGATGCTCATCTCATCAAATGAAATCTCATAAAAACAAATTTCAAACATCATGCGTAATAACAAAGGATGGCTTCCCATGACTGAAGGGAAGACAAACACATTGTCCAAAATTGCGGTGCTACAAACAAACACTTTTTTTTTAATCTTTACTGGATACATTAAACCAGTAGCACATTAGATAATTTTATTAATTATTTCAGAAAATCCTATGTTATGATTCATAAAGAAACATTAGTTAGCCAGAAATAACAAAGATTTGCTTCTTGTTAAGAAGCACACCATTAAACTAATTTTAATCTTGAAACATATCAAAGCAGTTGGTCACTCATAAATCTGGAATTTGAATTTAGTAATAAGTCGATTACAGATTTAATTTATAAGCCCTACCTTGAATATACCATTTAACCTGGAAAACAATTTGTCAAATCTAATTGATACCGTCCAAGAAGTCCATTCCTGGCTAAATGTGACTTTAGTTTCTAGTCTGTACAACCTCCATATGAAAACATATTACACAATTTGGGAGATTCACTCAAACTCCAGACAGTATATACAACCTCTCTATGTGGAAAATGGCAATGACTCTGTAAGGAGTACAACGACAAGCCTCAAGAAAACCTAGAGAAAACCAGGGAAAAAAAAAAAAATCATTTTGAACTGCTATTTTAATTTCCAGCATTTAGTGTTTCACAGTGCATCATTATGTACCATCATTTTTTGGGGAATCATCTGCATGTTCATATTGAGCCAATCTTCGTGACCCATCTTTCATGAGCAGTCATTCATAAGAACCCATCTCTCATGAGCCTGAATGGTCCACTTGGAACTCATTGTTGTTTGATTCTTACAGATTTCAGAACCAAGCTGCCTACAAATAATTAGCAATCAAGGGCCAGGATAAAGATAGATAAGGATGTGTTACAGTAGAACTTAACACTAATGTTCGGTGGCAATGAGCTGTGCTTAAATTGATAGGTTCATCTTTAAATAACCTTTAAAAAGGTTGTTTTTAGTTATGTTCCCCACTCAGTTTCTATGCTTTCTTCATCTGTTTTTTAATGCATGAAAGATAAGACTTTTTATGGCTTACGGACCTGCACTTTGCCGTGTTTCTACCCCTTAGTTTTAGTAATTCTACTGATTATGGGCATAGGAAGAGTTTGTTTGATGCATGGGGTAAGAACTCATTTGATACGATGCTCCAGTTCAATGGTAGGGGATATGGATGACGATATCTTTCTCCAGACATATATCAGCTCTTATATCACTGCAGTTTTGCTTTTATGCTGACAAATTGGAGGTTAAAGTAAGCATCTTTTTCTGCTCTCTCAATCTGTTTGTGGAGACTGCTAATCATCCCGATCAAATCGAATTTTCTCCATCTTTTGTACTTTACTAATATCTGGGTGGAGGTCCATAGATAGATCTCCTTTAATTAAAAAAAAGGTAAGCTCGTACGTACATATGCATACATGAGTGATGATGATACACATACACACTAAGAAATGTCCATAAGCACGACGCTATGGATGGGAATCCAAATAGGAAGCGCAACCCCCTTACAATAAAAATAATCAGAATACCTTCAAAGTCAAGGATTCCAGAAACCTCACACAAAACACAGATTTGAATTCAAAGGAGTAAAAATATAGAAAGAAGACTCAATTGTAACTTATGATGCAGAAAAGCACAGATCCTAACGTCAATACATGCATAGTTACAACTTACAATTGTAACACAGAAGATGCAAGAATGAAAGAGTTACTTTAATGTCAACCCATTGGATTATTGATTATTCGATACTAAGAACATTCTCAAACACCCACACACAGCATTTTCAGAGAGGGCAATGCCTTATTAAGAATAATGCCACGCACAGGAATCCAAAAAAAATGTGAAATTCCCTTAAGGTTAAAGAGAGTGAAATGCCTTGCAAGTTGAGGATTGCAGCAACCCCAATAAATACATATTTAAATTTAAAGACGAAATAAGAAACTAGAAAGAATAAGACACAGTTGTACTTGTAACTTATGATCCTGAATAGTTTCATATTAATAACATGCACAAGATACAAAAGCACACAGTTCATATTGTTTCTAATGTTGCAATCTAAACTTAAACACAAAATAGAGCATTAACCAAGCCAAACTGAGAGTAAAACTCGCAGGAATCAAATGCTAATCTGCGCATACTAGGACGCCCATGTTTGAAGCTCAGCTGCGGAGAAATTTTCCAGCAGCCGGTACACACCAATCATCAGAGGTCAGGCAATCCCATTTACCTGGTATTACACCTGATTGCAAGATAAGTCATCCCAGCCCTGCGAAAGGTAAAATATCAACAGTCTCACCTGTGTGTGACTGGCAAGAGGATTTGTTCTAACCAATCAGTCACTAGCACAAAACTAGCAGTAGTTAACTGAGAAACTGCCAGTCTATTACAGGCAAGCTAAGTCACTAGGTTTGAGTTTGAGTTCATGTTCAACGAGGAAAAAGTTTGAGTTCATGCTTGGCAAGGATGAAGTTCAGTTAAAGTTTGCCAATGGATAAAGTTCAAACAAAAGAATTGTTTTAATCATAAATGTCATAGGGACAGAGTGGAGAGCTTTCTGTCCTCTGCTTTCAGTCCGTATATGTATATATGCACACATATTTATTAATAATGTTAAAGCATGTAAAAAACTTCCCATGTAAAAATAATAAATAAAGTTTGAGTTCGGGCTCAACGAGGATAAAGTCCAGCAAAGTTTGAATTTTTCAATAAAGTTCGGTGTACCTTGTGACATGGCAAGTGAGTGCAAACTCGAAGCAATGACATAAGATAACTGATCGTAGCTTGACCAACATGGAAAATAAGGCTTGGGAAAAAAGCTGCTATAAAAAGCCTTGGCAAGCAAGGATGCCCAAAACAACTGCTACACAGATCTCTCAGATGAAGAAGCTCCCATCAGAGAACTCCTTGTATTGGCATATTAGAGCCCATTGGACTTGACTCTGACATTATTGTGACCTTACAGCAATAACACCCACCATCTTCACAAGTCCCCAGCAGAGGAAACAGATAGGAGGCCAATAGTGTTATAATTATGGTCATTTTATTCTTGGGTTGCAGGGTATATATAAACCTAATCAATCTGACAAAAATACTGAGCTTCTTTTAGTTTTTGATTTGCAAGGTGATGCTCAACCTAATCAAACTGACGAAAATACATAGAGCTTTACCAAACCATTATATAAGTTTTAAAGCCTCAATGATCGAGGCACATTTCTGGTAGGAAACCAATAGGGATAGAGTTTTTGAAATTCTTAATTTGTAAGGTAAAGTTAAAATTTAAAACTAATCAACCTGAAAAAAAATTGAACTTTACAAAAAATTGTTTCTGCCAGCAAAAAATCAAGGTTGGTTTTTCAAAGGAAGCAAAAAGAGCTAGGCCTTTTTGAAATCCTTTAATGCAAGGCAAAGCTAAACCTAACTAATCTGCAAAATAAAACATTGAGCTTCACTAAAACAAAATTAAAGTTCCGTGAAAAACCAGGCCAAAGTATTGGTAGGAAAGCCAATTGGGATTGGGCTTTTTAAGTTTTTGAGTTGCAGGGTATTATTGAAACTAACCAGCCTAAAGTGTTGTGGTGTAACGGCAAACAAGGTGCACTCATAAAAGAGTGAACCAAGTTCAAATCACCACATTGTAATAAGGTGACCCATATTTTGGAGAACATATGCACATTTAATGGCACATCCGACTGTGGAGTCCTTGGTAAAACTCTTAGATTTACGAAAAAAAAATTCCATAAAATATCAAGGCAATGTTTTGGTAGGAAGCCAAGAGGGTAAGGTTTTTTATAATTCTTGAGTTGCAAGGTAAAGATAAACCTAATAAATCTAAAATGCACTAGTGAGCTTTAATAAAAAATAATTCAAGGGACAACAAATAAAGGCAGATTTTGTTAAAAAGCCAATAAGCTAGGGCTTTCTAAATTCTTGATTTACATGGTAAAGTTGCAACAAATCAATCTGACAAAAACATTGACATTTACCAACAAATAATTCTAACCCACAACATATTAAGCCAATTTTTTTGGTGCAATGCCAATTGAGTTAGTTACCCAAAAATAATTCAACCCCATAAAAAATCAAGCCAATCTTGTGGTAGGAAGCCAATAGGTTTAGGGCATTTCTAGTTCTCAGATTGCATGGTAAACCTAAACCTAACTAATTTAACAAAAGGAAACTTTGAGATTTATCAAAAAAAAAATCATTGCCAGAAGCAATCAGGGCAAATTTTTGGTAGAACACTAATAGGGTTGGGGTTCTTTAAGTTTTCAACTTGCAGGGTAAAGTTAAAACTATTAAATCTGACAAAAATACTGAGCTTTATCCAAAAATAATTAAAAAGCCAAAATTTTATGAAGCGGTTTTTTCAATTCTGGAGTTTCTGAGTAGAGTTAAACCGAACCAATCTGACAAAAAAGAACAGTGAGCTTTACAAAGAATAACTCAAATCCATAAACAATTAAGACAAAGTTTTTGGAAGGAAGCCAATAAGGTTAGGGATTTTCTAGTTTTTTATTTGCATGGTAAAGCTAAATCCAATCAATGTGACAAAAAACACTGAGTTTTACCAAAATATAATTCAAACAAAATATCTAGAGAAAATTTTGGTCTAAACAAATTAGGGTTGTTTTAATTCTTCAGTTTCTGAGTAAAGATAAAACTAATCAATCTGACATTAAATATCGGGCTTCAAATTTTTATTTATACCAACAAAGAATAAGAAAAGATGCTGGCTCGGGATTTTTTAGTTCTTGAGTTGCAGGATAAAGTTAAACCGAGCCAATAATTTGAGCTTTGTCCAGAAATAAAAAGTCAAACCCACATAAGACTAACTCAATTTTTTGCTAGGATGCCAACCGGGTTAGGCTTTTTTGTTAGTTTCTGATTTCTGAGGTCAAGTTAAAACCAGATTTCTGAAATACTTTTCACAACTACTCATTTTTCAAAAAAAACTGGAAATCACTATGTTTCATCTACTTTTCTGTGCCCAGGCAGTATAGAAAGCTAGATGTAACACAGAGATTTGTATGCCGATTTTTCAAAAAAGTTAAAACTAATCAATCCGACTGAGCTTTACTGAAAAGTAATTCACACCCATCAAAAAACAAGTCAAGTTTTTGGTAGGAACCCAATAGGGTTAGGGATTTTCTAATTCTTGAGTTGCAGGGTAAAGTTAAGTTGCCAAACATAATCAATCTGACAAAAATACTGATCTTTTACCAAAAAAAAATTCATACCCACAAAAAAGAAAGTCACTTTTTTGGTAGGAAACCAACTGAGTTAGTGCTGTTATAGCTTTTGACTAGGACAAACTCAAACCTAATCAATCTGAGCAAATCATTGAGATTTACCGAAATTATAAACACCCACAAATAAGTATTTAAGTCTTATCAATCCGACAAAGAAAACAGTGATCTTAACCCAAAAACTATATAAACCCACAAAAAAATTAAGGAAAATTCTGGATAGAAAGACAAGCGGTATAGGGCTTATTGATTTCTGGTTTCCAGGGTCAAGCTAAACTTAGTCACAAAAGAAATCATTGAAATTTACAAAAATAAATATAAAAAATTAATGCCGAAAAACAACCAAGGATTTATCTCTGTTCTGAAACTCTACCCATCATAGATTTTGTGAAGAAAAACACAAAACATACCTACAACTCGAGAGAAAAAAAAAAATGGAATAAAAAGTTGTGAGCATACCTGTAAGTAACATCTGCCTGTGACATAGTGTGTGTGTGTCATGAATCCATCAAAGGTTAAGGTTCAGATCCAACTTTTCTATTCGGATTTACTTACCGTTACCATTAAAAAAAACAATAATCTCTCTCCTCGACAAGGCCTTAGATTACTATGTAAATATGAATATCTTTGGGCTTAATTTAATAACAGTGGGATGACATGGGCGAGATTAAATGCAACTACTCGATTGCCATATTGGCAGGATAATGGTGTGGAGCAGTAAAAAGAAAAAGTTCCAAGGCAAGGGGGCCCATACTCCTCACATGTTAATTTGATGACCTGTAAATTAAAAGTCATGCTTTTGAATTGGTAAAGTTCTTAGTGGATTTAGTCTTTATAAATCTATTTCTTATAAATGTGAAAAGGTTAAATATTACGATTAAAATATATTTTAAATGTTGTTAGATATTAGTTTAATTTTATTTTTATTTTTTCTAAATTTTATTATTGATTGATGATAGATAGTTTTATTTTTAATTATATCATATTATTAATTTAGAAAAAAATAAATTAAATTCTATTATATCTTTTAAATAGTATAATTTAAAAAATATATATTTTATGGTGGTCAAATGGATATTAAAATTAAAGTCATCTATTAATTATTATGTATTTATGAATATTATAATCCACCACCACCACTCACAACCTTTCAAGGATGTTAATGAATTATGTTTTTATTATAAAATAATTGTTTAAACAAATAAACATTTTTTTTAAAAAAAAGAAAATAATGATTGAAAGATTAAGAACTAACGTCTCACACAAACTACATAGTGAAATCAATAAATAAACAAAAAACAATTGAAAGAAAAAAAAAATGTGTAAGTTATATGTGTAAGTTTGTGAAGTTAGAAATAAAACCCTTGATCTAATGTGTTAATGATTTCAATTTTTTTTTGTAACTCAAGGCAATCGAGGTCGATCGGCCTAATCTACAAAGTTGATTGCTCTAATACAAGGTGGGACATATCTCTAAACCTCGAGGCAATGTGAAGTAGGCCCACACCCCATTATAATTTAAGTCAAGAGTCGAACCCACGCCTAGTTCTACCTCTACACACTGCCAAGACCAAGTAAACAATACTCTACTAGATTTTTATTTAAATTGTAAACTATAAAACATAAAAGAAAACACATTTTTTTTTAATATGTTCATTATATACAATACTAGACGTGATGTAATTATAAAGATATTTACAATCACAATCAAGTTTATGAAATCTTAAATCATTATAACAAAATAAAATTTGAAATTTTTATTTTGAATTTAACTGACTAAATAAGTAAACACATTTTTTCTTACTGAATAAGTAAACACACATTTTTTATGATCTAAGGTTTTTGAAGTAATAGGTGTTAACAATCTTTTCTCACAATTTTGTTTTATTATTGATCTTTTGTATAAAATTATTTATTAATCTACTTTGTTTATGATAAGCTACTTCTTTCCAACAGAGTTTAGTTGAGAAGAGTCCAAATATAAAGCTAGCAAATGAATATGCAAACAAATATAACCCGGAGACAAGAATATACACTTTAATGTCCTAAAAACTAATTTAATTAGAACAATAAAACACATTGAGATTTTTCTATTTTTCAAATGTCATAATAAAATATTTATGAAGAGTTTAAAGATAAATGAACAATACACATAATAATGAGGTCTAACATTTAGGGGAAATCTAATTACTTTGTTCATATGTTTTGATAAGTTTTGTAAACAAATTTGAATTAAAGGATATTAAGAGTTATAATTATCATTATTATAAAAAGAGACGTGGATGAAGTAGTAAAGTGGTTTGGTTGTGTTTATTTCTATTTAGGTTCGATTCTCAATGGCATGTGAGGTCGATTGTGATCGTAGGTGATATTTGTAGGTCCATAGTGGTTATGGTGTCATTTGTGAGGTTCGTGGTGGCCATAGGTGATGTTTGTGAGGTCAGTTATGGCCTTGATAATTATTATAAGGGAGATCTAGGCTTCCCGTTTGTGTCCCATACTGGTTCATAGCTCCAATCAAAAGCATTTTGATTCATAGCTTCGAGTTTCGAAAAAATGTTTACCAATAATATATATATATAGAAAGAAAGAAAGAAAGAAATTTAAACATCTAAAATAATTTATTAGAACTTTAGAATATATTTAAATATGATATTATAATTACATAAATCACAAATCACAGTGCATATAATTAAACATCACTATATTTATATATATACAATAAAAATATTTAATTAATTATTTAAATTGACCAAGAAGTTAAATGTATAAGTTTATAAAGGTGTACCATGAATAAATCATTGTAGGAGATCTATCGTCTAAATTTGAACTTGGAAACATATTGTTAGAATTATCAGAGACCTTGCCCAAAAATTTAGATATGATCAAGATTTAATACTAAGATTACCCTCGGTGCTCCTAGCAAATGACAAACAACTAAATACTAGTTTTATGACTATGTTTACCTAATTTTTTTCTTTTATTCTTCCACTCTTGTTTTCACAAATTGTGGTGCAGAAGCATCTCAAACACAAGGATAATCTTGTATCATCAAGAATGACAAAGCCCAATTTTGTGAAAGACCAAACATAAGGCCACAAGGTGCAAATGTGCAAATATTTTGGGGTAGAAATTGATGCATAGGAACAAAGGACAAAGTTTACAAGCAAGGGTTAGACCATTGAGTTGTGTGGAAGGGTAATTTTGGTTTGTTCAAATAAGGGAGGCACATGGTTACACAAAGGACTTCTAGTGTAAGCACAATCAAAGTAATGGCATTTTGTTGTGCACAAAGATCATGAAATTTTGTAGAGGAAACACTCTCATAATAAGGTCATGCAAATGAAAGGCACGACAATAATTCCTCAAAGTCAAACAAGTTTGATTGTGAAGCCATATAGACCTACATCAAGTCTATGTAGACCCTAAAATAGTTACATGAAGTACAAGTTAGTGCAAAAGTCATGAGACAGGGAATAGATGCATCATGACAAATAGTTGAGATTTAGACAGTGAGATCTTCGTAGGTTCTTATGGAACTAGAGTAGACTTATAGACTTGACCAGTCTAACACAAGTAATGTCATAATAAGTAAATGCATTACCAAAGATTGCATGAAAGGAAATATAAAAACTGAAGAAATCTGCAACAGCCTACATGGATCAACATGACATCTATAGAGGCCTATATAAAGGCATAGAGATTCTCATTTTAAGAAGAGAAAGAGAGACTAGGATAGAAGTGAGAGTGGTTTTTTTGTTCTTTTGCTCTTGTTTTCATAAATTGTGATGCAGAAGCATCTCAAACATAAGGATAATCTTGCATAATCAAGAATAACAAAGTCTAATTTTTTGAAGGACCAAACACATGGCCACAAGGTGTAAATGTGCAAATATTTTGAGGTAGAAATTGGTGCATAGGAATAAAGGACAAGATTGACAAGCAAGGGTTGGACCATTGAGTTGTGTGGAAGGGTAATTTTGGTTTGTTCAAGTAAGGGAGGCACATGGTTACACAAAAGACTTCTAGTGTAGGCACAACTGAAGTAATGGCATTTTATTGTGCACAAAGATCATGAAAATTTATAGAGGAAACACTTTCATAATAAGGTCATGCAAATGAAAGGTGTGACACTAATTCTTCAAAGTCAAACAAGTTTGACTATGAAGCCATATAGACCTACATCAGGTCTATGTAGGCCCTAAAATAGTTACGTGAAGTACAAGTTAGTGCAAAAGTCATGAGACAGTGAATAAATGCATAGAGATGCATCCTGAAAAACAATTGAGATTTAGCAGGTGAGATCTTTGTAGGTTCCTATGGAACTAGAGTAGACTTATAGACTTGATTAGTCTAACACAAGGAATATCATAATAAGTAAATACATAACCAAAGATTACATGAAAGGAAATATAAAAGGCGAAGAAATCTGCAACAGCCTACATGGATCAACATGACATCTATAAAATCCTATATAAAGGCATAGGGATTATCATTTTAAAAAGAGGAAGGGAGACTAGGATATAAATAAGAGTGAGGAGGTCAAACTAGTTTAATAGTAGATTTTACTAATTTCATAACATATAGAGTAAGCTCGAGTGAGGAAGGCCTACAACATTAAAACATTGCAAGGAGATCTGAGAGACTTCATGGTTGTATTCAAGCTTACATGTTTACAAATCCTAATCTATTAAGTCATGTAACTTATGATTGGGTATAATTTTATGTAATTTTATTTGACATAATATAAAATTATAGTTTG
Source organism: Torreya grandis (assembly GCA_037957365.1). NCBI lineage: Eukaryota > Viridiplantae > Streptophyta > Pinopsida > Cupressales > Taxaceae > Torreya > Torreya grandis. The sequence continues at coordinate 269,832 of JARHVA010002139.1, read as the reverse complement.
TGTTTACTTATAGTTGTGTGTGTTATGAGTATGAGGGAGTGTGTTCACTTGGGTTACATGGTGTAAAGCATCGCTTCATTGGGACCACTAACCATGAATTCATATGTCTCTAATGCCAGAGTATCCCATGTGTAAGGTTATTCTTGCATCACCAAGGATGGCTAAGTCTAGTTTTGGTTCACACAAGTAAGGGATGTACATGGTGTAGACACATAAATTAACATTTTTTACTAAAATAATGCACTTGTGACCACTCCTTTTATGCACTTAGCTCATGTCTCACTCCACAATCCTTGACTACCCTTAATTCCACTCCTATTATGGATGATCCATTCTCACAAGCAACTAATGATCTCAAAATATCTCTATCCACCTTCCAAGCAACCTAAACTCACTTTTGGACTAATCCCCACTTTTCAATTTTGTTGTTATTTCCCTTTAGACAATGCTACCCTATTTAGAGAACCCTACTCCCTGCTAGTGTCCAGTTTTGCTAGCAACATCCTCTGACCAAATATAATATAGTTGTTCAAATTTAAATTCATGTGATGATTCATACTACAAGTTTAGCAATCCCCATCTAAAAGTATTCCTAAATTATCACTATACATCCACATTTCAAACCATTTTGTGTACATGAGGCTTCCATATTGAAAAGCACCAAAATTTTAATTGCACATTGAGAGACAATTCCCTATTTCTCCTAATTCTAAATACATAAACCCTAGTAGCCTTAATCTAATTTTGCATACACCTCCAAGGTCACAAGTCATTTTTGAAGCACTTAATCACTCTAGGATTACACCAAAATTTAGCATTTTGTACTAGTCTTATAACACACACCACCATAGCATGGGAAAACTACATGGAATTCGATCCCTCTTCAGAGTATTTGTATGTAGACAACACTCAATATAGGAAGTGTTGAGTTCAAGCATAACTTCAACCACTAACCCATTTTTACTATGTGATTATATTTGCTCTCTTGGTCTATTAAGCTAAGGTTACAAGTGAAGGAGAAGATATATAGTGGTTTTCATGGTAGATTGAAGGCTCCTACATAGGCAAATAGAACACACAGGTGAAGGCAAACATGTCATAACAATTTCAAATACCTAAAACCTATAGGATACCTATGTTCCCTAAGGACACCAATGCACCATGCCCTTATCTAGATCCAATGACCTTGTCTGAAGATCTAGAGAAACCCTATTTTAAATCCATATTTAGTAAACACAACCACATAACTTATTTTCCAGTCTCAGTCATAGTCCTACATTCTAGTTTTCCATCCAAGTTGTATTTATTTGGTATTTTCTCCCTTTACCATATTTAAAAATTATATCAAAATCCAAATTATTTTGTATCATTTATTACATAATTGTAGCATTTTGATTTTACATAATAGTTTATCACACTTAGGAAATTAGCTCCTATCTTTCCAAATCTTATAAAACACATGGTTGTGTAAAGGACTTATAGTACAGGTGCAACTGAATCAAGGGCATTTTGACACACACAAAGAGCATAACAAATCATAGAGAAAACATTCTCAGAGTAAGGGCATGAAAAGAAATGGCACAATGTATATTCCTTGAAGTCAAACAAGTTTGATTGTGAAACCATGTTGATGTGCAAAAACCATATGTAGACCCTAGTATGATTACGTGAAGTATAAGTCAACACATAAGATGAGAAATGGAAAATAAATGCATGTAAACACGTCCTAATAGGAAATTGAGATTTGGATAATGAGATCTTTGTAGGTTCTAATGGAACTAGAGTAAACTCATAGACATATAATAGTCTAACACAAGGAACACCACAATTAATAAATGCATTGCTAAATATTACATAGAAGTAAAGGTAAAAGGCATGGAGATATATAACACTTATATGGATCAACATGATGTCTATATAGGTCTACATAAAGGCACATGGATTCTTATTTTAATAAGTAGAAAGGAGACTGGGCTAGATGTGAGAGTGAGGAGGTCAAACTAGTTTAAGGGGAGTTTGTGCTCAATTGAAAATTGGAGAGAGTTGGCTCATGTGAGGAAATTTTATAACCTTATAGCATTTAATGAATATATAAGAGACTCAATTATTATATTCAAGCTTGAATTTTTACAACTCCTATCCCAACAAGGCCTATAGCTTCTACTTGGGATGAATTTTAAATAATTTTATTTGACATTAATATAAAATCATAGTTTGTGTTTGCTTATAATTATGTGTTGTGATTAGGAGTGAGTGTGTTCACTTAGGTTGTGTGGTGTGAGGCATCCCTTCATTGGGACCTCTAACCATGACTACATCATTCTGGTATCAGAGCAAGTTAAGCCCTTTAAGTGGTGAAATATGAGTAAGTGGGAAGGAGTTGTTAGAACACCGAACATGAGGTAGTTGGCTAAGTATTGTTCTACACCATGAGAGAGATGGGTGTAGATACTTAAATATGGCCTTTGGTACTTGAAAATGAAAATCTTGCCACACATTTACTATGCATGATTTGAGCACTCAAACAAGGTCCTAATTCACCATCCTCTCACACTTGAATGCTACCTTATGAGTCGACCCTTTTGTTCTGCTAATATACACCTAAAAAAATTATCATTATCTATTTCAACATTGCTAAATATCTTGCACAAACATCTCTAGACTCTCATATCAATCCACTTATACAAAAATAGTTCTTATAGATTGGTTAGTATTGTTAGTTGATACTGACTGATCTAGTTAGAATTGACCCTCTCCTAATAATAACTATTTTCTAAAATTAAACCCATCCTTAGGATTAGCCCATACTCCTACCATGTTAGTGGCATGAAGAATTATTTAATTAGATCCATATATAAATAAAACAATGTCTCATTTGAAAGGGACTTGACACTTATATAATATACGCACATTTAGAAAATCTACATTATTATTCCTAATTTGTAAACTTGTCACTAGGAGCATTCACAAGCCAATCTAAAGCTCTCAAAAGCCAAGTCAAAGAAAACATTGTCAAGTATAAAGATCAATCATTAACTACATACGCATAGTGAAGGAGCATAATTACACAATCACACTAAATGGGAGAACTACGTGTGGTTTAATTTCCCTCAGATTATTAGATACATAAGTAGTGGTCAATCATCAAATGGAGGTGATTGGGGTTAGCTTAGCCCATTATACCTTCTTCCATTTTTACAAATTTATATTCTTCATAAAACATCTAGGGTTTTAAGGTAAATGTTATCACATAGGATTACACCTGTCTTGATTCTGTAGCTTGTTGTGCAAGTGCCTAATGAAATAATGGAAAAACCTCAAAAGTCATGGAACCTTGGCAATTTGAGGTTAATCTCCAGAGAAGGTTGGATTTTTTTCACTAAAATTTGATGCAAACTAATATAAATACCAGCCTCTTAAGAATTTTGTTCTTTAGTGCTCTCATATCCTAAACTAGGGATTTGATGGGAAAAGGGTTTTAAAGAAATTGAAATTACAAAAAGAACTGAAAGTATGGTGATTGCACCAAATTTATATAGTGGACCTAGATGCTTGCTTGGAAAGCACAATAGGGCAAAAAATAGATTGAGTTTATTTTAAGCATAAACTTATGCAAATCTGGAAATTAGAGGTAATATTTTATCTATTCTTCAACAAAGGGAAAAAGATCTTTATTTCAAACAATCCTATCAAGAGGGTAAAATACCACAGATAAATTCTCTGGAGACTGAAATAAAAGACAAAACTTCCACAAAAAATTAGATAACTTGCATAACACAGAGATTCAAAAGACAAGAAAGGCAACACTTTAAATTTATTTCTCTATAAAGGCTACAACTTGTAGCAAATAAATTCAAAATGCAGAAAAATATCACTAACAACAAAAAGATACCATTGGGCCATAGTGTATGCCCATATTTATATAAAGTATGCCATAGAAGACATGTAGTTGTCAAAACTTTAACACCTAGCAAAATAAATCATGCAAACTAGAATGACACATGCAAAGGGGGAAAACTCCTCTATTTCTGGTGCTTTGGACTCGTGGGAGTGCTTGTGCTATGTGCATGAGTGAGGCATGAGTCTAGAAGTTATCTTGGTGTAGCTGGAGATCTTCATGCAAGGTTTCTTAGATGATGACTGAAAATAACTCTCCATGCAAGAAGCGACACCTAAAATGACTTTATCTTTTCCCAAATAAAAGATAATATTGAAAATAAATTTTCAAACTTCTTTTCATGCAAACACTAGCATGCAAAACTAAAGTGAGACTTTTTCAACATCCAAGTCTTTATCACTTTTATCAAAAAGGGAGCATGCAATTTGTTTTTTTGAGTTTGCACCTTTTCATTTTACATTAATTAAAATAGAAAATGCAATTTGCAACTTGGTTTTTGCAACTTCCATATTTAAAATATATAAAGTGAAAAATACATGCCTTCTCTTTCTCCAAAAGAGTTATAACAAATACATAGCTGCATTTTGCAATTAAAAATTATAATGTCTTCAAAAATGAAAATACACATGATAGCGAAAATTTGAAATATCTGAAAGAGAGGAAAAATTAATCAATCTTGAGAACAACTTTAGATTTCTTGTCATTTTCTACTCATAACTTCTCTAAGTATGCATTAAAGGCCTTGAATATTTCTTTTATTCATTCTTCATCTGGCCCATAAGAATAAATGTTAGAAGCTACACAGTCTACCTATACATCAAATAACTCTCTTCGAAAAGTCATGATACCCTGCATTTCGGTTATCATTTGATCAATTGCCTTCCCATATTTGATAAACTTGTGTATTGAACTTAAGGCAAAGATTGTGTCTTTTGTTGACTCCTCAACTATTGCCTTAAAATATTCATGTGCATATTCTACTTGTAAGAGATTTCCAACATCATCCATTGGTCGACATGACATTAAATTCATCATGCCATCAATCTCATATAACACATCTATAGCTTTATCATGAGCCTCCTTGGCTCGCTTAGCAGACTCAGTCAATATCCTTATCCAAAATTGGGCAGCCCTGTGTAATTCCTCATGCTTAATAGAGTTCTTCAATATATTCTCAGCAATGAGGGTATTCATATCAATTGAATTTATGGATGTCAACTTGAAATAATACATGTTCAAAGTTTGGAGCTCTCCTTCATAACTATTGATATGTGATTTTAAAAATTTCCTTTCTCTCTATGATGATACTATAATGTTCCATCATTATTGCGAGGGCCTGTTACCCCTTGTAATCAGTTATTTAGACCATTATTTTGTAGCCCTTCTCATGTGAGAAATCTCTCATACCAAATCAATTATAGCTTAATTTGAACTAATTAGATGCACTATCTATGGTTTCTATGATGTTTCACTAGGATTTATGAATTGGTTAAGTGCTTCAGTCAACTGATCAACCTTCCTTTTGAGTACGTCCTTGGTGGCCTTGTCATGATCAATTCTTTGGAAAAGAGAGTTGATACCTGACTGCACCTCACGCTTGAGCCCTTCTCTTGTCTATCAATCAAGGTGTATATGAGAGTCCTAATAATCCACCACCACAAGATCTTCCTTTGATTTTTTTGGTGGGGTAATTTCAATCTCAACATATCCCCCTCCCTTATCATCAGTGAATGTTCTTGAGAAGGTTCTGGGAGTAAGTTTTGATTTCTTCTTGTCTTTGGTCATACTAAAGTCCAAAGTTTTGGCATCAATAATGGTTTTCCTCTTTTTACTCATTGATTGGGCTAACCAACTAGGGGTATCATTCTATGTATCTAGTACAGTCACTAAATAATCTACAGTTGATGTAGCTGCACTACCTGATACTATGACTAAGGAGGCCTCTTGGGAAGATGACACTATTAAAAACTTAGGAGGTGTCTATGAAGGCTTCTTCTCACTTATATTTTGCAAACCCATTATTGCACTAAGTGTTTTATTTACTCTCATCTCAACTAATGGTATGGATGCAGTGGGAGTAATGAAAGTGAGGATCATGAATTTAGGAACTGGTGGAAGGGTGGAAGCCAAGGCACTGAATGTGTCAATTAGGTGTGTGGGGCCACTCAGGGTTGGTGAGGTGAAAATGGTGGGTTGAGATGAAAAGGGAACAATACTCACTCCAGAGGTTGAAATGGCCTAGGAGATGGTAGTCAAGATGACTGACTCTAAGGCAATGTATTATTAAGTGGTGTTGGAGATTAATGGTGATGAAATAGAAGGAATTATGAATGGAATAGAAATTAGGAGTGGATCAAATGGGGAAGGAGAAGTGTGAGTAAGGGAAAGTGAAGTAGAAACTTGGACTCCCACTATAGGGGGACCATGAGTGCTCCCTAGACTTTTTTGTGTTGTTTGCACTTGGCTTATTGAGGTGGGTGTAGTGGTGGACAAAGTGGGGATGAGTGAAGGGAGATGAGCTAATACTTATGATGCAATGGAAACCTGAGGTGCTTGGGGAGAAGAGGAAATTGGTGGAAGTGTTGAAGATTCATGTACTATAGAAGTAGGAGAAGGGGGGACAATGGAAATAAGAGCTAGTGTTATAGGATCTGAAGTAGTAGATCCTTGTGGTGGTGGTGTTGTCTCTTCTATTAAAAGATTTAGGGTTCATGTGTAGCTTCTCCTTTACTTGATTCTCCTTTCCTTGATTTTATCTTTGTCTTCCTCTTTTTTTTGTTTAGGTCCCACTAATGATTCACCAAGGCCCTCCGATATTGGTGTTATACCTTCTAATTTTAATTTTAAGAGCTTTTATTTAACTCTTATGGTTTCTCTTGTAATATGCACTCCTTTACTCCTTAGCCAATTAATAGTCCTATTGATGACATGGGTTGTTCTATCAAGTAGAGAAAATGACTTAAGAACTAACCACCTAATTGATGGTAGGGGTTTCACAATGATCTGGGTGAGGTATAATAGATCCACTCTAGAAACATCATCTTTCAAGTTATTGAGGACTAGTGCCAAATCATAATCCTTTATTTATTGCAGGGACATTCTTGAGTAGCCCCTCATTCTAACCATCTCTTCGTCATCATAATATTCTCAATAATATTCATTGTATATCACATGTTCATATGATGCCAACTCTAACACATGAGTGATTTTGCCATATGCGTTAAAATATGGCCTAGACTCTAGGGTCCTCAATGTTACTTGGCTCATCTTTGCCTCTACAACTTTATCCGTAGAAGAGTTTTCCATGTATAAATACCAATATAAATAGGGAAATAAATCCATGCCTTATATCTATCCAAGATGAACTTATGGGTTTTTGATAGCTGCTGCATAAACTCCAACAATGCCCATTTATCACTTACATATCGGGGGAGGGTGAAGGGGCAACCACTGAAACCTGCTACCCTAATGTAGGAATATGCAGGGAATTATATAAAGAATGATCCCCATTTAGTGATTTCCTCTTTTGCCTCCCTTGAGAACCTCTCCCTCTTAAGATCTAGATTGAACATGGTGATGATGTTGTAGATGAAAGCATCATTAACTCTTCTAAACTATTGCTTATTAGCCTGAAAGATGAGGTCAGGGTAGGAGTTGTACACTCTTGTTATTTCATTGAGAATAACATTGAGACTTAGGAATAATCTCTCCTTAGCCAAAATATAAACAACATATTAGGTCATGTAAAATTTGTTTGAGGTTTGAACCTCCAATAACTACTGATGGAGAGGATCACTGATTAAGTGTGCTTAATGTATATATTACTTATTCTCTCATATGGTCTAGATATATTGGAACATCCATTGTTCGTAGCACTGGGCACTAGGACCGCTAGTGACTCTATGCAATAATGTTATAACATCTCCCACCTCTTCTATAAAATCAGACCTATACATTGTCTTGGGCAATCTGGTGGAGGAGTGCTTAGGGGTTTTGAGCCATTTTTTATTGATCATCTTTTGGCATCCATCTTTATTCTCCTCACAGAACTATACAGACATTCAAAGAGTTATATCTAGATAACTTTCAAACTTAATAATGGCAAACACTGAGTTGATGTAGTTGGAGTCAAGATATAGAATCTTTTCTCCCTTATCATTATACACTTGCCTCCTGTTAGGGTCATAGTGTTGGGCCATCATCAGGATCAATTTAGGACTTTGAATAATTAAAGGAAAAGTTATAACTTATGGAAGTCTAGAATCACAAATACTCTATATCTAGTAATTTTTAAATTCTACCCCTATTATGGCCCAAATCTGTATCACTACTTTCTATGAGGTTGGATTCTAGACAAGAATCTACTTTAGGACCCTTAAATTTGAACTTCATCTCTTTGAGAGGCATGGAGATTATAGAAAAATACTCTGAGTAACCAACTATGGAAGTTGGCAAAAACTGTAGGTGTATGAAGAACTTGTTCCTTCCAGTAGAACTTGGAGGTGTTCAAAGCACATCTAATGTCTGTGGTGCTTATAAATCTCTGGTAGAGGTGGGATGTGCTTGAGATAGGTCCACTCTCCATGGTACTAAAAATACTTTGGGTTCCTAATAAATGTGGGAGGTGTTTGAAGCACGTCCACTCTCCATGGTGTACTAGGAGTTTGCAGAGGTTAAGGGTGCTTGGAACATGTCCAGTGTCCATAGGGATGTTGGAAGGGAAAGAATCTTGGAGGGAATATTTAAATTTTTTAAATGGAAGGATATGCTTTGGGAATGAAAAGGACTTGATTTTGAATGTAAAATCCTTGGATAAAAAATTGGAGGAAGCTTTGGGAAGATTTTTTGGATACTTACCTCAAAACCCTAGTATGCTCTAGATGTACTGTTTAATCCTTAAAATACTAAGCACTACACTAGATGCAAAACTCACTCAAAATGACTCACTAATTGCTAAAAAACTAGACTTATGAAGAAACCCTAAGACTAGAAAGGAAACTCTACAAGAAATGGAAAAACCTTCAAAGATGGAGATATAAATGAATAAAACAAAAGAATAATGTTGTTTGGTGGGTGTAGGTGATGTGGCTTAGTGTAGTTGACATGGCTCAAGGTCAAAATGGTGAGGATGACAGATTGGAGCTCTAAGATGTACTTAGAAAGATAATCAAATGATAATACTTTACAAATATACCTAGCTTTATATAGGGAAAACCTACATTAAATGTGAGTAATGGTGGTTGGTGGTAGAGGTTGGATGTGCTTGAAGTAGGTCCACTCTTCATGGATAGAAATGGATCGATATAAGGCAAGGTTCATCATAAACTTTACACATTTATACAAATGTTTAACATGCACTTCAATCTTTGCTTCCTATGAGAAGGTTTAGATGGGTTGGGTGGAGGTTGGACATGCTTGGAGAAGAGCTCACCATACACTAGGTCTACAAGATCTAGAGCCTATCATGCACTTTGCACATTGTGAAAATGTGTAATGTGCATACTGAGTTATAAATTCTATCAGATGGGTGCGTGGTGGGATTCAAATCTCACCATGCATTTTGCACATTTGAGAATGTGTAAAGTGCATGGTGACTTCTAGATTCCATGAATTTTGGGGTTTGATGCCTCATGGGATCCAGAACTCATGAAGTAATCTGTAGTGGTGTAAATTGCATCTAGAGTTTCATACTCTATGAGGTAAAGGAAAAATGTATTTTGGAGGGTTAAGAGTTTTCCCTAAAAAAAGGGGGGGTCTCCCTTAGGGTTCTGAATGTAATGAGATTTTTGAGACAAAAAAATCTCAACAGTAAATGAGGTTCATTTTAGGATATGCAAGGGTCATTAAGGTTCATGATCAAAAATAAAAAGCAAGTAAATATAGTTGTAGGTGATATTATAGTCATTGTGCCCTCATTCCATGCATGGCAATACCAACCAACATGTTAGTATTGACCAACGATATTGTCCTAAATCTATGTAATTGACCCAACATAAGCAGTAAATCAACTTCAAAATCAAACTAACCATAGACATGCTTATCCCTAGTTTTCACTTCTAGGATTAGAGCCATAGTCAAAGAATTAACAAAAAAATATAAGTATTATGATCTCTTTTGTAATTTATATATTTACCATATGCCCTTGTCAAATCAAAAGAATCAAACTCAGTATTTTACATTCAGATATATGCTTAAATCTCATATCTATTGATATGAATTACATTCAAAGTTATATCTCAATTAGATTAATCTCACCCATTAATCAAAATTAGAGTAAAATAGTGGGTAGAGAATGAAGAGGTGAAAGTAGGATAGTTCAACATGAGAGGAAAGTGTTTAATGTTTTTTTTTAATTTAAAAATAAAATGCTAAGAACAAATAAATTATTGAAAAATTAATTTTGATATACATAAATATACAATTGTGAAAGTAAAATATAAAATTTATAAAACTTGAAATGAGTTAAATATAGTAATAAACAATGAAATGCACAAACCTAGCTTGGATCTTATTTATACTAATGTACAGGGTAACCACTAGTGGGGAATTGATGATAATGATTCATGAATCACATCATACCTAAAATTATAATTTTACAATAGATTGAGATAATGGTGGATTAAGAGGACAAGGTCAACTTATAACATTGTCCTTTGATCGTGGTAGTGTCTAAATTTACTTTGCAGGTGATTTTTATATTTGGGTGCATGTGGCCATTAGATATGCACTATTGATAATCTTTGGGAGCTTATTTGATGTGCAAAAGACTTAAAAAATTAAAATCTTGGTTTTTACACAATAAACCAAAAGGAGATCAAATATAAATGAGTTAATTAGGAAAGGAGAATAATTGAGCTATCATCATAAAACATCACATAATTTGAGTGTTGCCTACATATTCCAAAGGTGCCTCAGGTTGATGTAATTCTCCCTCCTAGAGTGAGTGTGTGAATCTTGACTTTGCTATATGAATGCAACTAGATAAATTATTTTGAATGCTTGACAATGGATGCCCTTGACCTATAATAAAATAGTTTCATAATTGACCTATGATTTTTATAATAAATAACAACTTAAATTGGAAAGATTAGTGTCTTTTTTCTCAATGTGTAATATTTTTTTTAAGGTCCTTTAAGTGGTGTATTAAGTGATTTTGATATGCTTATATAGTATCAAATTTACAATATTTATTTTAATTGACTTTGTTAGAATCACAGGAGGGCCAACATGAAGCATTTAAAGTTTGAAAAGTAACCATTGGGTTACTTTGGACAAGGGCACACTAGTGGACAAGGCCAACCTAAAACCTTACCCACCTAGTGAAAATTTGTCCAAAAGGTTAGAAACTATTTAAATTTATTTGGTAGGATCTATAAGCAAAATAAAGATGTTTGAATGATGTTATGAGTAGTTTCAAGATAGTGAAGATCTCTTAGAGATTTCAAGTCAATTGAAATGGAAAATAGACAAAATAAGGTAAGGATGTCAAGATAAAATATTGTCACAACAATTTTATTATAGTGATGTAATGAAGTGAAATTACTAGAGTAAAGGAGATGCAAACATAAGTGTGTATAAATAATTTATATTTTGATGTTAAGCTTGATCGTGAAATATGACTCAATGTAAAAACCTTAAACAATGCCACTAAAATTAATTATTATTCATATTTGAAGATTGAAAATCTAAAAATTAAAATTTGAAATTTGAAATGAAAATAAGGAAAGTATACACTTGAAATTATATGCAATCTAATTGACCTATAACTTGAAAGTGGAGAAGTGCATGCCCCCTTGTTAGATCATTTGGAGTGAAGATAGGGTGATTTCAAACTTAGTTTTTCTTGGCCATGGAGACAAGGAAATATTGATAGTGGAAATAGGATGAGTGGTAGGCCATTGGTTGACCAACTCATAGGGTTTGAATGTGTGGCAAAATTGGGAGTGATCAAGTTTCAATGAGCAAAGCTTTTGAATTAGACAAGGGTATCATATCACTTGTGAAGAATACTCTTAAGGAAGGGTAAATTCTTAACTATCAAGTGTCACTATATTTTAATGGGAAATAAAAGTAAAAAGGTATAACCATGCATTGGGTTTGTAAAAATGAAATCATAGACATTTAGTGCCACTAAACTCTGTTAGAGGTAGAATCCACTGTGAGGAGGGCTTGAATCATTGGTGGCAAACAATCCATTTCAATTTCCAAACCCTTTCAAATACTTAAGAATTCAATATAATCATTCATGAAGCATACAAATCATTTATAGTAGTGAACAATGAACATCATGCGAGATGACATACACAACATAATATCTATGTGGGAAACCCTCTTGGGGAATAAAACCCACTCTCAAGCTTGTAAACACATGGACTAATATCCTATAAGATGATAAAAAATAAGATATTGATCAAGTCCTTCTGATCAAGAACCTTCAGTTAAGTCCTTTCTAACCTATAACCTTGATCAAGTCCTTCTGATCAAAGGTCTTTAGTGAAACCCTATTTCACAAGGAACAAATGCCCCTAAGAAAGAGCAAGTCCTTTAAACCCTCCTTGAAAAACACTTCCACTTTAGAATTGATGTCTTCAACACTTGATGATGGACCTCTTGATTATCTGATAACTGCACAAACTCTCTATCTCAAACATGCCTCTCACATAGGCATGTCACAAACTCTTTTCTTCTTCACACAAACTATCCTCATCTACACACTCAAACCTCTTCGCATATCCATAAACTATAAGAGAACTATGATGACATTAGAAACATGACCTATAAGTTACACACATAGTCAACCAACTATTTTTCTCATTAACTCCACCAATAGGCACACTACTTATCCTTCACTCCATAAATCACTCACATAAGCTTCTCCCCAGTCTCTTCCTTACAAGTCTAAAAACCAACATATTTGGTTTCACTATATATACAAAAATCATGAATTACTAAGATCACAATATTTCCTTGTCAACCACAAAACATGCCTTCACCCTTAAAGCATCTCATATGGGTCACACTTAAGCATAATCCCCTTTCCAAATAGGCATAAACCACTTTTAGGTCCTATGGAGACCCATTCACCTTTTTGATACATCTATGAGCAAACACAAGAATTTAAGACCACTTAAAAAATACATAAGCTCACTCCTTATGTTCCCTAAGACATTATCAAATGATCACAATCATCTTAGCTCACCTCTGCATATGCTCAAATAAGTCAAACAAAGACCTTATACATATGAACACCATTATCAAACATACAGTCAACTTATTACACATTTTTCATACTAAATATAGATTGGTCACACCTCCAAAATACTCACAGAACATACCCATGGAGTCTACAACACTCCCAAATAGCTAATTCACCATGAAACATCAAAAAAACATCTACATGAGCTTAAATACTCTTCTAAAGTCACTTACAGTCAATGCACGAATACACAATCAACTTTGAACATTAATATATTTTATTATACACACTTTAAGATCTTCAAATCCATATTTTCATATGCATCTTGGAGTCCTCTACATATTTTATTTTTAATGCATGAGAAAATGCATATTTTATTGAAAGATATGGCTTAAACACTAGGCACTAGTTTTTCCTTTAACAAATTCAAATATTCAAATGACAATGGTCACAATTGAATCTAGAACACAATGCTTGAATCTCATGTCCTCTTAACTTAGATCAAATGCAATTCATTGATCTTGATTGATATTTAACATATAGGTGCCAAAGCTTAGATGTTAAGCCTCAGTCACATTGACCTCATCTCGTGCAATCTTATAATGTTGACTCCATGTGCTCCATCAATCTCTATGGATCAACCAGGGATTTAATGATCAATTCTCACCATTCGATCAATCTGTATGATCACCCACTCATCATTGGATCCTTATCATGTACCTTTGCTTAATCATTAAGCATAAAGTACCTATCCTCATCTCGTTGCTTCCTAACTTCTTGAAGCAATGTGCACTGTTGATCTTGCTTGAGATTTAACTCTTTCAAAAATGACTAAGTATGGGAACCCTTTCAATATGCTTGAGTAGCCATTTTTCATCCTTAATAACTTCTATGATTCAATGTAGGATCTCAAATTTGGACAAGATAATTTCCTCACATAGAATAATTTAACCATGTGACACATTGCTCCTAAAACTCTGCACATGCAAGATATAATGCCATTAAAAATCCTTAAAAACTTTTGTCATAGAGCCAACTATGTTAAAACTTGCTTGAGAGGCCAACTTTGAGCAAGCATAACTTTTATCGCACTTCAGTGCATGATCTCAAATTTAGCGTAAATAATTTATGTTTAAAACTAAATAAACTCATATGATCAATTTCTCTTGACACCTTCACACATGCAAGATACAACATCATCAAAATGCTCACTCGGCTCTTCTTGCCATATTGTAAAATTGACTAAGTATGGTAAAACACAGTCAAATTATCTATGAGCCCAATTTTACACATGCGTATCTATTGTCATACTATAATGCATGATTTGAATTATAGCACAAATAAGCTAGGTCCAAAACTAAACAAACCCATATGATCATCTTTGTTTCTCTTAATTTTTGCTCATTTCCTAATTTTAAAAAAAGATAAAAAACTTGTAATAAGGGTGTGTTAGAAATACCTGGTTGTTGATGCATGTGTAATCTAGATAAATATGGAAAACTCCTCTTTGGCTTGGAAGGAATAACTTGTACATAAGAAATCACTAATAAAAAGGGTTGTTAGTAAGATAATTAAGTGGACTGCCTAGTGTGAGCTAGATTCAAGAAGCATGAGCTTGTTATGAGGCTGTCAATCCACTTTTGATAATAATCAAGTTGGAAATGATAAAAGAAAGATACTTGCATTCAATCAACAAAAAATACTAAAATGAAATATAAGAAAAGATAGATGATTAAGAAGGGAAGTAAAGTAAATATAACAAAAGCATGTCAATACTAGTGCTAAAGTGGATGTGGTTAGATTTAAAAAATTAGGTAGGGGTCTGTGAATAGGCAGGGACACATAAAGTCAGATTTGGTTTGGGGTAAGGGGTCAGAAATAAATTTATATTATTTCATGCCAAAGTGACCATCAGTGGTTGTGTTGACCATCAATGATTATGCTAACCATCAATGGTTGGGTAAGCATTGACGGTTGGGGGTGACCATCAGTGGTTAGGCTAACCATCGGTGGTTGCTTGTGGGTTTCTAAAAGTACTTAGAAAAGAGTTGAAAAAAGGTTTGCTGATCATATATGGGATTTGGTTAAGGGTGTGGTTAAAAATGAGAGGTTGGAAGATAAGTGTAAAGAGTTCTAATTTAGGTTAGGAAGTTAGAAACCAAAATGATAAGACTAAATTATAAATATACCTGTTACTTGCTAAATGGCTGATAGTTGATGGCTAGAGAAATTTTGATAGAGTAAAAATACTTTAGCCTCGAGAGTAATTTTAGTAGAGGTTAAGATCTTTATTGCTATTTATAAATTGCTAGAAGAAGACTAGGTGGCTAGAGATCTTGAATACCTATGTGCAAGAATGCTTGTAATGATGGATCCTTTTCACCTTCTACTCCCATCCTTTTATAGGCAAAGAAAGATGGAGGATAGAAGGTTCCTTAGTAGGTTGGCTTATTGATTTTGTTGCTTGGGAGTTTGTTATCACCACATAAGTTAAACATATTTAATTATGCCTCATTAGCTCACACATAACTGGTGATGTGTTAGGAGGGTGAGGCCCTGATCATCGATGGTCAAGCTGACCATTGACGATCAAGTGTACTAGAGGAAAAAAGTAAAGGTAAGTTAAAAAGGGGTAGGTTAAGGTTTGCTAATAAGTTATTGAGTTTAGTTAGCTAAGTATCTAACTAGACCCAAGGTTTGATAGGTTAGTTAGTGGGTCAAGAAGGGTTAGGTCGTTCCTAAGGTATCTAAGGCATTTTGACATCTAGTATGGTTTTTTAGTGTCTAAATTTTACCCCTTTTTGTTATGTAGCTTTGAATTAACAAGATGTAAAACAAAAATGGATTACTTGGTCAAAGGTTTAATTACCTTGAGTATGGGAGGAGGTGTTCCCCCTCAAACTGGGAGTCGATGAGGTGAAACCAAAATTAGGTCAGGGTTTGATAACCAGTATATGGTGAGTCATGAGGTTGGTGACAAAAAAAGGGGGTTGGGCATTTGAGACATAAGCATGCACATAAAATGCAACTACATATGATAGTCAATATCACACAAAAACTAAGGTTACCATTATTCTTAAAAATAAGGTTGGTTTTGGAAGTAAAAGTGATAGGGTAACTAGTCCATAGTGTTGGTCATAACTGATCGATTTACTCTATAAGTCTCCTAGACAAGGTTGGTGTTTTCATACGTATTGAAGGTAGGAAGTGCTCCCTTAAAAAACATAAATGGTCTAGTCATATATGAGGTGGTGCAAATTCAAATGTTCAACATGGTAAGGTTAGTTGGTGTGGTCAAAATAACCAAGGCAGGATCATCATAGAATATGTGAGTGTTTGAGTCAAAAATAACCAACGTCAAGGTAGATGTGGTATAATGGTTGATTAGAGAAGGGTGATCTCCAAAAATGTTTTGTTTTGGTTTGGGGAGAAAGGTTATCTCCAAAAGTTTAGCACTTAGGTTGGGTACCTAAAAATGTTTTAAATGTGGTTTCTCCTAACCATCAATGGTCAGGGGTCCCAAGGTTGCCCATCGATGGTCACCCTCGCCATCGATGGTTGGGGGAAAACCCTAAAAAATTTGGGAATAAAAAGTGAATGAAATTTCATTTTTACTTTCAACTTGTTGACTCTATATTTTTTGTGTGGTCTGGTGAGTGGTTGATTTAGCATTGTGTTGAGAGGGTTAACTGAGTGTTTGGTTGAGGTGGCAATTGTTGATTAGTTGAATATGTGTCTGAGGTGATTTAGCTCAGATTGAGAGGCAAGGTAGATGAGGACATGGTCAAGTAGCCGGACATGGGTTCCATCCTCGATAGCAGTCAAGGAATGAGGTAGGTGATGTTTTTGAATTGGTAGAGAGTTAATTTTGTTGTTTGTGAAGTTGAATTTGTTGTATTGTGGTTGTTTGGAAATAATTTTTGGGGGGTTTTGCCCTAGTTTAGGTTTTGGGTAAAATTGGGAAAATTAGTAGATGAATTTTGAATTTAAAGGAGGTTTTGGGTTGGGGATAGGGTATAGGGTAGATTGAGGTAATTTAGGGGTTAAAATTTTGTGTTTTGGTTAGTTTTTTGAGTGGGTAGGTTTAGGTGATTTGTCACTGACAGTCACACACAGTGACTGTCAATGGTTTGACCCAACTGTCAATGATTAGACATAACCATTTGTGGTCGACCACTGAAGGAGGAATCTCACTTGACTATCAATGGTTATTAGGACCATCGATAATTGAGTGAGTAGGGAAGGTGGGTTAATAGAAGAGTTAGGCAAAAGGTTTTAAAGTGTTGTGGGGTAATGAAAAAGATAAGTGTTGATTAGGATAGGGTAATTTATAAGTAGGATTAATGTTTAAGATGGATGCAAGTTAGGGTTAGGTGTCAAAATTGTGTTTGAAGGTTAGGGTAGGGGTTCCTCGATAAATGTTTTGTAGGTGTAGCTATAGGTGCTAAATGTTAATTTAGATAGGTGTTGAATTTGTTTGGAGGGAAGGGTTACTTGCTAGATGTAAAGGTAATGTTGTAGAGGTAATGGGTGTGTTTTAGTTTTGGAAATAAGTTGATGTAGGTGGGTTTAGGTTAATAAATAGGTGGATTTAGTTAGAATGAATGAAATAAATAAAAATAAGTCATAATAATGAAAGTAAGTGTGTGTGCTAATTTGATCTATTTATAGGAATGAGACCAAATCCAGATGAGGGATAAGGTTTTGAGGATCTTTGTAGAGATCCATGGAGGGATGATCGGACACATATGGAGGAGGTTAGATTAAGAGCCATGTGGCATTATCAATGGTTGTCATGAGATGTGGCGATGATCATGACCCTCATTAAGAGATGGGATCTAACCACGAATACCTTCCTACTGTCGATAGGAGAGATGACCACCTTGTTAGAGGATGTTCATAAGATTACATGACTGCCTATTCAAGGGGAGCTTATTTACCATATTAAGAGTGAGGAGAGGGATGAGCATATGGAGCTCTTGTATGGTGAGGATCAGGTCCATGTTAGGTAGCATTCAAGTGGTTTTAATTATAGGCCATTGTACTAAAGGTCTTCATATGAGAGGCACTTGATGATAATGATGATGATAGTAGTGTCCTATTTCACATTACCTAATTTGAGCAATGGATGATTTCCCTATCTACTGCTAGGAGTGTTGGTAGAGATGTTGCTTAAGAGGATAGTCTTAAAGTGGGCACCAATTTTGCTAGTTTAGATATACAATGAGCTTTATGAATTTATATCTCACAAATGATATGGGATCAATGTGGGGTTTTTGCTCCATTGTTGGGTATACGCACACATTCGAGTTCTAAGACTATTGGGGCTACCATGGGATGGATATGCCTAAGTAGACTATAGAGTGGGTTTCCTATGGTGGAGGGGAGATTATGCTTTGATAGGAGCTAGTGGAGGGGTGAGAGACATTGACTAGTTTAGAGATGCATTAGAGGGTTTGGTTGTGGGTGATGTTGTCTAGAGGCCATATGTAGAGTTTCCTAGGTGTACCTAGTATATCTATCACACATTATCTTTGTAGATATGGAGGTGGATTTATGGTAGGAGAGAGGGTGAGACTGAGATCATCCCATTTGATAGATTGAGGAGGTAGTATGGCCTAGTGTAGGGGATTCTAGGTCCTTTTTCAAGGTATAGGAGGGAGGATGCAAAGTTTTTATTACTCGAGCCACAACCAAAGGAGGTGGTGTTAGATCATGAGGATTTACCTACAAGAGTAGGGATAGATGATGTCAGTTTTTTTATGGCTATACAGGGTGGTATAAGCCCAATATGCAATGACTGATTTTGGATGGGATGATGGGGGATGATAGGCCATAGATGTGGATCTAGTTGGAGCATAGGTACAAGGTGGTGGCCTTGATGGATAGGTAGGGGTAGCATTGGCTACCACATAGGCACATATTACAAGGTTAAAGGGATAGGTGGCCACATTACAGGGCTAGATTATGACTTTTTAGGGTTAGGTTATCACCATTACAATTGAGAGAGATCAGGTGAGGACCTCACTTAGTTTGGTGACCTAGGAGAGGGATACACTAAGATAGAGGGTAGAAATAATGATAGCACCAACAAATTTACTAGGTACTATTCCTATGGTGTGGTACTTAGCCATAGTGGAGGAGTTGAGATATTATAAGGCCATAGTTCTAGTACAATGCTCACTAGAGCCCTGATGGGGTGAGTATAGAGCTAGTTTAGTAGGTGGGGTAGTGGTGGTGACTCTAGGTTAGTGGGTCACATTAATGACTGAATATGTAGGCATCCTAAGAGGATCAACACTAGATGGTAGTGGTAGTGTAGGTACAGTAGTAGGAGGGGCCAATGGTAGTGGTGCCCTAGGGGCATGATATATGATATGTTATGTAGGTGTAGATGTACTTGATTTTGATACCAGCCTACGTGCTGATGCAATGAGATGTACAAGCTTTGAGAGAGAGATTATACATGATTAGAGGTATTGTTTATTTGATGACATGATGTATATGATGATGTTCATGATATATATATATATATATATATATATATATATATATATATCATGTATGTTCATGGTTCATAGTTCACATGTTTTGATGTTTATGAGATGTGGATTGAGTAGTTTTAGGCATGTGATGATTATGGATGATGGTTTTTTTGTTCATGGATATGATGATGAATGGTTAGATTATGTTTATTGATGTGGTTTATGATATTATGTTATATGATTTTTTATGGTAAATGGATAGGGTGATACTTATGATTTATAGATAGAGATATGATGTATGATGTGGTTCATGATGTTTGATCATAGATATATATATATGATGTGGTTCATGGATATATTAATAATGTTATGTTTATTATTGATGTTTGTGTCATGTTCATGGATATGATGAGGTGATTATGGTTAAGGATGTAATGAAAATACATAAAGTAAGTTAGATAACAAACTAAATATAGGAAATGAGAATCATGAGATGTATGAATACATGAACCAATGATAAGAGGGTAAGGAAAAAGCATGATTCCTTTTCATTGGTAAGAACCTAAAAAAACCAAATTTGGATTGGCTTAAGGAACATAAGTCTTTCAAATGCTTCACATTAGCATGCTTTGGTTGATAAAAAAAGTGTCTTGATCATATTATGTCAAGTAAGCTCAAACTCCCTTGATTTATAGATAGTATAAAGGGAAGGTTGGTGGTAGGTGAAAAAGTAATGGGTGATAGGTAAGGTAACCTTATGTGGGTTAGTTTAATCTTTCTATAGGTGACCTAAGAACCTAATTAGACAAATTCATGTCTTAATGCAAGGTAAAGACTGATCGATGTGGGAAGTATACTAATGCTATATATGAAAGGTGATTGTAGCTTTCTTGGGATAGCTTATTCTAATTTGGATTTAGGGTTTTTTCTATTGATGGTCACTTTGATAAGTTTTTGAAGTTGATCGATGTGAGATGCTTCAAATGATTACTTTTGACCCATTTAACTTAGCCATCCTTCAAGGGAGTGGTCTAGGTTTGGGTTTGTATATTTGTTAGCTATCCTTCAAGGGAGCACTCTATTTTTTTAAGAAATTTAGTTTTGGGTAGTTTTCCTTCAAGGTATCATTCTTCTATGCTAGAGATATGTGTCCCAAGTGGTATTTTAGTATCCCAAATTATTTTGATGCTAGGTTTTAGACATGTACTTGTCTATTAGGCTTAGAGGTTTACCTTTTGAGGGAAAAAAAATAGCATAACAGGGTAATGATAGGTAAAAGGGGTGATTTTTAAGAGACAAATGACCATGGGATTCCATATGATTAGAGATGAAAAGTATCCATGAGAACCATGCCATCTGGTAGACTTGTGGTGCCCATATTTAGGATTAGGTTATGACTGTGATGGTTAATCATATGGTTTTATGTTATGATTGCTTGTCCTCAAAAGGAGTAGGATAGGTGTGACGGTGAAAATCTCATAAATCAAAGGATGAGCTTAAGTTAGACAAGAAGGTGAGTTTGATCCTTGTTTTAACAAAAGAAAAGATACAAATGCAGAGCATTGAGAGGCTCAAGTTCTAATTTGCCTTTGAGAGAGGACAAATGATAAGCTCCTAATCCATACTTGTAGGTTATCATGTAAGGTCCAAGCTAATAGAAAGCAAACTTGCCTCTTTTAATTTTGTCCATATTGGTTACATGTTGGTTTTCCTTTAGGACAAGGTCTCTAATATTGAATTCTTATTCTTTTAGGTGTTTGTTATAGGTGCACTTGATTCATTCTTGGTAGACATGAAGATGGTTGAGTGTTACGAGGTTATGCTTATCAAGTAGCTCAAGTTGGGCTAGACATTATTGATGATAGTCACTCTCAAAGATGATGTCTTGTAAATATATACAAAGAGAAAGAATTTGGACTTCGAGAGGTAAGACTACCTTTGCTTTGAAGATTAGAGAGAAAGGGGTAGCACCCGTAAAAGTTTGAATGCTAGTGAAATATGCCAAAAAGGTGAAAGGAATGTGCAAGTACCAATCTTGACCTGAAGCACTGATGACTTTGGTTAACATTTTGTTAATGGTTTTGTTAGAGGCTTCTACCTATTTATTTGTTTGTGGATGGTAAGGCAAAGAAAAGCTTAAATTGATGCCAAATGCATCACAAAGACCTTGGACTTGCTTGTTTTTAAAAGATTTTCCATTATTGATGATGATTTTATGAGGAACACTGAAACAACATATGATATGATGGTTAATGAAGTCAACTATCTTATCATCTGTGGTTGAGATGAAAGGAATGGATTCCACCCACTTGGTGAAATACTTAGTTGCAATAATGATGGATTGGTGTCATTATGAAGAATGAGGGTTAATTTCCCTGATGAGATTGAGTCCCCATTGTGATAAGGGCCAGTCATCTTTGGATACTTGAAGGCCATGGGTAGGTGCATGATGTAAATTAGTGTGTTGTTGACATTTAACACACTTCTTTACATAATCACAAAAGTTTGGTTAAGGGTGGGCCAATAGTATCCAAGGTGAAGGATACATTTACTGATAGCTAAACCACTAAAGTGTCACCCATAGATTCTATCATATGTTTCCTTGATAACATGGGAAGCTTCATGACTATGTAGACAACAAAGAAGGAGGCCATCAAAGCCATTATTGTAAAGGATTCCCCATAGTATGGTATAGTGAGAGATACTATGAATAAAGGCTCTTCGAGCATTCCTAGAGATATTGGGAGGAATGATACTGAGGTTGAGGTAGTTGAAGGCTTGCTCATCCTATATGTCAGATAAAGATGCTTCCACACTACAAATGGTAGGAAGGGGAAATTGGATATAAGAGGGCATAATAAAATGGTGGATGGTAACAAAGAGTTTATAATCAATAGGTTGAGATGGGATTTGGGAAGCAAGGGAAGCCATTATATTTATGAACTTATTGGTGGATTATGTAATAGACTAGATGAGGTAATGATCAAATTATGTTAAGAGTACATCTACTTAGTGTTTGTACTTTTGCAAGACATAATTCTTAAATTTATAAGATCCATTGACCTAGTTGACCAAAAGTTAGGAATCACCAAAGACACTAATTATCTTGACTCACAAGGCTAGAGCAATTTAGAGACCTATGACTAGGGCTTCATACTCAGCCACATTGTTGGTGAATTCAATGTCAAACTTAAAGGAAAGGGGAAGAGGTTCAACATTAAGGGGAATGAGAATAAATCTGGCACCTCCACCACACTAGCATTTAGATCCATAAAAAAAGATGGTCATTTGGTAGGTGGGGTCCTCCTGAGAAAGAGTCATGATGGAATCATCATGAAATGTAAAAAGAAGTGGTTAGTTGTTAGGTAAAGGAGATTCAACCAATTGGTCGGCAATGACTTGCCCTTTAATCAACTTTTGATAGAGGAACTCAAGTTCAAAATTAGCTAAAAGCATGAGCCACTTAGCCATATGTTGGTTTTGGTATGGTTTAGAAGGCATGTACTTGAGTGGGTCAGTGTTAGTAATGATAAAAGTTTTGTGATTAAGAAGTTAATGATGAAGTTTGGAAGCCACAAAGACTAAGGTGAGGCAAAGTTTTTTGGGATGGGTGTATCAAGTCTGATACTCTATAAGTGTTCAACTCATATAGTAGATAGTTTGATCTTTGTTTTGTTTATCATAGTAAGTGAGCATTACCCCTAGGGAATGGTCATTGGCGGATATATAAAGGTAGAAGGGTTGGTACTCTTTAGGTGGGGTAAAAATGGGTAGAGAAAGAAGATATTCCTTGAGTAAATCAAAAGGTTGTTAATAGTCTTTGGTCCACTTAAAATATGTATCTTTCTTGAGAAGATGGTGAAAGGGTTGACATCTATCTGATAATTGAGAGATAAAGTGACAAATGGATTGGAGCTTCCCATACAAGCTATGGAGTTGCTTAATGTGGGTTGGAGGTGGGCTCTCCAAAATTACTCTAACTCTGGTAGGGTCTACTTCAATTCCTTGAAGAGAGATGATAAAGCCAAGAATTTTTCCAAATAGGACCCCAAAAATACATTTTTTGGGGTTGAGTCTGATGTGGAAATGGACTAGGTGGTCAAATATGATTGTGAGAAATACTAAGTGATCCTTACAATGTTTAGATTTTCAAAGGATATCATCTACATAGTCTTCTATGATTTTAAGGATGATCATGAAAGATGTAGGTCATCACACATTGGTAGGTTGCTCCAACATTATTCAGACCAAATGGCATGACCTTGTAGCAAAATGTTCCCCATGGGGTGATGAAAGAAGTTTTATGCTAATCCTTAGGGAAATAAAGATTTTATTATATCCCGAGAAACCATCCATGAAAGATAACATCTCATGGTTAGATATAAGATCAACAAGTTGGTCAATGCTAGGCAAAGGGAAGTCATCCTTTAGGCAAGCAAGGTTGAGGTCATTAAAGTTGATATAGAGGTGAAATGTCCCTGTGGGTTTGGTAATGGGAACAATGTTATAAACCCATTGAGGATAATCAATGGGTTGGATGAAATAAATAGATAAGAGACACTCAAGCTCTTATTTGACTAAAAGGGTGATGCAAGGGTGTATCTTGTGAAGCTTTCACTGAATAGGCTTAGCATCAGGATGGGTGACAATGTTGTGGAGGGATATAGAAGGGTCAATTTTAGACATATCTAGGTAGGACCAAGCAACTGCTATGCTATGATCATGAAGGGAATAAGGGTAATATTTTTGCTCCATGGAATTCAAAGATTATCCAATCTTAACAATATGGGGGTTATCCTAATTACTCAGGCTGACATCGATAGTGGATTCATTCAACATGGTTTGGTTCTCAAGAGGAACAAATTTATGGATGGAATAATCCCCCATACTGAGGTAGGTGAGAATAGAATCATCGTCCTGATGTTGGATGGTGTTGATGGTAGGATAATCATTTTCTACCATTTAAGGATGGATGAGAGGAAGGGTTTTAGTTTGGCCATCCTTTTGATAAGTTAGGGGGCCCAAACTAATGATATTGATCTAAAAAGAAGTTAGATGGGATGATATCAAAATATTCAAACTTTGAAGGAGATGGGGTTGGTGAGGATGGAGTATCCTTATCAATGATGGTGATGGGTTTATGTGAGGTGGGTTCTTCTGGTGATATGAACCCAAGGCCAAATAACTCATGAGGTTTTTGGGTTTTGATGAAAGGTAACTCATGAGGTCCATACTCATAATGACCTAGGCCAAATCCCTTCTAAACACCTATGAAGGTATAGTTTGGCAAATGTTGATTTGTCAAGATAAGAGAAGTCAGAGGTAAATGGTCAGATGGTAGAAGTAGTAGTGGGAGCAAGAAGTGGATGATCAAGTCACCTATAGATTAAGTTGGTTTGATGGTTGGGAGGCCTAAAAGGGATGATGGTTCAGATGTTAGGGTCATAACTAAGATCATGGGTGAGGTTCCCATAGTCTTAAGGAGTAAGGAAAGCATCCAAAGCTAGAAGATGATACTCCCCAAGTGAAATATGTTGGAACATGGGTTCTAAGGGGTCCTCTACAAGGATCTGAGAAGGGATAGATGAGCTAGCCGAAGATTCATCGATGATAGGGATAGAAGTGTTATTGGTTTTGGTTCGTGGGGTGGTGTTGTTGTTAGTTGGTGGTGAGGAGGATGAAAGAGGAAGAAGAATGTCATTGGCTTAACATGTCATGTTGCATGATGCAAAAAGACTAGGGTCAACTCTTATGGTAATAACTTGAATTTTGTGTTCAAATTTGACACATCAGTGTAAGGTAGATGGGACACAACTCATGGCATGGATCCAAGGGCATCCAAGTAAGATATATTGAAATTTTCCCTCTATAACATAAAAGGATTTGAGAATTGTGCGAGGTCCCAAGCAGATGTGGAGGATGACTGTCCCCAAGGTAGTGGCCATAGTTTTATTAAAGGAATGGAAGACCAATGCAGTTTATGACATGATATTTTTTGGCAATTAAAGTTGGTCATAAACATTAGAGGAGATAATGTTGATGCTATCTCCTCCATCAATCATCACCCTTTTGATGTGGGTTTGATTGATGTATGTAGTGATGAAGAGGGGAGGATCAGGATCTTCAGAATGGATAGAAGGTATTTTTTAATCTTGAAAGGAAATAAAGGGAGAAAGTTGAAGGGATCCAACAAAGGATGCAAGATATTGAGGATCTTCTAGTTGAACATATATCGATTGCAGGGCCTCTATCAATGCTTAGTGGTGATGGGGCATGGTGTTGATTAGTTTGTAAAGACTCATCCTCACTATTGTCTGGTGAAGTTGTGTTAAAACCACTCGCTTGATGGATTTAGAAGGGTTGGAAGGAGATGCACCTAAAATGGATATTTTGGGTTTTGGAGAACGTGAAGGCAAAGGTTAGGGTTCTTAGTTTTAGTTTTAAGGTTGAGGGTTAGAAGGGTATGTCCATAGTATGGACATAATTGTTTTTCCCTTATCCTTTTTTTGGCCCTAGATTGGGTAACCATATGGATAGTGTGGATTAAAGGAAGTGTTGGGTTAGATGGTTGCTTCATTTCCTCCTCACTTTCAAATGAGAGTGGAGGAGTAGGTAAATGTTAGATGGGTTGAGTTGGTGGTTGGGTTGGTAATGGGATTAAGGGAGGTTCATCTAATAACAAATCATCCTCATCCCATAAGCTATAGACAAGTGTTTAGAGAGCTTTATAATTTTAAATATAATGTCCAAGAGTCCTATGGTATTAGAAAATCAAATTGTCATTGAACCATGATGGTTTAGGACATGAAGGGTCAAAAGGTTTAATGGGTGGTAGGGTTAAGGAAGAGGTTTGTAATAACCTTTGTAGAATATTCAAATGAGATTCAATCAAAGGTGTTGAGGGTGTTGGGTTTTTAGTTTTAGGAGTGGGAGCCTTCTTAGAAGTAGGCTTCATAGTGGGAATTTTTGTAAGGGTTTTGATAAGTGGTCTTGGTTGGGATTGTTTGGTCATGGTTGATTTGGAGGTGGATGGTTTGGAGATGGAGGGTGAAGGTTTGGTGATAGGTGGGAAGGTAGAGGTAGATAGGTTAGTTAAGAATGATAGGGATTTTGATGATTTGGTGGAGGTAGGTGTAGGTAGAGCAAAAGGAGAAGGTTTACTAGATGAAGAATAAGTAACTATGGGAGGGCTCAACTTTTTGATATAAGGATTTGCTCATGGGATGGTATAAGGATGGGCTCGTAAGATAGAAGGTAAGTGTGAAGGAGGTGGTATAACTCTAGTTCAAGGTGGGAGTTTAGGTGGTTCCACTTTCTTAGTTGGTTTGGTTGGGGTTTTATTTGGTGGACTAGAAGGGGTTAAGTGCAAATTCAAAGAGGTGTGAGAAAGGCTAGGTGTAGGAAGTATTCCTAGATTCTTGATGGGTTTGGTTAGAGAGGTGTAAGGTGATTTGACATTTTTAGATGGAGATGGGTTGGATGGTTCTCCTATGGTTTTGGATAAAGGAGTGTTTGAGGTAATGATAGGTTTGATGGTGGATTTTAGTGGGGTTGAAGATTCAGGTTTATTTTGGTAAGGGAGCCCAAGATGATGCCAGAAAGTGGCTCTATCTAGGTTGGGAAGTAAACTCTAGACTTTGGACCAATCTAGAAAAAGGCTTGTAAATGGGTTTGATCCTTTGGTCATTTGTTTCAAATGTTAAGACCATGGGTGGAGGTGAGGAAAGGATTTATTCACCTTTATTGCTGATGGAAGGTTCCAAGGTTTAGGAGGATATTTCCTCTATGGAAAGTGTAGGTAAGGGGATCTCTTCTTTTGGGATGGTTCCCAAAGCGAGAATGGGTGGTTCTCAGATAAAGGAGGAGGGTGTGACAGCCTCAAGTGAAGGGATGGAGATGGTTGTTTCTTTTATTTGGATATCTAAAGGAATGGTAGGTAGTTTAACCACTAAAATAGGTGGAGTGGGTGAAGAGGTGGTTGAAGCAATGGTTGCCTCCTTTGGTATTTCTATTGAAGGAGATGTGGATAAGTCTATGGTCTCCTCAAGTAAGGAAAGAGGGGTGGTTTCTTAATCTATTTAGGTGTCCAAAGGAATAGAGGGTGATTCCATCACTTCAATGAGTGGGATAGAGGAAGAGGTAGACGAGGTAAAGGTCTCCTCAATGATATGTTCACTAATAATGACATTAATATTATGGACCTCACGAGCATGAGAAGATTTTAGTTTATTATCATCATAGTTAGTAGAAGGGGCATGGTTGGGAAAAGTTTTATGAAATATGTCAAAGGACTGATTTTAGGGTGCATTAGGATTATCAAACACAAGTTATCCCTTATCAATCATGTTCTAGATAATAGTGTTAAAGGTATTTCACCTACTAACATCATGTCCAATGATGTGATGAAAAACACATAGATCATTCTCATTATACCAATCAAGTGTAGGATGAGAGGAATCAAATTATTGGGGAGATTTTATGGGAGGAAGTTGTATGATGTTTGCTTTGAGTAATTTATCCAAAACTAAAGCATACGAATCCCTTATTAGAGTATATTATTTTGGGGCAAATTGGTTTTGGTTTCGGTTTGGTTAGTTGGAAGAGTTAGAGGAATTGGTTGGGTTGGGTTGGTCGACAAATGGTGGTGGAGTAGTTTTAAGGATAACCAAGTTCATGGATGATTTTGGTTTGGTATTGGAATGGTTAGGTTTATTGGTATTTTTTTGGAGGAAGGATCATTAGATTTAAAGCTAGAATTCTTATTCTTCAATTTCAATTTTCCCTCATCAATGGTCCAGATTTCTAATTTTTGTGCCAAAGTGAAAGCCACATCATAAGTCCTAAAAGTTTGAACTTGAAGAGTAGGGAAAATATATTTGGCACAACCCAGAGAGAAGAGTTCAATCAATTCAGGTTGAGGTAAGGAGAAAGAAAGTTGGTTGATAAGACCTCTCCATCTAGCTATGAAATCGGCAATTGATTGAATATCAAATTACCTAATGGAGTAGAGGTCGATAATAGAGACCTTTTTAGATATATTGACTGAGAAATGATCTAAAAAGAATTGGGCAAGTTGATAAAATGAAAATATGGAGTGATTGGTGAGAGCACTATACCAATCCAAGGCTATTCCAGATAAAGACATGGGGAAGGTACAAAGGAGAATAGCATCATCATATGTAATAAAATAACAAGAATGACAAAATGCTCTCAAGTGTTGTTGGGGGTCTTCCTTGCTTTGGAACTTGGAAAACTTGGGTAGTTCTCATTGAGGAGGATAATATTGGATAGGAATGGATGGATGGATGGGTTCATTGCATATTTTGTCATAAGATAAAAGGTTATGTGTCCCAGAGATAGATGACTCTAGGTTGGCCATTTTGTCCATTAACATTTTGACCAAATTTGTTTGAGGTTGGGAAGATCCATAATTAAATGGTAAGTTTTGTTGAGGTTGGGTGGTATAAATATATGGAAAAGAGGTAGAGGCTTGAGAAGATACCACATATTGGTATGTGGTCATTGGAGGTTGGGATTTTGCCACATAAGGGTTGGTGGGCACAAAAGGTTGGGTAGAAGGTGTTATGTATCTTTGTGGATTAGGAAAATATTGGTAAGATGTCATGGGTATTTGTTGTGGGATTGATATGGGTTGATTTGGATGTATGGATGGGTTGGTAGATGGTTGGGTTTGAGAGGTAAATCTTGTGCTAATAGGTGGAAGGGTAGGAGGTATGGAATGCACCAAATTTTGAAGTGGGGTAGAAATTGATAAATTGGTAGTAATAAAGGGAATGGTGGAAATAGGGGTAGAAGATATCATAATGGTGGATGAGGTATGGGTAATAAGAGGTGAGGTTGCCCCTATGTTGGAAGTATTGGTTGGTGTAAGGGGTATTTGGCTATTGGTTAGGATGTTGGATTGGGTTTGGGTAGTGGTAGTGGATGGGATATTGCTAGAAGAAGATGCTTGGGTGATCAAAGGTTGGGTATAGGTAACACCAACCATAAGAGGGGGAGGCATACCATAAGGTGGATCCATAGGAGGAACCAAAGCAATAAGAGTGCAGTGAGCTAAGGTGTTGAGGTAATGTTGGAGGGCCATGGGCTTGCTATCAAGGAAGGTAGAGAAATCCACATCACCCTTAGCAACTATCTGAGGCATGGTAGGAGGGGGAGAAAGATGAGGAGAACTCTCAACATCTAAAGTATACTCCATGGAAGAGGAGGAGGAAGATGGTGGTTCTTGGTTGGTTTGATTCCTCAATTATTGTCTAGTAAAGACCATGTGAGGAATAGAAAATAAATGATGAAAGCTCACAACTCAAACATAAAGAAAGGAAAAGGAAAAGAATCTCAAGGAAATCCAAACATACATAAAAGTGAATTTAAAACTTAGGCTTATTTTTAAATCACTTTTAGCTTATGCCTTAACAAGTGCGAATAATGAATTTGGTTTGTAGATCAGGTACTAAAAAGGAAATCTAAGGTTAGTTTCAAGGTATGTTTAGGTTCTTAAAAAGAACTTGTATTGAATGTTAGTATGTGGCTTGATATTGGGGCCTACCCCCTTACTTCACACACTACAGTGATAAGGGTGTTAGGTGCTTAGCCAAGATATACTAAATTTCATAGTTTATACTCAACTAGAGATTTGAGTTGGTTCTCCCCTTGGTAATGACCTCCAAGTAGGATTATCAAAAAAGGGTAAGGTTTACTACTAGGTGATTAAATCCTAGTCAGGCCTTGTCTCAAGTTTGTTTTGATGTGTTGATTGATTATGTGATTTGGAAAAGTGTGTGATAACAAGAGTGAAACTATGATTAATTACTTTGCTTTTTAAGTCACTAAATGAACTAAAAACAAGCAAGAAATCAATGTATGCAAGGTTTATTTTAAGCCCAAAAGAAATTTCAGATTTTGTTGGATGAGAAAAGAATAAAGGAAGGGTCACCTAGGTGATGCTAGGTCCCACCAAGTGTGCCATAATGTTTCTCTTAATTTCTACTCATTTTATAATTTTGAAAGAAGATAAGAAACTAGTAATAAGGGTGTGGTAGAAATACTTGGTTGTTGATGCGCACGTAAACTAGATGAATATTGAGAACTCCTCTTTGGCTTGGAAAGAATAACCTATAGATAAGAAAGCAATAACAAAAGGGGTTGTTAGCAAGATAGTTAAGTGGACTGCCTAGTGTGAGCTAGATCCAAGAAGCATGAGCTTGCTATGAGGTTGTCAATCCACTTTTGATAAAAATCAAGTTGAAAATGATAAAAAAAAGATACTTGCATTCAATCAATAGAAAGCACTAAAATGAAATACAAGAAAATATAGATGCTTAAGAAGGGAAGCAAAGTAAATATAGCAAAAATAGGTCAATAATAGTGCTAAAGTGGATGGGGGTCAGATTTAAAAAACCAAGTAGGGGTCTATAAATAGGTAGGGATACACAAAGTTAGATTTAATTTAGGGTAAGGGGTTAGAAATAACTTGCTATTATTTCATGCCACAATGACTATCGATGGTTGTGTTGACCATCAATGGTTAAGCTGACCATCAATGGTTGGGTAACCATCGATAGTTAGGGGTGACCATCAATGATTAGGCTAACCATTAGTAGTTTCGTATGGATTTTTGAAAGTACTCAAAAAAGAGTTGTAGAATAGCTTGCTGATTAGATAGGGGGTTTGATTAAGGATGTGTTCAAAAATGGGAGGTTGGAAGATAGGTTTAAAAAGATCTGATTCAGGTTAGGAAGTCATAAGCCACAATGACAAGACTAAAGTATAAATATACCTTTTGCTTGCTAAATGGTTGATGGTTGATGGTTGGAGTAATTTCAATAGAGTAACAGTACTTCAGCCTCGAGAGAAATTTAGGCAAAGGTTCATATCTCTATTGTTGCTAAATCACTAGAAGAAGACTAGGTGGCCGGAGAGCTTGAATACCTATGTGTAAGAATGCTTATAATGATGGATCCTTTTCACCTCCTAATCCCTTACTTTTATAGGCAAAGAGAGATAGAAGATAGAAGGTTCCATAGTAGGTTGGCTCACTGATTTTGATGTTTGGGAGTTCATTAGCACTACGTACGGTGAACATATTTAATTGTGCCTCGTTAGCTCACACACAACTAGTGATGTGTTAGGAGGGTGAGGACTTGATCATCGATGATCAAGTTAACCATTGATGGTTAAGCTGATCATTGATGATTGAGTGTCTTAGAGGAAAAGGGTCAAGGTAAGTTAAAAAAGGGTGGGTTAAGGTTTGTTAGTAAGTTATTGAGTTTAGTTAGCTAAGTATCTAACTAGACCCAAGGTCTGATAGGTTAGTTAGTAGGTCAAAAAGGGTTAGGTGGTTCCTAAGGTATCCCAAAGAATTTAAACATCTAGTATGGTTTTTTAGTGTCTAAAACCTTCTCTTGAAACATCCCAATGTATGAGATATTTTGTCATAAAATTGATTATTTGGCTCTTTCTAGCCATATTGTAAATTTGGCTAAGTATGGGAAAATAATGAATTCTGACTAAGAAGCCAACTTTGCACCCTCATATATTTAATCACACTTCAATTCATGACTTAAGATTTGGAACATGAAACATAATGACTAATTTGATCATAAATCATATAATAAACTCACCTTGACTCATTCCCATGTGGCAATGGTGTGTCATTAAACTACCTACTCAGATTTTCTACCATTAGGCTCAAACTGTCTAGATGAAAACTATGGACTACCAGATGATTTCCAATTATGCATACAAGCTCTCAAAGAATAAATAACATATTATGGTCCTCTTTCACATGATCTAACCACCATAATCATCCCTGAACATCTCTAAACATGCCAAAACTGAAGATCAACCAAGCCAACATAAAACACACTTGAACAAGCACATTGCACACTTTGTCATTGTTACTTGGGATATCAAAGTAATTCATCCACTCACTAAGACACCACCATGACATAATTGATAACTCTCCAAAAAATATCTCCCTTTGTTATTGATGTCAACAAACATCACATATAACAATATACAACTCATCTTCTCTCTCTTTAAGCACTCCCACAATAGGAACTTTTCCCCCCTTCAACATAATGACAAAGTGGGCACCAATTGATCCTGAGGACCTGAAGAAACAAAAACTTGATCTCACTTCAACTTTCCTTGACAAAATCCTCTTGATCCATGCCAATACTCTCTTCAATCAAGCACTCTAACCAATGAAGATATAATATACAAAAACCATTGAAATCTGATGGAACTCTCTAAGAAACATTTGAGAGGGACTCCCCCTAAAATTTATGATCCATTACACCATTTGAGAATATTTAGATCTCTATACACCATGAAGAACCATCATGTAGGCTTACCAACCTTTTTTCTCAAGACACTTCCATGACCACCAATAGAGCATCATACCACTCATCAATTAGGAAAACATGTTCTAAACTAAATTGAGAACTTACCTTAAAATATTCATGCTTTTCTCTTTTGGAGAAACTAAATAAAAACACTTATATTATTATTAGGCCCATTTAGCCTCCTTTTATCCCTACCTAAAACTTTCATAGCCCAAAATTTTTTATAGACATAACTTCAAGGTCTGAAACTTCATATTTAGAGCACTCTCATATACCCCCTTTAGGACACTAATTTGCAACAACTAGCTTCTCAAATTGAAAGGAGTCTCTTAAGAAGCATATATAGATACACCCTCTATAACTCAATGGTCTAAAACAAATACAACTCCTTATATTCCTCTTCTTCCTTGCTCAGATGATACTAATAGTTCTTCTTCTTCTTCTTTTTTGGCTTTAGAGAAATAACTTCCTCAACTACTATAACATTCTCCTTTTCTTCTATGATTGGATAGATTCAAGACATACCTTTTCATCTAAAGAATCTTCTTTGCATATAGGAACCTCATCACTAGGTAAAAATAATTGATGTTCTTTGCATGAATCTTGTTCAACAACATTAGAATGTTCACTTGGATTCATACATACCTCAAAACCAGCTTCAACTAGTACCTTGGTCTTCTCGTTGGGCTTAGTTTCTTCATTATCAACACAAGAAGACAATGAGACCTCTTGAGACTCTTCAACTTGAAAAGCATTCTCCACCATAACAAATAGATTACTTGGACCTGTAGTCTCATCATGACTCATAGTTTCCACCTTTGGTTTCCATGTATTAACTTGTCTTCTTTCTTGCACTCTAGGACCCTGATTGAACCTTTTCTGACTTATAGGCGTTTGCCTAAAGAATTTATAAATGTGACCTATCTATTAATAATTGAATCACACCATACTTTTTTCAAGAAGTTCTCTCCACATTTCCATATTTGGACAAAATCTTGCAATGTGTCCTAGTTCATAACAACTGTAGCACTCAATATCTCTTGAAGGAAACTCAGATTGTCTTACCTTGAATGGACAATGTTTTTCAAAGTGTCCCACATCATGATAGTTGAGACACTCAACCTTTCTTACACCTTTTGAATTATGACTCCCATCATAGTTCTAAGCAAATTCATTCTTAACAGGTCTTCTACATTCTCTAGCTTTATACCCAAACTGATTACAAGTATATTAGTAACCATTAAAATTTGCATACCTCACGTCATTTGGTTATCTAATCTATTTTTTATTTATTCTACTAATGACTTCATTCCTTTTCTGATAATTTGTCTTCAAAGGGTGATTATCTTTGTTTACATTAGTCTTCATCTTGTCTTGATTTGTAGTCTCTGGTTCTTCTTTATATCCAAGACTAGTCTTATCATTTGCATGCTTTTGATCATTTAGAATATTATATAGATCACTTGAGCTATTTTTAAATATCATAAATGACATAACCTTACTAGATACCTTTTCTAACTCAGATTTCAATGACTTATTTTCAATTACATACCTTGTGCACTCATTTTCTTTAGATTTTAAGCATGTAGACAAGATTTTCAGTTGACAATTAAGATGTTTGACCATATCTTCATGCTCCTTGGCATATTCATCCATTCTTACCTTAAACACACTGAATTACTTCTCAAATTCCTTGAGTTTATATTTCATCTTCTTATTGATATTCTTCTCAATCTTTGGTTCTTCATGAGTATTAGTTAATGTAGTCTCATAGTCCACCTCATCTTCATCATATTCTAAATCACTCCAAGTAAACACTTTATGATATGATCAACTTCCTTTTACAACTATGAATAGAGCCTCATATTCAGCAAAACCATCATCTTCATGATCATATTCTAAGTCATTATCTTCACTCTCATCTGATGAGCTACAATCTTCTTTGGTGTAAAGACTCTTTTTATCTTTGAAGTATTTTTTCTTGTTATCAAACCTTCTAAATCCATTCTTGATTTTATCATACTTGAATGATTTATTGCTATCATCATAACCTTGATCATACTCTTCATTATCATCCTTATTATACTTATGAGGACACTTACTAGAAAAATGTCCTATCTCACCATAATTGAAACACTTGAGGGACATTTTACCTTTATACTTGCCTAAACCTATTCTCAAATTCCTTGAAATTAGAGTAATTAGTTAATTCTCATCTATATCATAAATGTCATCCTCCTTGACTTTCTTACCTTAAATTTTTTTCTTTGTCTTCATTTTAGTCTTGAAAGTTACTTCCTTCTTTGGTGGTATATAATCATTCTTCCTCATCTCATAGGTAGTAAGGGTGCCATGCAATTGATCCATTTTCAACTGAGTAAGGTCATGACTCTCTTCTATAAGAGAAACCTTCAAATCAAACTTGGGGGATAGATACCTTAATACCTTTTGATAAATAGTAGCCTCTTCAAGTTTTTCTCCAAGACCTCTAATGATGTTCACAATCTCATCAAATTTCTGTCGGAAGGATGCCACAATATATTCTTTGTTCATCTTGAGACTTTCAAAGTGCCTTCTGTGAGTCTACAACTTTGCCAACTTAACCTTTGAATCTACTTCAAAAATAGTCTTCAATTTATCCCATATTTCCTTAGTAGATGTGTAATTAATTACTTTGGTGAACTCATTTTCTATAAGATCACAGGTGATAGCATTCATTGCCTTAGAGTTATTCTCAAACAACTTCTTTTCTACAACACTAGATAGAGGAATAAGAAGAGCAACATAACCAACCAAAATATATGGTCATATAATAAAACCTATTAACATAATGTATGTCTTCATCCTAGCACCCTAAAATTCATAATTGTATCCATTGAACATCAGTGCTTACTTAGTATAGAAACCACCTTACACATTCTAACTAGCCATTGTACCTTGGATTACCTTCAAGTTGTTAAGCTTTTACCAAAGGACCTCACTTTGATACTAATTATTAGAGGTATAATCCACTGAGAGGGAGGGGGGTAAATCAATGGTGGAAAACAATCTAAATCAATTTCCAAACCCTTGCAAATACTTAAGCATTAAATATAATCATTCATGAAGCATACAAATCATTCATAGTAGTGAATAATGAACATAATGCAAGATCACATACACAACACAAGATCTATGTGGGAAACCCTCTTGGGGAATAAAACCCACTCTCAAGCCTAAAAACACATGGACTACTATCTTATAAGATGATCACATATAAGAGACTGATCAATTCCTTTTGATCAAGAACCTTCGATCAAGTCCTTCTGACCTAAAACCTTGATCAAGTCTTTCCTATCAAAGGTCTTTAGGGAAACACTATTTTAAAAGGTGTAACTACCCCTAAGAAAGATTAAGTCCTTTAAACCTTCTTTGAAAAGAATAATTTCACCTTAGAACTAATGTCTTCAACACCTGATGATGAACCTCTTGATTATCTGACAACTGCACAAATTCTCCATCTCAAATAGGCCTCTCACATAGGTATGTCACAAACTATCATCATCTACACACTCAGACCTCTTTGCATATCCACAAACTACAAGATCACTATCTTGACATTAGAAACATGACTTATAGGTCATACACATAATCAACCAACTATTATACTCATTAACTCTACCAACAAGCACACTACTTATCCTTCACTTTACAAATCACACACATAAGCTTCTCCCTAGTCTCTTCCTTACAAGTCTAGAAACCAACACATTTGGTTTCACTATATATAGAGCAATCATGAATTAAAAAGATCAAAATATTTCCTTGTTGGCCACAAAACATGCCTTCACCCTTAAGGTATCTCATATGGGTCACACTAAAGCATAATCCCCTTTCAAAATAGGCCTAATCCACTTTTAGGTCCTATGGAGACCCATTCACCTTTTTGATATATCTCTGAGCAAAAAAATAATACAAGACCACTTAAAAAATACATAAGATCACTCCATATGTCCCCTATGATATCCTCAAATGATCACAATCATCTTAGCTCACCTCTACATATGCTCAAACAACTTAAACATAGACATTATACATAGAAACACTATTATCGAACATATAGTCAACTTATTAAGCATTGTTCATACTCAAGATAGATTGGTCACACCTCCAAAATACTCATAGAGCATCCCCATAGTGTCTACAACACTCCCCAATAGCCAATTCACCATGAAACATTGAAATAACATCTGCATGACCTCAAATACTCTTCTTGAGTCACTTACATTCCATGCACAAACACATAGTCAACTTATAACATTAATATCTTTGATTGTACACACTTTAATATCTTCAAATCCATATTTCTAGATGCACCTTGGAGTCCTCTACATATTTTCTTTGTACTGCATGAGCAAATTCATCTTCTATCAAAATATATGGCTCAAATACCAAACACTGGTTTTTATTTTAGCAAATTCAATTATTCTAATGGAAACGATCACAGTTAAACCTCAAACACAATGCTTAATTCTCAGGTCCTCTCAACTCAGATCAAATATTTTATGTCGATCTTGATTATTTTTTAACACATAGGTACCAAAGCTCAGATGCTAAGCCTTGATCATGTTGACCTCATCTTGTGCAATTTTATAATGTTGACTCCACGTGCTCTATTGATCTCTATGGATGAACTGGGTCTTTAATGATCAATTCTCACCATTCTATCAATCTATACGATCACCTACTTACCATTGGATCCTTATCCTATACCTTTTCTCAGTCATTAAACATCATACACCTATCCTCATCTCAATTCTTCCTAACTTCTTAGAGAAATGTGCACCATTGATCTTGATTGAGCTTTAACTCTTTCAAAAATGATTAAGTATGGGAACCCTTTTAATATGCCTGAGTAGCCATTTTTTATCCTTAATAACTTCTTTTACACTTTGATGCAGGATCTAAAATTTGGATAAGATGATTTCCTCACATAGGAAAATCCAACCATGTGACACACTACTCCTATAAATCTCATGTGTGTGAGATATAATTCCATTAAAAATACTTCTCAAAAACTTTTATCACAGAGCCAACTATGTCAAAACCTCCCTGAGAGGTTAACTTTGAGCAAGCATAACTTTTACCATGATTTAACACATGATCTCAAATTTATCATAAATCATTTATGCTCAAAACTAAACAAACACATATGATAAATTTATCTTGACACCTTCACACGTTCAAGATACAACATCATCAAAATTCTCACTCAGCTCTTCTTGCCATATTGCAAAAAACATGGTCAAACTGCCTGGGAACCCAATTTTGCATATGCATATCTTTTGTCATGCTACAATGCATGATCTAAATTTTAGCATAAATTAGCTAGGTATAAAACTAAACAAACCCATATGAACACCTTCTCCTGAAATTTTCACATGTGCAAGATATTTGATCATCAAACTACTTATTCAGCTCTTTCTAGCCATATTGAAAATTTGGCTAAGTATGGGAAAATAATGAATTCTGACTGATAAGCAAAATTTGTACCCTCATATATTTTATCGCACTTCTATGCATGACTTGAGATCTAGTGCATAACAACTAGGGACTAATGTGATCACAACCATATGACCAACTCCCTTTGACTCATTCTCATGTGGCAATTATGACATCATCAAACTGCGTACTCAAATTTTCTGCCACTAGGCTTAAACTGTCTAGATGAAAACTATGGCCTACTAGATGAATTCCTCTTATGAATACAAGCTCTCAAAGTATAGATAACATATTAAGGACCTATTTCACATATTCTAACCACCATAATCATACCTAAACATCTCTAAACCTTCCAAAATAGAAGATCAACCAAGCCAACATAAAGCACACTAGAACAAGCACATTACACACTTTGTCATTGTTACTTGGGCTATCAAAGTACTTCATCCACTCACTAGGACACCTCCATGACATAATAATGACATCACTGACAACTCTCAAACAAAATCTAACATGGCCCACTTGTCACTTTATGAACCACACTATTGCAAATGGATCTAAAATTGATTTTAAACTTTGTACCTTTGCAACTTTTGAACCTTCAAAGTTAGAATTTCCATGTAGGAACATGAACATGAATGAATATCATGCCTCATGTATCTATACTAAATTGATATTAAATGCTGATTAAACTTGTAACTTTTAAAATTTGTAACTTATAATTATTTTAAACTTGTAACTATTTTACACACACCTATGCACATGCATCAACTATATATAAATCTATACTCAAGTATTTGAATCATACTGCTATCTTGAAATTTGTATAATGACATAATTTTTTTTTTTACTTTTGAGGACTTGAGTTCTCAAGGCAATCTCATTATGACACCCTCCCTGCTTTTAGATGAGGGATGTAGCTTGAAAGTCACTAATCTAAAAAGAAGACTTGCATATTATGTGAAAGATTTAATCATGTAGTAGCATGTATTGCCCCATAGAATTAAATATAACATTGAATGACATATGAAAACATATTGTAGATAGATATAACATTGAATGTGTATATGCAACTGTAATCACCTAAAAATGATAATTAGATGCTAAGAGTGTCACTTGAGTTACCTATCCCTAGGCTTGACATATACCTATTCTAGAGCTTTAGACTTTTATTTCTAGCCATTCATCATACCTTGTTCACTTACATCTAGTCAAGACATAGTCCTTGAACTCTCACCTTTAACTCCAATATAACCTTTCCAAAATTCTTCTAAAAGGATATTAGTGCCACATTTAGGACACCACAACCATACAGTGTTAGTGTCCCCAATTGGGCACTACTGTCTTTATCCCTAACTCTTCCCAACAAATACTTTTTCAAATGTGTTCCCCTCCTAAGGTCCACCTAAGATGATTTTATTATCTACACAAACAACAAAACCTTATATATACAAGTCTAATTCAACTCTATTCACTAGATGGAAAAGAGATGCAAAAGCCATTCAAACCTAAGGCAAATTTGTGAAAAATTAAGCTACATTATTCCTATTCT
Organism: Torreya grandis; assembly: GCA_037957365.1. NCBI lineage: Eukaryota > Viridiplantae > Streptophyta > Pinopsida > Cupressales > Taxaceae > Torreya > Torreya grandis. The sequence continues at coordinate 229,853 of JARHVA010002139.1, read as the reverse complement.
ACCCTAATTTCTACATACTACCATCTACAACAACCTTAAGTTCAATTTTTAAGTATTCAAAGCTCAAGCATATTCAAGGCATCCAAATCCACTCTCATTCTAGCATTCACTTGCACATACATCAACCACTAACTAGGATAACTTCATTGGACTTGATCCCTCTTCAATGTATTGGCATGTAGGCAACTCTCTACACATTGGGGTGTTGAGGATGTCTAGTCCATCCTACTAACACACACCCAAATCTTACTCATATCACACTTAAAAATACAACTAGGGTTTACACATCAAATCAAGCTTTACAGGTACAATACAAAGTTATAGGCTTCAATCTCAGAGGAATAAAACACATAGACATAGGTACAGGTGCTACCAAAAACAATAATTGTCTCAAAAAGAAGACATTAGCGCCTCATCTTGGACACTACACACAGATGGTGCTATGATATAAATTGGGTGCTATTATCCAATGAACTGATAGATATCAGAAACTTGCTTGTGACACTTAGAGCTCCTTAGATCTCTAATTTTAGAACCGAGTTCATATGTGATAGTCTATTTTTATCTAAGTCTATATTTTACCCTATTTATTGTTATTAATAGAAAGTAAATCAAGGTCAAATTCATTTATAAATTAGTAGGTTAATTATTATAATTTAGTTTATTGATTCAGACATCTCAATTCTTCAACCAAACATAGGATTTACATAGTAAGACCCTAAATGGTTAAATCATTTGGTGAACCCATCTTACTTCAAACATTTGCATAAAACCTTAGATTGTATTAATTATTATTTTTGTGTTGTAGTCATATAAAATGTAAAAATTGGTAACTTGAGTGTGGCTTATGACACCCAACCCATAGGTTCCTCTTGCTTACTTTCATGACCCTTCTAAGCACCTTTTCACTGATTCTCAGTCATCCATAGCCTTCCAAATAGTGATTCCACCTCCCTTAAGTTGATTTTCCTATTAAAATTCCATCCCTATAGGTCCCATACCCTTAGGACAATAGTTCCCAACTTGGACTATAGCACCAGACCCTAAGGTGTCCATTTTTGGCACTATTATCCAAGTGCATTTTTAGCTCCAATAGTCATTTCCTTTCGGTTCCTATCCTTCTTCTTGTTGGCCTAACGTGAATACATTCAACCCATGACCAATATATCTCTATAAAATCCCATTCAAATTTCATTTATAAGGGGTTAGAAAATATCACAAAGCAAACAAGAATACAAGCAAGACTACTTAGAATATTTCCCTATTCTTTGCATATAACCATCCAATACAACCACAAGCTTATTAAAATCCTTACACCAGTCCATAACCACCTCAAGCACACCTAGTTTTAGTATTTTTCATCTTCATACACACTATTTCACAAAGCACATCAAGTGGGAGAACTACATATGGCTTGATCCCTCTTCAGAGTATTAGTATGTAGACAACATGCCCACATAAGGGGTATGGATACATGTTCAATGCATCTTACACACACTCCCCCTTATTTCTCAAATTTTGTCAAAGAATCATGGAGTCTAGGGTCTAAATACTAAATCAATTCTATAAGGAATTTCACAGACGTCCAACATTCAAAATTTCATAGGCAAGCTCACATAGAGATAGTGAACAAAACCCAAAAAGCTTAGATATCTTGGACAATAATGGTAGAAGAGGACTATAGCACTAGACCCTAGGGTTTCTTATTTTAACACTCCTATCCTTTCATAAAATTAAATCTAGATCTTGATTTTTGACACTATCCTAGTCTTGCACAATAAATTTTAGACCTTGTCTCAGTCATCTCTATCTGTTTCTAGCTAAGTCTTATTTTCTCCACATTTATTACTATTTTTAGAAAGGTTCAAATTATACAAATCAATAGATTAATTATTTCAATATTATTTATTAATTTAATTAACTCAGAGATTTAACTAAATTAGGAATAAGACTCTAATATTCCCCAAAAAGTCAAATCATTTGCTGATCTCGACTTCATTTGTGCATAAAAACCCTATAAACCCTAGGGAAAATTCTTTTCTAATTTTTTCAATATTTTTTTATTTTTTACCTTAATATTTAAATCAGAAATTCACTTTAAATTTTAAAATTCCATAACAATTTTTTTAAATATTTTTTTCCAAACCCTAGTTGCATTTACTAGGTCCCTTTAAATCAAGAATTTTCCATTTTTTTTACCTACATATTTAAATCATAAATTCACATTAAATTTTAAAATTTATTAGTAATTTTAAAAAAATCATTTTTCAAAACCCTAGTTGCATATTTTAGGTCCCTTTGTTTGCTTGAGGTATCACCTTACATCTCAAATCAGAGTCCACATAAAAGCAAAAATGGATCTCACTTATTTACACATATTTCTTGAATTTTTGGCAAATGATAAGGAGAGCATACTCAGTCCTATCATGTAAAAGAATGATGAAGTTTACCATATGTTAGTACAAAGCTTCATTATTTGCATTGCATGCTTACTTTTCATAATATAAGATGATATTAAGAAACTTATTGTTAAACATAGTAAGATCCCTCTCCTTCAAAGCAATGTTTACTTATCTTTAATACAAGGTTTCCTTACTTTCTATCTCTGATATGGAATTTTTTTTCAAGTTTATCTTGTTAAAAATATTAGAAATATCAAAACACATGTCAAAGTTTTTAATGCAATCATGCACCATTTCATGCTCTCTATCCCTTGCTTTGTATCTCTCATATGGAAAAAATTTCAAGTTTATCTTGCTAAACATATTAGAAATATCATATCACATGTCAAAGTTATTTATGAATTAATGCAAAAATTCATGCTCTCTCTCCCTTTCTTACTATCGCTCATGTGGAATGCGCTTTATAAACATAATGTTTTACAACTTATAACTCCAATTACATGTATTTTATCCCACACACATGGTTTCTACCGAGAGGATCCATTGCATAAGCTAACAACCACTTATCAAGTTTCAATGCCATATCTTATGCATAGGAAACAATTTCCTTCTCCTCCTCTCCCCCAAGAGGGGGATAGCTACTTTCCCTCTAACTAGGTCCATGCTATCACCCCTCCAAAAGGTAAGGTAGCCTATACTATTATTCCTAATACATACACTCAGCCTATAGCTTCGACAAATCCTCTTCAACATATGTGCTTACATATTTAATTGAGAGCAACTCGGGTTTGTACTTTTGAGACTCTAAGGAATCAAATTACTAGTATGAGAAAATTATTTTTAGATTTACAAATGTAGAATCAACTATTACATGAAAATATTACAACATTGGAAAATTAGATTATAATATAAAAGCCTCAACAATACCCTAGTGTCAATCATGTATATGCATCTTCACCTAGTCAATTGGTAGCAAGTAATGTTACATTTCAAAACAAGAAATCACAACAAAGTAACTCTATAACTAGTGATTCAAAAATAATTCAAATATCAAATAAGATTTCAAGTGAGGTACTAAGGGAAATGATTAAATATAATTTGATTAAACTAGCTCCTCTACATCCAGTGAGAAGATCCAGATATTATTATGCATATTGTTGTCCCCCAAAAATATCACTCATTTTTGGGACAACATTTGAACTTTTTTGCTCCTATAGACCATAATTGTCTCTTCCCTTTTCAAAATTTGTCCTGGGCATTCAAATTCCTCATTTTTCAATCTTCTCAAAAATCTACGGACTTTGCAGGCTTGAATCTATGGACTCTGTAGGGCAAGTTCAACGGGCTTCACAGGTTGATTTCTACGGACTCTTTCAAGGTTAAAGAAAACTATGGACTTGGTTTCTACAAACTCTAAAAGTAGGTTCATTTCTACTGGTTCAAAGGCTTCTGCAGGTGGGTTCAATCAAAATAATCAATTTCCAACACTTAGTCATTTTCGAGATTGGTTCAACACTTTGGTTCAATCAAAAATGTTCATCAGCAAGCATCAATAGCAGGTTTAATGCATTTGGTTCAATAGGTTCAAAAGCTCTCAACACAACTGTGAAGTTCAATCGACAAAAGTTCATCACTTTGGTTCAATGAAATGGTTCATTAGTTGGTTCAAAATCTTTGTTTGAACCATTAAACCAAAGTTTGGTTCAACAGTTGGTTCAATGCTTCGGTTCATTCAATTGGTTCATCGGCTTAAACCATCGACTTGAACCATTTTGGTTCAAAGCTTGGTTCATCAGCTTGGTTCAACGTTTGGTTCAACTAAGTGGTTCAATACTTTGGTTCGTTCACTTGGTTTAAAGACTTGGTTCAATCAAAGGGTTCATCAGCTTGAACCATTTTGGTTCAACCAAGCAGTTCAACGTTTGGTTCAACCAAGCAGTTTAATGCTTTGGTTCAATCAAATGGTTCAATCAAACAATTCAATAGTTGGTTCATCACTTTGGTTCATCAACTCAGTTCAAAGGAGCGGTTCAATGCAAAAATTCAAAGAAGCCTCCCGAAGGACAAGTGCCCTTGTGGAGGGCACTTGGTCGATAAAAACACCCTTTGAAAGGGTCATTTTCAAGGAAACAGTTAAGGTAAATTCTTTCAGAATTTTGTTTAAGGCAATTAAAAAATACTAAGGCATAATTCCTTCAAAATTTTTGTCTGAAGGAATTCCTTCAGACAAAAAGTCTAAAGGAATTTGGGAAAGAAGCTGTAAGAAGAAATCCCGAAGGAATTCACAAACACCAAGGCAAACAGAACAAAACAAAATAATTCTATGGACTTTTTATCTGTGGGAAATTTCTGTAGACTTTTTGTCCATGGGGAAATGCCCTATAATGTCCCTTACTTAGGGGCTCCTTTTTTCTACAAAAGCTCTGATACCACTGTAATGTCCCTTACTTAGGGGCTCCTTTTTTTTGCAAAAGTCTGATACCACTGTGATATCCCCAACCAATTGGGAATATAGAAAAAATAAAGCTCTGTACAAAGATACAAATTTTGCCAAAATAATTTCCAAATAAATAAATAAATCATAATATAATCTCTCAATAGCAAATCAAAGATCTTATCACTTGTTCTTCTGGATGATTACACAATTGAGTCTCTGTCATACAAATAATATAATATGAAATATTCTATCTTAAAACCCTGGGCTTTGCAAATCTAGAAATTCATCTTGAATCTGAACGTCTCAGCCTACTGTGTCGAACACATAGTCATCGGTGTCGATCAATATATTGCCGATGTCGGTCTCTGTCAGTCCTTCTCTATCGACGTTGATCTTCAGTCGGCTGATGTCGGTCACTGGGGATCCCTGTCTGTCAAGGTCGATATCTGCATGGATCTGTATGGACCTATACAGACTTCATATAGCCACCGATAAAGCACAACCTATCTATTTTCAACCCCTGATCTGAAGATATATGGCTCTAATACAATAGATCTCTATTTATATAATTTATTGAATCAAAAACCTAATAAAATAAATACCTGGAAAGCTCTGTGACAACTTCTGTATGAAGTTACCTCTCAAATCTATAAACCTCTGTGATAACTTTTGTATGAAGCTATCTCTCAATTTGGCAATAGATCAACTGATATTTCACAGCCTCTGAATCGCACACACTGAAGAGTGGACGTTCTCCAATGTAGGTGGAATTTTGGAACCCTTGGCTTCATCTTCACAGAAGAATTCTTCAATATCAAAAATCAATAATCAATGCATAATCAATAATGGCCTCCATCAGAAACCCTTATACCCTCAAAAAGATATGCTTGCCCTAATTAGGGTTTCTTAAATTAGAATTAGGGTTTCTAATTAAAAATAGGCTAAATAATTAATATTTGATTAAATCAATCAAATATTAATATCTCCCTCAATACATGTCAGATCCTCGAACCGTTCAAAGCTGGTGAACCAGGGAGTGATTTCACACATGACCATACCAAAATAAAGGTGCTCTGCTGCATGTAAAATATCCCTAAATAATAGGAGCTCAGGCCAAATGTGTCTGAAATAGCCTGAATGAAAGCCAATTGTAGGAATTCTGCAAATCGAAGCCAATCCAATCTCCATCATGACCCTCTATCCATCCAATCAGCCTACGAAGGTCGCATAATAGGCTAATAATCAACTCTGAGTGATGTCACCTAAAAAGGGGACATGACAATCCGCCCCTCCCAAAATTGCTTGACCCCAAGCAAACACAAAACAATGAACCACTCAATCCACCTAGATCCCAAATGTAGTCATGCTCTATACTGATGACAATCAATGCAAGCTCCTGCAATATCCTTTGAAGTAGGACAAAGAGGAATCGATAACCAAACTGGTGCATGAAACTCAACCAAACTCCAAGATTACACATACCATAGTCAAGAACACATGAGAAACAAAATCTCGAAGTATCATAACCCAATTAGAATGGACAACTCAAACTACCAATTCCATCTACAAAAGATGGTGCCAATCCATCCCATAACTGATCCCTTTGTAAAGGTGGCACAGCGAATGGTACCACACTGTCATGTGTGAGAAGAATCAATCTGGAGACTCGACTCCATTGGTATCTCAAACTCATCAAAATCAGGTACTCCCAAATCTTGAACATGTGTGTCAGCATCAACAACATGATCCTCAATAATAACTGTAGGAATGTACTCACCACCAACCACCTCAATATACAAATGAACTGGGTCTGGGGCTGGTGAAGACCGCAAATGCTCTAACTCTATGGTCATCTCAGCCAAATGAAATTGTGACTCCTCATAAGCCAACTGCGTACTCTCAAGAATCTCAAAAGTCACCTCGAGCTGTTGAGTAAGCTCACTCACCTTATCTTTCTTGACTAATAATGCATCATACGATGTGCTGCCCCACTCCATAAGATAATCTCTATCAGCTACCAACTGCATATAATCCTGTCTCAAAATTTGAATAGCCTCCCATAAAGAGTGGATCTCTGTCAAGGGCAAATAATTGCCTCCCTGCTCAATGTTAGTAGGAGAACCCCATCCATAAACTGCTAACAACTGACGAGTAGCATCAAAATGCTTACAAGTGGTAGCAATGTCTCGCTCACTAACTCTCAGCTGACTAGACACATGGTGGCACTAGCTAGATTGTCTCCTACAATCCTCCTCTGATGCATGGTCTAAATGAGTAGACTCAGAATCACTGACCTCTGTAATCCTACCATCCATACTCTATGAATCAACTCTAAAGCTCATATCAACATACAGAGTATCAACAACTGTAGCATCACTGTCTAACTCCTCCGTATCAAAGGAAACTACCAGTGAAACTAAGTCCTCAAAACTATCCACTACATTCTCTTGAGTGTCATCTACAATCATCAAATCCTAGGACTCTTCTACAATCTCTGCCATAGCTGAGAGATCATCAACCCTCAGTGCACTAACATCTGAGCATACCTCCACACTTTGACTGCAAGCATCAGACTCATCCTCATCTTCACTATCTCCTATCTCATAATAATCAGGGGACATGCTATTGCCCTGTCTAAGTGATATGTAGTGCTCTCTCCTCAACTTAACAAAGTGATCAAAAGACAACATCTCTCGAACTCAAGGTGGTAATAAGTCCCACTCCTCATTCGCTGTCATATACCGTGTGGATTTGTCTTTGAATGTAGGGTATGAAAGAAATTCATTTAACCTCTTCAAACTTTGTTCCAGCTTCTCCATATCCTTGTCCCACTATTTTTGAGTATATGAAGTCATCATGAATACTTCCCTGATTCAATCTACCCAAACTACCCAAAAGGATGGTAGGACATAGCTCTGATGTGCCCAACAGGATGGCAGGAATTTGGCTCTGATACCACTGTAATGTCCCTTACTTAGGGGCTCCTTTTTTTTGCAAAAGCTCTGATACCACTGTGATATCCCCAACCAATTGGGAATATAGAAAAAATAAAGCTCTGTACAAAGATACAAATTTTGCCAAAATAATTTCCAAATAAAAAAATAAATCACAATATAATCTCTCAATAGCAAATCAAAGATCTTATCACTTGTTCTTCTAGACAATTACACAATTGAGTCTCTGTCATATAAATAAAATAATATGAAATATTTTGTCTTAAAACCCTGGGCTTTACAAATCTAGAAATTAATCTTGAATATGGACGTCTCGGCCTACTGTGTCAAACACACAGTCACCGACGTCGATCAATATATTGCCGACATCGATCTCTGTCGATCCTTCTCTGCCGACGTTGGTCTTCAGTCAGCCAATATTGGTCACTGGGGATCTCTGTCTGCCGAGGTCGGTATCTGCGTGGATCTGTACAGACCTATACAGACTTCGTACGGCCACCGATAAAGCACAACTGGTTTGTTTTCAACCCCTAATCTAAAGATATATGGCTCTAATATAGTAGATCTCTATCTGTATAATTTATTGAATAAAAAACCTAATAAAATAAATACCTAGAAAGCTCTGTGACAACTTTTGTATGAAGTTACCTCTCAAATCTATAAACCTCTGTGATAACTTCTATATGAAGCTATCTCTCAATTTGGCAATAGATCAGCTGATATTTCATAGCCTCTAAATCGTACACACTGAAGAGTGGACGTTCTCCAATGCAGATGGAATCCTGAAACCCTTGGCTCAGTCTTCACAGAAGAATTCTTCAATATCAAAAATCAATAATCAATGCATAATCAATAATGGCCTCCATGAGAAACCCTTATACCCTCAAAAAGATATGCTTTCCCTAATTAGGGTTTCTAATTAAAAATAGGCTAAATAATTAATATTTGATTAAATCAATCAAATATTAATATCTCCCTCAATACATGTTGGATCCTCGAACCGTTCAAAGTTGGTGAACCAGGGAGTGATTCCACACATGACCATACCAAAATAAAGGCACTATGCTGCATGTCAAATATCCCTAAATAATAGGAGCTCAGGCCAAATGTGTCTGAAATAGCTTGAATGAAAGCTAATTATAGGAATTCCTCAAATCGAAGCCAAGCCAATCTCCATCATGACCCTCTATCCATCCAATCAGCGTACAAAGGTCGCATAATAGGCTAATCATCAACTCTGAGCGATGTCACCTAAAAAGGGGACATGACATGCCCACAGAAAAGTCTAGGGAAAATGCCCATGGAAAAGTCTAGGGAAAATGCCTGCAAAAAAGTTTGGGGAAAATGCCTGCGGAGACAGTCCACAGGAAAGCTGGGAGAGACTGCCGAAGTTAAAAGGCCATCAAAAGACCCCAAAGGGTAGGTGCCCTTGCAAGGGACTCTTGGTTACAAAATTAAAGGGTCACCTTCCCTTTGAGAAGATGCAAAACAAGAAAGCCAAAGAAGGACCAAGGTGTGATGCGCCTGAAGATGTCAAATTTAAGACGACGAACTAGTCATTGAAAACGTAGTGATAGGCGCACAAATGCCAATTTCAAAGCTCATAAAATAGCTATTGATCCTTGTAATCGACAAACCTAAATGCATTCATAGGATTTAAGGCCAAAACCAATAGGAAGTGACTAAGGAACATAATAGCAAATTAAATCTAGGACCCGATTCAATTAACCAAAAAAGGAGGAACGATGAAGAAGGATCAGATCACCAGGTATATATTGAAAGTTACAAACTTTCAATAACGTGACTTGTTTCTCTGCATTGAGAAAAACAAATGGGTAGATGCCCCTAATTTCTAGCCTATCTTCCTAATAGTTTTCAATGCAACATGATGTGTTACTGTCCTCGAGTCCTTCTTGAAGAGGGTATATAAGGGACTCTCTTTTATTGTAAATATATCTCTTTTGGACAATCAAAACAAAACTCTGCCCAAATTGAAAGGCATTACTGAGACTTTGAGCTCATATTGTTGATCATATTTTGTTATTGGAATAAGAAAGCAAGTGATTTTTTAGACTTTGTGATGTGATATATTTGTTGTTGAGGAAACTGTTCTTATGTCTTTTTCCTTAATATATCTTCTATTCCTTTAATTCAACAAGCAAAATGAGTGATAACAGTTTGGAAGGTGTCCTAAAGTCAACTGTGGAGAGACTTTATGCCCCCATAATTGCATTTCAGTGTGTTTTCTTTTAATTTATGTTTAAAGGACCTTGGGATGACTTTGTGCCCTCATTGTCCTTCGTATCTCACTCTTGAGCAATTCAGGTGGAGACTTTGTGCTGCATCTCGATTTGCTGTTTACTACATCCTTGGTTACATTTTGCATTTACTACCAAGAGTATTCTTATGGTTTGATGAATAGTACTTGTAAAAGAAGAGGAGTGCTGTCTGTCATTTCCCTTGAGTTTTTCCTTTGATTTGCATGCATCATCTCTGAAGAAAGAGAGATGGATGGTTTGTCTTACCCTTGAGTATTATTTTTTGTTTATATATATAACATATCTATAAGGAACCTCCCCTTGATGAGAGGAGAGATCAGTCCCCTTTTGATGTGGTAAACCTACACATTTGGATGACTAATCTTCTTGCTTTGGTTGATTAGACCTATTTTGTTTATCAGTATGCTGATCAACAAAATATTCAACCAACTATTTTTGGTGACTCCACTGGGGATATACATAATTTTGTGCAATTTGGAACCTAAAGTTTTAGATTGAAACATCACCTGGGTCTTACTCATTATCATTATAACCCTTATCCATTACAAATTCTAGCAACTCCATTACTTGTCTTACCCATTATCCATTTATAGCCTTACCATCTTCCTCCACCTCCATTATTTTATCTCGTCTATAAAACTAGAGCTGCTAGGAAAGAACGCGTAGTTTAAAGCCTCAAGATTCAAACTAAAGCAAGGTCAATTCTTTTCCATTTTAGTTTCACAATTTGGTAGATTCAAGGTATACACGAAGCCAAAGGGCTAAAGGTATCATTGACCCTATATTCGAGTTGGTGCAACAAAGTGATTTTGATCTGTTTCCTTCACCATCTTGTCTCCAACAAACCAAGAGCTTTCCTCCTACTAAAGTCAGATCTCCATTGCCAGACGAAGTATCTACTTCTACTGTTGATAAAGCTTTGCCAATAATTATCCCTCTAATATTTGTTATCCCTCATTTTCATAATCCTATAATGTCAGTTCAAGGCCCTTGGTTTAATGCTTTTGGTCCTCTCAATCTTACTCCACTTCTACATGAGCTTCCACGCATTTCAAGGAAGAATTTCCCCAAATTCTATGGTGATGGGAAAGTTCACCTAATGAACACATTGCAACCTTTAGCATAGCTTGTGGAGTAATCAAAGTAGAATTTGAAGATGTAGCAGTCAGGCTTTATATGGAGACACTACAAGGTGCTACTGCAGATTAGTTTTATCATCTATAGGCTCAGTCAGTAACTGATTGGAATACCCTCAAAGATAAGTTTGAAGCTAGATTCAAACCTATAGAAGATGCACATGCACTTCTGGCTCAACTTACATAGATGAAAAAAGAGCCTCATGAGCCTATGAGAGATTTCATAGCCAAATTTGACAAACTGAGGAACAAAATTCTGGTAATTGCTTAACCTACAGCTGAGAATCTCAAATGCTTCTTCATTAATTCTCAGTTACTTGAAGTAAGTTTTCTTTTGAGACATGCTGGTCAAATAGATCTTGTTGTATCTCAAATTTTGGCCACTAAGGTAGAAGATGATCTCATCTTAGCAAGGAAGATAAGAAGAGATTCAAATAGAAATAGACCTTCATCATCTTCTGAATATTCATCTACATGCACCACTGATCCAATGGTGCAAAAGCTAGAAAATGAAGTGCTAGCCTTGAAAAGATAAATGGCACAAGGAATGTCTTCTGCTCCTTCATACAGAGATATGCCAAGGACATTTCCAAATTAGTCATATCAAGGTAATGCTGTGAGGAATCAAGGGCAGCTAGATTGTCTTCCTCCCCTACAAGGGAAACTTGCCCTTGAAGCTCCACCAGCCAACTCAACAGTTGGATATTTGGAAATAGAACATGCTTTCTCTTTCCAACTTGAGTTTGAGTAATAACATAATGTTGATCTCTTCACGGAGGATCAAGAAGAATCAGCTGGTGACTCCCACATTGGTTTCCTAAACTACCAAGATGAACCCAGAAGCAAAGGAGGAGCTATTGATGGATCATATGCAGTGTTTACTAGGTCTAAGAACCAATCAGTCTAGCAAGCTGATAAATAGAAGACAAAAGAGCAATCTTAACCAGCAATTACAATTGCTAGGCATGGAACCACTCTACCTTTTTGGTCAAAGGATCTGGTGATCACCCAAAATGTAAGTACATCAATTTCACCTTCACCTTCTACTTCAATCTCATAAACCAACCCTCCTCCCATCCCTCCTAAAACCCAAAAAATTGAAATACCTTCCTCTGTACCTAACTCAATTTAGCCATTTGACATCATCGATCATGTCAAAAAGGCAAAAATACAAATGTTTGAGTTTGAATATTTGCAGTCCAATCCTGATCAATTGGATAAAGTGATCCAATGTGTCAAGAACCAAATCGTCCCTGAAGGACAAAAAGCTAAAAAGGTAACTCTTGATTCTCTAAAGAATATGCCTATTCTAAATAATCTTGTCATTACTCCCCTAGCTACTCCTAGAAAAATAGAACCTTTCTATGTTTCCCTGGTAATTAATGGCCACAAGCTGAGTAATTGTATTATAGACTCAAGCGCATCTAACAATGTCATGCCTACTAAAGTAGCTGAGTCTCTTGGTTTCAAACTGACCAAGACATTTGGGAGATGTTTCTCCATGGATAATAAGCAAGTACCATTGTTGGGGCAAATTAAAGATGCCTAATTTGCATTGGCAGCCTTTCCAGACAAGAGAATCAAGATGATTGTCTTAGTGGCTGACGTCCCAACGTCCTATGGCATTTTGCTTGGATGAAATTTCTACAAGGACGTGGGAGGAGAAATAAGCATGGACCTATCTGAAGCAAGGATCCCTATCCAAGGCATAATGAAGAGATTGCTCCCTGAAAAGGAGGCAAAATACGTGGTCACCCAAACATCAGCCCCTACAACACAAATTATGTTTGAGTCTTCAGGCAGGGGTAATTATTTCTTTACTACAGAGGATATTCATGTTTCTATAGATGAAAGTCCTATGGCTGACAATCTAAGAATTGATCCAAATAAGACTTTAGGAGAATTGGTAGGGCATAATACAAGTAAGGAATGATCTTCCATCTCTAATGAAGAGAAATCTGATAGGAGATCAGCTTCTGATGATGCTTCGATCCTAAAATCTAATGGCAACAATTTTTCTACCAATGATGGAGTTGGGACTGTGTTGATATCTCCTCAAGGAGATATTCTTCCTTCATGCAATTTGAAAGTTGGTAACACCAACAACACAGCTAGATGCAAATCTCTGTTGCTCGAATTGAAGATTTCTCAAGATGAAGAAATCAAACTCCTTTACATCAAAGGAGATGTTAAGCTGATAATTTGTTAGGAGTTTGATATGGACAATCCAATCATATGCTGGACTGAACCAAAAGAACAACCAATTATGGTAATTAACCATGCTGCTACAAATCAAAATTAGGCAAAGGAATCCTTCACCAAGAAAGCAAGGAGTTATGGCTTTCAAATTAAAGATCACATCCTGCCATGGGGCAAGAAGAAGAAAGAGTCAATAGGAAGATGAAAAAAATCAATTTTTTGGTGGAGAGCTCCATTCACCCGTCACCATTTCTGGGGACAAAATGTCTTCTTGCTGGTTTACCAAGATGGTACACTATTTTCACTATCTCATAATGGGTAGTATTTGAAACACTTCAACTCTTGAAGTATCAGATAATTACATCTATATATATGTATATTTGTACAGTTTTTAATTCTGTTTTGTTTTGTTTGTTTTCTTTTTTGATGCCTTTCATTTTTGGGTAGCATGACTCCATAGCCCAATGGTACACATGAAGACACTGGAGATTCTAGATTCTACTCCCTTCAATTTTTTTTGCAATTGACAAAAGTTCCCCAACTGGAGCCAGTTGTTGTCCCCCAAAAATATCACTCATTCTTGGGACAACATTTGAAATTTTTTGCTCTTATAGACCAAAATTGTCTCTTCCATTTTCTAAATTTGTCCTAGGCATTCAAATTCCTCATTTTTCAAGCTTCTCAGAAATCTACGGACTCTGCAGGCCAAGTTCAACGGGCTTCACAGGTTGATTTGTATGGACTCTTTCAAGGTTAAAGAAAACTATGAACTTGGTTTCTATGAACTTTGCAAGTAGGTTCATTTCTACTGGTTCAAAGGCTTTTGTAGGTGGGTTTAATCAAAATAATTAGTTTCTAACACTTAGTCATTTTCAGGATTGGTTTAGTGCCTTGGTTCAATCAAAAATGTTCATCGGCAAGCATCAACAACAGGTTCAACGCATTTGGTTCAACAGGTTCAAAAGCTCTCAACACAACTGCGAAGTTCAATTGGTAAAAGTTCATCACTTTGGTTCAATCAAATGGTTCATCAGTTGGTTCAAAATCTTTGTTTGAATCATTGAACCAAAGTTTGGTTCAACGGTTGGTTCAATGCTTTGGTTCATTCAATTGGTTCATCGGCTTGAACCATCGGCTTGAACCATTTTGGTTCAAAGCTTGGTTCATCGGCTTGGTTCAACATTTGGTTCAACCAAGTGGTTCAACGCTTTAGTTCATTCTCTTGGTTCAATCAAAGGGTTCATCGACTTGAACCATTTTGGTTCAACCAAGTGGTTCAATGTTTGGTTCAACCAAGCAGTTCAATGCTTTGGTTCAATCAAATGGTTCAACAGTTGGTTCATCGGCTCAGTTTAAAGGAGTCGTTCAATGCAAAAATTCAAAGAATCCTCCTGAAGGACAAGTGCCCTTGCAGAGGGAACTTGGTCGAAATAAACACCCTTCGAAAGGGTCATTTTCAAGGAAATAGTTAAGGTAAATTCTTCCAAAATTTTGTTTAAGGCAATTGAAAAAGACTAAGGCATAATTCCTTCAGATTTTTTGTCTGAAGGAATTCCTTTAGATAAAAAGTTTGAAGGAATTCAGGAAAGAAGCCATGGGAAGAAAACTTGAAGGAATTCACAAACACCAAGGCAAACGGAACAAAATGGAACAAAACAGAATAATTCTACAGACTTTTTTGTGGACTTTTTATCCATAGAGAAATGCCCATAGAAAAGTCTAGGGAAAATTCCCAAAGAAAAGTCTAGGGAAAATTTCCATGAAAAAGTCTGGGGAAAATGCCCACAGAAAAGTCTGAAGAAAATGCCCGCAGAAAAGTTCGAGGAAAATGCCTGCAGAGACAGTCCACAGGAAAGCAGTGAGAGATTGCTAAAGATAAAAGGCCATCGAAGGAACCCTAAGGGTAGGTGCCTTTACAGGGGACTCTCAGCTACCAAATTGAAGGGTCACCTTCCCTTTGGGAAGATGCAAAATAGGAAAGTCGAAGAAGGACCAAGGGGTGACACACTCGAAGATGTCAAATTTAAGACAGCGAACTAGCCATTGAAAATGTAGTGACGGGCACACGAACGTCAATTTCAAAGCTCATAAAATAGCTGTTGATCCTTGTAATCTATAGACCTAAATGCATTCACAGGCTTTAAGGCCAAAACCAATAGGAAGTGACTAAGGAATAGAATAGCAAATTGAATCCAGGACTCGATTCAATTAACCAGAAAAGGAGGAATGATGAAGAAGGATCAGATCACCAGGTGGACATTGAAAGTTGCAAACTTTCAATAGCATGACTTGTTTCTCTACATTGAGAAAAACAAATGGGTAGATGCCCCTAATTTCTAGCCTGTATTCCTAATAGTTTTCAATGCAACATGATGTGTTACTGTCCCTGAGTCCTTCTTGAAGAGGCTATATAAGGGACTCTCTTTTATTGTAAATATATCTCTTTTGGATAATCAGAATGAAACTCTACCCAAATTGAAAGGCATTACTGAGACTTTGAGCTTAGATTGTTGATCATATTTTGTTTTTGGAATAAGAAAGCAAGTGATTTTTTAGACTTTGTGCTGTGATATCTTTGTTGTTGAGGAAACTGTTCTTATGTCTTTTTCCTTAATATATCTTCTATTCCATTAATTCAACAAGCAGAATTAGTGACAACAGTCAGGAAGGTGTCCTAAAGTCAAATGTGGAGAGACTTTGTGCCCCCATAATTGCCTTTCAGTGTGTTTTCTTTTCATTTATGTGTAAAGGACCTTGGGATGAACTTTGTGCCCTCATTGTCCTTTGTATCTCACTCTTGAGCAATTCAGGTGGAGACTTTGTGTTGCACCTCGATTTGCTATTTACTACGTCCTTGGTTACATTTTGCATTTACTACCAGGAGTATTCTTGTGGTTTGCTGAATAGTACTTCTGAAAGAAGAGGAGTGCTGTCTGTCATTTCCCTTGAGTTTTTCCTTTGATTTGCATGCATCATCTCTGAAGAAAGAGAGATGGATGGTTTTTCCTACCCTTGAGTATTATTTTCTATTTATATATATATATATATATATATATATATATAACATATCTATAGGGAACCTCCCCTTCATGAGAGGAGAGATCAGTCCCCTTTTGATGTGGTAAACCTACACATTTGGACAACTAATCTTCTTACTTTTGTTGATCAGACCTATTTTGTTTATCAGTACGCTAATCAACAAAATATTCAACCAACACATATCATAGAATGCATGGGCATCACACAGATTCATGTTTGGCATTGAAAAAACATATACAATAGATAATTGCTAATGAGGACCATATATAAGGTAAATCAATCAAGCAATCCATAGTGACACAAGAATATATTCATAAAGGATAAAATTCAAAAATAATAGAAAAGTGGTTACCAAAGCATAACTCAGAACAACAAAAGGATCAAAAATCAAAATCAGAGCAAAAATTAGTGACAAAAGCATACGTAAATCATAAAAAAGATGCAAATCTACCTCTCTAAGATGAGGCTCAACTTTCAAAGCAATATGGATTTGGTCAAAAATATCTATAATAGTTTGACTATCAAGGTCAAGCATTGGGAAAACATGCTCAAGGCATCACTACTCCTATTCTAGCAGTTGATAATGTTTGTCACGAATGTTTGAGATTTATTGAACATCCTAAGGCAAATCATTCATAGACACAATTTATCAAAGGAAAAGATCTAGATACAACAAAATTCAACACTAGCATCGCATTGGTTCAAAATCAAGATAATAATGATGAGTGGAACAATACAAGCTATTATGATTTCCAAGATACCGACAACCAATTCAAATATCTAGAATCATATTTGTAGCTATTTCCTCATGCTTCACAATCATGCACGATCTCTCTCATTGATATAGGATACCATGATAGGGACTCTCTTATGAGACTCATCGGTTAGTATTATTTCTCCTCAGTTGATTGTATATAACTTCTTTTCAAATTCCTTATACATAGTTTCTATTTGCTTGATTGTACATAGCTTATTTCAAAAATATCAAAAACATTCAAATATGCCAAAATTACCAAAAAAAATACAAAATTTAAAAAATATCAAAAATATTCAAATATTCCATAATCTAAAAACATTCAAATAAATTAAAAAAAAACAAAAAAATTTCAATTGTATGCATTATCTATGCTTTACATTTATACTGCCATGCTAGACTTACATTTTGTCATTCTATGCTATTGTTTATTGATTTATCTACATTACCATGCTTCACTTGATCTTCTTTGAGTGTGTGTAGTGACTTCCACATCCATGATTGCTTCACTCTACCCATTGAGGGGGAATCCTACTTCTACATTCGAGACATATATTGATATATTTACCCACTGAGGGCATCTTTTACATGACTACACCATCCAGCTTATGTCATTCCTACACTACACACTCTAGTTATCATGTTGATGTACATTACTTACTAGCTTACATAGATTAATCTATCAACATTCACTAGTATATAACACTTATGCATTTCTTAGCTTTTAGATAGTCTTGTACTCCATGTCTTGCATACTTTCACTTCTAGTTTTGATTAGTTAGATGTGATTGTATTTCTAGTATATTACATGCTTTCCTTTCTGTCTTTGCATAGCTAGATGTGATTTATTTTCTCACTTCCTATTTTGTCTCCTATATGTGCTTTAGGACATTTTACAATGTCCTTTGCTTCTAATCTTGTGTATTCCTTAGGACATTTTCCAATGTCCTTTGCTTATACTCTTCTATGTGAATGAGGCCCTTGTGTTAACCTTGCTTGTTTTTAATTATATGTGTATGTGGCATTTGAACATGCCTTGTATGATTACTTCCCAGTTTGAGTGACATGTACCCATGTCCCTTGTTTGCTTGGCCTCTTGTCCATTTTTGTATGCTTCTTGCTTCTTGCCTTGTGTGCTTGTTACTTGATTCCTTTTCAATTGTTTGTAATTCCATGATCCACATCATGCATTATCTTGCTTTCTTGGATGCCATGATGAACATCATGTTCCATCCCTCTTTAACAACTAAAAACTCAAAAATAACAACTAAAAACTAACAACTAACCAAACTTCTAGTTCTAGTTCACTATATTGCACATGGTATTACATTGTTATATCTATTTAGGCATATATTGATCTAAAAATCTCCATTACAAACTAGGCTATATCTTGAGATATATTGTCGGTTATCATTGCTATATCATGTATTTTTTAGCATAACACACTTTTAGGGATCTTTCTTCTGAGGATAGTCATCACAAGTTCTTCATTCCTACCCTCAAAGAGGGGGAAATAAATAGGGGTCTTTGTCACAAAGATCAGAGCTCTTATTGGTCAAAAAAATTAGCTTTCAGAACACCCAAAATAGTATCCAGACTTTAAACTAGGCAGAATAAACTAGTTAGATAGTGAGAATTATAGAATAGTCATCAGAATCAACTCAGGACAATAGCACCAGATAATAAGGTGTTCAATTTTGATGCTCCTATCCAATCAACAAAAAAGCTATATTTTCCAAAAATAGGTAGGAAGGTCAGCTCAACTATAGTTTTGCACATATCAACCAGTTTAGATTCAATAATTTTAGTACAAAATTTCTTAGAGAATCTAGATATAAGGGGCATCATGCACAACATGATGGCTCTCACTTCTAGTTTCAGATTAGGCAGTTGTTATAACTTCTAGATTAGAACCCATGTTTTAGACACCAATGATTAGGGGTAATGTGCATATCACATTTAACTTCTTTTCTTTTAGAGTTTAGTATATTACCTAGGTATTCTTAGTAGTTACATGCCTTACTCCATATTCAAGTGGTTGGCATTATTTTTGAGTGGCTTCCATATAAGCCTATTGCCTAGTTTTAGAGTGGATTTTATACAAGCCTAATCTCCACCTTTTTTTGAGTTGGCCAAGATCAACCTAGTTTCCAGTACACATTCGGCTATCCACACCACATTGTTAGATTATAGAGCATTCATGGGATTTAAGAGCCATCTCATACGATGCACATTCATACTAGTATGAGTTCATAGCTTCACTTCATGGGGTAATGATGGATCCAAAGGACTAACTAGCCTTTGTATTCTTGAGCCACCTACTCAAAGGAATTAGACACATAGTCTAAACATCGATTAACACACACATGATCACATAGATTCACTTAGTGAGCAATGATGGAGCCAAAGGGTCAACCTTTACATTCTTGATCCACTCTTGGGGAATTGATCATTCAGCTTTGTTCATGATATTAATCTTGGTACAACACATACCCAAGATTACTCAACATCATCCAACATCACTCAACATCATAATAGGTTTTGTATTATTTTGTATACTCGGTGTGGTATATTCATTCCTATCTCTTCCTCTCTCTCTTACCTAGTTTTGTACATTTTTATTTTAGATATAACATATCTAGTAAGAACTGATCTACTCTTTGTTTTCTCTTGCAAATGTACACTTCACAACGTGCTCTCTCTATGTACACCCAATATCACACAGATTCATGAGCTTACCCTTATAGGTAAGTTTAGGTAGGATTTCTATTTTTTCTTTATCCTAGTGTTTCACTTTGCTGCATCACTATAATAAAGGGGGG
This sequence comes from Torreya grandis, assembly GCA_037957365.1. Taxonomy (NCBI): domain Eukaryota; kingdom Viridiplantae; phylum Streptophyta; class Pinopsida; order Cupressales; family Taxaceae; genus Torreya; species Torreya grandis. The sequence goes on along the minus strand of JARHVA010002139.1, from coordinate 209,831 downwards.
GCAAATATAGTCATATAAAATGTGAACATTTGTAACTTGAGTGTGGATTATGCCACACAATCCATAGGTCCCTCTTGCTTGCTCTCATAACCCTTCTAGGCACCTTTTCACTGATTCTTAGTCATTTGTAGCCTTCCAAACAGTGATTCCACATCCCCCAAGCTATGTTTCCTATGAAAATTCCATCCCCCCAAGTCTTATACCCTTAGGAAAATAGTGCCCAACTTGGACTATAACATTAGACCCTAGGGTATCCATTTTTGATGCTCTTATCCAAGTGCATTTTTAGCTTTAATGGTCATTTCCTTTTGATTCCTATCCTTATTTTTGTTAGCTTAACATGAATATATTTTAACCATGACCAAAAAATCTCTATAATATCCCATTTAAAGTTCATTAAGAAAGGGTTGGCAAATATCACAAAGCAAGTAAGAATACAAGCAAGACTACTCAGGCATATTTCCCTATTCTCTGCATACAACCATCCAATATAGCCACAAGTTTATTTAAATACTTACACTAGTCCCTAGCCACCTCAACCATACCTAATTTTAGAGTATTACATCTTTATACATACTATTGCATAAAGTACATCAAGTGGGAGAACTATATATGGCTTGATCCCTCTTTGGAGTATTAGTATGTAGGCAATGTGCCCACACAATGGGTGTGGATACACGTTTAGTGTATATTACAAACATTAACCCCCTTTTATTTCTTAAAGTTTGTCAAAGCATCATGGAGTCTAGGGTTTTAAGACTAAATCATCTCTACAAGGAGTTACATAGACATCCAAAATTCAAAAATTCATAGATAGGCTCACACAGAGACAACAAATAAAACCTAGAAAGCTCAGATCTCCTAGACAATAGTGGTAGATGAGGAATATAGAGCCAGACCTTAGGGTGTCCTATTTTTGTGCTCCTATCCTTTCATAAAATGAAAGCTAGATCCTGATTTATGACACTATCCCAATCCTGCACAATAAATTTTAGACCCTATCTTAGTCGTCTCATTCTGTTTCTAGCTAAGTCTTATTTTCTCCACATTATTACTATTTTTAGAAAGGTTCAAATTAAAATTAAATTATACAAATAAATAGCTTAATTATTATAATATTATTTACTAATTTAATTAACTTAGACCTTTATTATAATATTCCTAAAAAAATTAAATCACGTGCAATAAATTTAGGGCTACCTACTTATAGTTTTCTATTTTTATTTAGACAACCTAGCTAATTAAAATCAATTTTACATTAGGGTTTCAATTTATTTTACATCTAATTTAAATTTTTGCAAACAAACCTTATATTCAAAAACCCTAACCATAAACACACTTAGGGTTTATATCTTTCTATTTATACTCGAGGTTTATTTCTAAAACTCAGATTTCAGATTCACGTATCTTCTAATTCATATCATCATGATAATAATGATAGAAGAAATAAATTACTTTTTACTTCAAAGTTTCATACTTTCATTTGCATGATTATTCCCTTGAATTCAAAAAGAACTAAGAAAAGACATCAATACATATATAGATGATGCTTACTATCAAATACAATATTCATAATATTCCATAACATGTTATCTTTCTTCTATGTGAAAAATAATTAAGACATTATTATTTAATCACATCGAGATAGGCCTACATGATGTTTCAAATCAACTAAAATATCTTTAATGTTGCATTCTTTCTTTCTCATGTTATCTTTATCTTATATGGAATTATATTAACAAGTAAACCCATACAAACATAGAGGATTTAACACATAAACTAACCACTATGTTTTAAGTTTCAATGTCATATCTTATGCATAAGAAATAATCTTTTTCTCCTCCTCATCTCCATGAAGGTGATATCTACTTTACCTCTAACTAGGTTCATGTTATCATTCCTCCATGAGATGAAACAACCTATAACACTATCATTAAGCCCCTTACTCAGCTTATTCACACCTCTTCCCTACATAGTGTGTGCCTACATATTCAATCAAAAATAGCTAGGTTTTGCACTTGTGAAAATCTAAGGGATCAACTTATCAGTATGAACAAGATAATTATAAGTTTACAAATTCAAAATCAACTACTACATGAAAATATTAGAACATTCAAAACATAATTTACAAAATAAAGTCCTCCAGGGCAAAATAGTGTAAATCATGTATATGCATCTTCACCTAGTCAATTTATGGTAAATAATATTACATATCCAAATAATAAATCATAAAAAAGTACATATACAACTAGTGATTCAAAAAGAATTAAAAGGTCAAATAAGAGTTTAAGTGAGACACCAAGGGAATTGATTAAAGCTAAGTTGATCAACCTACCTCCTCTTCACCCAATGAGTAGATCTAAATATTTTTGTGCATATTGTAGAATGCATGGGCACCACATTGATTCATGTTTAACATTGAAAATGAAAATACAATAGATAATGGATACATATGACTCACATAGTGACACTTCATCCACACAACATATAATGTCACATCTGCCAATTCAAAAAGAGTCAAACTTAGAAACATTATAAAAATGGTTAGCAAAGCATAAATCAAAACAACAAAAGGTTCAAAAAGCATAATCAGATCAAGAAACAATATAATAAGCATAGATAAATAAGGCAAAGCTCCATATCTAAAAGGAGGCTTAACATTCAATATGGTATGAATTTGGTCAAAAGTATCTACAACAATATGATTATCATGGTCAAGGTTTAGGCAAATAGGCCCAAGGCATCACTTCTCCTATTCTAGTAGTTGATAATATTGGTCAAAAAGGTTTGGGGTTTATTGAACATCGTAAGCCACATCAATCACATATAAATTATCAAGGCAAAACATCTAGATACATAAGAAATATTATAAAAGGATCAAGAGCTCTAGTTGCAAAGTCAAAATCATGCTCAACCAACAATCATACTCAAAATAGGTTTTCTAACAAAAGAGCCTCCACAACACACTATATCTATAATCAACATAGTTTCAAAAGGAAAAATCACATTCAATATGACAAAATGCAATTTAAAAAGGTCAACTCTACAATATGAGGTCGTTCCCTCCAATACACTAGGTTATTATGATTCTAATGTGGAACAATATTATGATTCTAATAATACTCATATTTATACTAGAACAACATTCAACTATAACATATCAATCATACTGCATGAGAGATTACCATTTCTATTTTTGACATAGGCCATAGTGATAGTGAGTCTCTCATGAGACTCATTGGTTAATTCTTGATAAGACTCTGATCCACTACACTGATCCAAACCAACTATCATCTACCCATTAGGGGCATTCACACCAATCTAGGTTTATACATTGATACATCTACCCACTTAGGGGAATCTCCTACACAGTTACTACAACCAAGTTTTATCTTTACATACTATACATTCTAGTTATACATTGATTTATCTTGATATTTATCATTACTATTCATTGCTTAGATTTTTTTTCCAATTATCATTAGTTAGCTTTAGTATATATGCACCCTAGCATCTATATAGATTTGTATTACATAGTTATACATGATTTCACTTCTAGTTCCTAGATTAGACTTGATTATGTTATTATGATTTCTTACATCTTCAAGGGCATTTACATATGTCATTATTCCTTGGATTCTATGCCACTTCTCTATTTGTATGCCTTGGACATGTGCTAATGTCCCTTGTGTGTTCTCTTTCATGCTTCTATATGTAAACATTTAAACATGTCTTTCTTTATGGCTCTATGCCAAATTGCTTATTATTTGCATATGTGGACATTTGAACATGTCCTTGTATGTCTTCATTCTCATATTTAGTGACATGTGACCATGTCCCTTATATTATGGACCTTTGGATTGCCTTTTTCATGCCTCATATGCTTGAATGTTTTCTTCTTTATATGCTTCTACACCATGACACTTGTATTTTATTTTTACACACACACACACTAATTTTTGATGCCATGCGAACTCTCATGCATCTACCTTTCTTACTTAAGAGTATTGATGGACATCATGCCCCAATCCCCTACATAGTTACTCAGTGTTTACTACTATTATTAATTGCTTACATATATCTTGACACCCTTGTATAAATCTAGATTAAAACATACATCTTACATTTCCTCCTATTGCTCAAATATATTTACATTTTGATGTTATGCTTTTGCATTCTATTGGAATATCATGCTCTGACTAACAAATTTTGTAAAGCTACTTTTTTAGAGGGTAGTTACTCCATAGATTTCATAACTACCCTCAAAAGTGGGGGCATTTATAAGGGTTGTCATAGAGATCAGGATCCTATTTTGCTTTTCATAGATATATTTTAACACATAGGCTCAATTATAGAGATCAGACTCAAGGTAGACACAAAACAAAATAGAGGTTTAATAGTCAATCTAGACCATACAAAGATCATACCAGGTAGTCATTAACACCCAAGTTAGGACATTAGTACCACAAGGCACTACTATCCACTATAGGGCACTACTATCCAATAGCCCTAACTTCAAGATAGTCTAGTTCATTTAGACTAATACACTAGGTATAATACAAATTTATATAGATATAGTCACATGTTTGGAAATTATGTTCATATTTATCTCAAATTTAGTCATTTCAATTTAGATTCATACCAGTGATTCAAATTTGGGGGCATCATGCATGACATGTCACTCATACATTTAGATTAGTGTAGAGATTTAGATATTACATGCTTAAATCAAATTTAGTATACTTAGATACTAGATTGGGGGCATGTGCATGGCACATAGTTTTTCCATATACTTAACTTCAAATAGGTTGATCAAATGGAATGGAAAACTCTATGTCATTCTCTATACTATATACACTTGTTATCACATTCTAGGTTATCACCAGATTCATGCCTTATTACATCTATAGTGGTTGGCATTCCTGAGTGGCCTAGAGCCACTTGATATACTTGAGTGGTCATGGAGTTTAATACATAGTTAGATTACTCAGTTAGATACTTTTATCACTTTACACAATATAGTTACAAATGCATCTACTTCACATAGAGGGAAATGATGGAGTCATGGCCAACTTGAGTTCTTGAGCTACTTACATGAGAGGATTTGACACACTTACAATATTATCTAAGCTATTCATATAAATTAGGATCCACTAAGTAGGGGTGGGCAATGATTGAGTTAAAACTAGATTGAGTGATTGAGCCACCCATATGAGGATTGAGCAAGCCATCATCTCAGTTCAAGTCATTCAATGATATGATCACTATGCACTTTCACACATGAAGGTGGCCACTAGGTTCATAAATTAGTTCGCATACCCAACAAGGCATATTCATTCTATTCCTCTCTCTTTAATTAGTTATTTCATTTTAGCATAGTCTTTTCTTTTGATTCTCATTAATAAGGACTAATTATTGCATGTTTCATTGTATGACATTGCTTTGGATCATGTTTCACATAAACATACCCATATTCACATATTCAAATTTAGATACATGGGATTCACGTACAAGGTAAGTACAAGTATGCTTCTTTTTCATTTATACTGGTCATTTTACTTTACTACATTACTATCATAAATAGGGGAAAATGTAATCACCTACAAGTGGTAATTAGATGCTAAGAGTATCTGTTGAGTTACCCTATCCCTAAGGTTGCCATAGACCTATTCTAGAGCTTAAGAATTACATTTATAGCCATTAATAGACCTTGTTCACTTACATCCAGTCAATACAATCCCTAAACTATCACCTCTGACTCCAATCCAACCTTTCTAGAATTATGTTAAAAGGAAATTAACCCACATTTGGTACACTACAACCACATGACACTAGTGTCCCCAACTGGGTGCTATTGTCCTTAGCCCTAACTCTTCCCAACAGATATGTTTCCAAATTTGTGCCCCTCCTAAGGTTAGCTTAAGCTCATTTTCTTATTTTTACAAGCAACATAACCCTATATATACAAGTATCCACCTCTATTCACTAGATGGAAAAGATATATAAAATCCATTCAAACCTAAGACAAAGTTCTACCTACATACTACCATTTACAACAAACCTAAGTCGAGTTTTCAAGCATTCTAAAACTCAGTCACATTCAAGGCATCCAAGGCCACTTTCATTCTAGCATTTAATTGCACATACATCAAACACTAGGTGGGAGAACTACATTAGACTTGATACCTCTTTAGAGTATTGGTATGTAGGCAATTCTCTACACAACAGGGTGTTGAGGATGTTGATTCCATCCTACTAACACATACTCAAATCTTACTTATATCACACTTATAAAGAGAACTAAGTTTTACACATTAAATCATTATTTACATGTGTAATACATAACTATAGGGTTCAGTCTCAGAGGAATATAACACATAGACATAAGCACAGGTGCTCCCCAAAAATAGGAACAATCTCAAAAAGAGGACATGAACACCACATCTTGGACACTACACACAGATGACACTACTATACAAATTAGGAGCTACTGTCTAGTGAATAGATGATTATAAAAAACATGCTTGTGACACTCAGAGTTGCTCAAATCTCTAATTTTAAAACCCAGATCATCTATGATAGTATATTTTAAGATAAGTATATATTTATCTTTATTTATTTATATTATTACAAAGTCATTCAAGGTCAATTCATTTACAAATCAGTAGGTTAATTATTAAAATTTATTTCATTAATATAGACATCTTAGCCCTTTAACCGAACATAGGTAATTACACATGTAAAACCCTATAAGGTTAAAATCAACACATGTTATATAGATGTAAAATTAAATTATAATTGAAGCATGTATTAAATAGATATAACATTGAAGCACATAATTAGCATGTGGACATTTGAAATGTATTGCATCGTAGTATTGAATATAACATTGAAATATATATGAAACATGTGTTAAGTAGATATAACATTGTATATTAAATTGTAGGCACAAAATATCATGTAATTTTTATATAATGTCACACATAATGCCCAAATGCCACATACAAGGGACATTGAATTATGTACAAACAAAGGATGCCAAGGGACATACTCAATTGGAATAAATAATTCCATACAAGAAAAAACATGTATATGTTACACACACAATGCCAAGGGTTGCACACAGTAAGCAAATAAATCTTTAACTTATCATGTAATAAAGTAAGATTTTTGAAAGGAGGAAAAAATGAAATGAGTTTAGTCTACGTCAACCATATGTATCAATGTTATTTTTAGCAATTAGTATATACATATAACACATTGTAAAGTATGAGTGATTAATAGAACATTTGAATGATATACAACTCGACATGGTTGAAAAGTTGTAGATAGATATAACATGTTGAAATGTTCATGAAGAACCAAGAGATTCTCCCAACTTAACAAGGTTGTTGGGTAAAAAGAGAATACCAACTTAAAATACTCATGTAATCAAATCATGTCATATATCACACTCACATACCTCATGAAAAATAATGTGTATTGAAAAATTGGATATGTTATCTACCTAACATAGATTAAATAATGTATGTAAATATTAAAGGTTCTAATTTTGAATATTTGAAAGTATTTTGATATTTTGGATTTTTTGAAATATTTTATTTTTTGGGGGATTTTTGATATATATATAAGAAAAATATGAAATTGATAGATATAAAAAGTACTAGGAAGTGATACTTCAAAAATAAAATAAATAAGAGGGATTTGAATAATATGTAACAAGGTGTTAAAACATAGTATGATAAGAAATAAAGAAAGCAATATGCCCCCAATGTATATGTAAAAGAATCCTAGTAATGTAACACAAATTATTGATATAAATAAGTATGAAAATGATCTCAATGGGCATGAAACTATATGTGCCCCTGGATAATGTAGGTGGATAGATGTCATCATGTAAGTGAAAATAAAATAATAACATGATAATCATGCAATAGTAAGCAAATGGATTGCCCTAAAGAATGAGCATTGAAAGCATTACAAGATAGTTGTTTTCAATTTGTTCAAATTGGCTGAAAAATAAGCCAAGGGCTAGCATTTTGGGATATTAATATATATTTGACAATTTATTTTATGTGTATGCTTGAATTGTGTTATTTTGGTATGATTTGGTAGATTTAGGATTAATTCATTTCATCTTTGCTTTAGAATGTTAGCATTTAGACCCTCAAAAAATTGCCAACTTGATGGGAATAAGAATACAAAATAAACAATTGCTTGTTTCTTGCTTGCACTTATAGTGATTGATTATATTATGCACATGTGTTTCATTATGGTAAATTTGTGATTTTTGTATCATAGGAATCCATAATTTTGTATAAGACTCAATTGGCATTTTTAAAATAAATGCTTTTCATTGCTTATATTGTTAAACTAGGAATTATCAATGGTATATTTAGATTGATTTTTGTCATTATTAGAATAATTTTAAACCACATTGTATCTTGTGTTAGATATTTTAAAGATATATTGTGTTTAATATTTGGATATTTTGAAGAAAAATATGAAAAATATTTTGGTGTATTATCCATTTTTAAAAATGAGACAATTCATTTATTTTCAAGTTCTTTTAATTTCTCTTATAATGCATATAAATTATTATCAAGATGTCCATTAATGCCATGATAAGTACAAAATGGTTCAAAATGATGAGGAGAGTGATAGTAATTATGGATTACTTTGATTAATTTTTTATCTAATAATGTATTTAAAATATCACGTGGGCAACCATTGAAAACAACTTTTAAAAGTTGCACCTTCCTTGATGTAAATAAATGATTATGATTAGTATGTTTAGGAATAAATTATTTTTATTTATGTAGGAATTTAACATTTTTGAAGGTGGATTTAACCATATTCACTAGATTATGAACATCAATGTCTATTTTTTTAGTAGGGAGTCTTTAGCGTGTGCATTGTTATAAAATAATTTGTGATTTAACTTTTTCATTTTATTGGGAATATGTGTGATGATATTAGATGATTGGAACTTACTATGTGGATATTTTTTATATAACTCAATGCCCCCATATATATTGTTTGATACATGAATAAGACCCGATTCTTCTTTTAGCGCTAGTGCCTCATAAAAAAGAGCTATAAATAATTCACAAGTATATTATAAAAAATATTGGAGATTAATCTTTATGTATATTAGTTTAGGTTAATTCTAAGTCTATTTAGTTGTGCATTTATTAATATAATACATTCACTTAATCTCAAAATTATGAGGTGTCACACCTCTTTTGTCATTTTGTAGGCAATCTTGGAGTTAAATTCATATATAACTACCTCCACTCTTTTGAAACACATATCCCTTATCTTATAGGGATTAGGGAAATTTTGAACACATAATAAGGTTGTGTATGTAACTCATCTTTCCAACTCATTATATTTATTGATATCTCTTCTCTATCATTTTACACGCTAAAGCACTCTAGTTTATCTTGAGATTTCTCTCTTATGGCTTGAGACCCATCTCTATTCTCTATCATTTTTTATTCTATTGATACTATACTTGGATAATTTTAATTTTAAATACTTCTTTATAGATGTGGGGTTTTTTTGCATTTAATGGTTTCCACACTTGATAATTCTTGGGTCTTGAATTCTTTTGTGGCTTGATATTGAGGTAATATTGGTCCTTTACACATTTATTTTTAATGTATTCAACTTTAATTTTTTATCTTAGAAAATATTATAACATGTTATCATATCAAATTGTTATTAATGTTTGAATCTAAGTGTGTGTAGGTTATTGGGTAGAAAAGCAACATAAATATTGTTTTATTTTTTACATTTTTTTGTAGGCTCTTAATGCCAATCCTACTAGTTTTTGGCCCATCAAATGAATTCAATCAATTTTATTTCAATTTTTGTGTCTTTATCCATTTTTTTATTTTGTTTGATAATAATATGTTTATTTTGGCATATTTCATTGTAATAACCCCACTGGGCTTTACCATAATATAGATTTTTTTAAAAACTTAATTACACATATTCATCTTACAGATTTCACCATGAGAAATATCTTTAGTGATATTTAACTAACTGCATTATTTTATTTAATGACAAGGTTTATAGCTAATCCACTTAGCTAATGATCACCATGAACATATATATCAAATTATGAATGATGCTAAATAAACAATAAATACTGCATCTAAATCATTAAATTAATAGTATAATTTTAACCAGAACTAATACAAAATTATATCTATTATTGTATAAGTGTAATGAATAAATATTATTATTTTCAATAATAAATAATATCTCAAATAATAATACATGATACAAAGCTCCACAGAGATGATTCTTCATGACTCAAGTATCAATCTATAATCTGAAGTGTAGTCTCTAGTGTAGTACTCCAGATAGGAGGGATAACATCATCTAAGTGCTTTTTCACACCAATCACAGACCATAGATCCCCGGCACTATCTCCAAACAAGGAAAAATCCCTCCCTTCATAGATGGGTAGATAATGATGGTGTAGGAATCTCGAGTGACACACTAGAACTCGTGTGTTATAGATATCTAATACATAATATGTACCATAAATAAATCCATTTTAACATGATATCACACAAATATGAAAACTATATCAACATATGAAATGATAATGTTTAACTATAAACATTAATTTGGCCAAAGCTTTCAATAGTTATTGATCTCTAGGATCAATCAATTTCATACACACCACTCAATCACATTACTCCTCATCTTACATTGATGGCACTAATTAAGCTAGTGGAACTCATCACACTACTTATTTAGTGTCATAAATATGATATTTGGTTAATTATAGTATAATATAAAATCAATAGATTCGATCAAAATATTCCCTATTAGTAGATATAAATATGCCAAGTATGGAAATATCAACTACATACATTTAGTCCATCAAATGAAATGAAATGAATCTAAGATCCTCTAAATTATTACATAATAATAAATAGAATCATATACAATCCTCAATAGATACATACCATGTAAATGGAATCATAGACAGTCCTCAATAGATACATACCATCTGAGTAAGAATCATATCTAGACTACAAGTTACTAAATATTAATATGTAACTTTAAAAGTTATTTCATCAACTTTTCAAATATTAAACACAACTTATTTCTTGTTCATATTTCACAAATATAACAAAAATGAAGTCATTTATAAACTTAAAAAGATCTATATTTAACATATTAAATTCTTTATATTTAAAGCTTCAACTAAACATCAAACACATAATAATCACCCATATTACCTTGTTATGTAAAATATTGGTCACAAACATTGAACAACATATAAGCAACTCTATATGGAATACAATTTCATATTTAATATATGATCATCAAATCACATGTATATTCCATACATTTATGCATACATTATAAACACATGGTTTATGATTAATAACCCATTCAATAAACATTCAAAGTGTGCATAAGGTATACTATCCTCATTCTTTAGATTAACATTTATTCTAATAGAACACATTCAATCTATATTATTTCATATAAAAATTTATAACCAAACAATTCTTACTTTAGTGGTTCAACTAAAATATGCATAGAATTGTAATATATATCTAGTTATTAATTCGACCATAGCCAATAAGTCTTTATTAATTATTTCTAAATCGAAAGACATACTCAATACTTTATATCTATTCAATGTATGCTAAGTCTACAACTCTGACCAAGACAAAAGGGAAACTATAATAAATTTATAAATTAAATTTGTATACACATCTAAATACATATAAAATATATCATAATCAGTCAAATGTTCAACTTAGTCGATTGATAACTACATATGTATTCATAAGATATATCATAATAATAACCAATTTTTGATCTCACAAACTCTATTTTTTCCAATCAATTTCACTATCATAATACAATCCATTATCTATAAATCCCAATGAATTTCATTTATATAGTCACTATATATATATATATATATATAAATTATGTACATACATTAATTTGTTTAATTGATTCATACTAAAATTCAATCATTCATAAAAACTAATTGACTCCCATATGCACAACCTTTAGTCAACTCATAGTCATCATTTATGTCATTGCAAGTTCTTATTTATATGTGTGTGTGTGTAGATTAATGTGTATATATACCCCAAGATGTCAAGATTTTTTAGGGTGTATATACACACCCCTACATACACACACACACACACACACACACACACACACACACACACACACACACATACACACAAGATAAATGAACAAAAGAATAACCCAAATTCCATTTTATATAGCCAAACAACTTTAATACATAATCAACCCTTATAACTAAGATTAAATTGACTATATTTACCTCCTACCAAATTTTAGGTTTATTTAACTAATGTCCCAAATCCTTAAAATAATAAATTAAAAAATAATCTCGATTGAAAACTTATATATACTCTGTTAAATAATTGTAAACCCTTTTTCTTTACCTAGGGTTTTTGCCACTTCCAAAATACACAATGTTCATTTAAATGGTTACCCAAGTTTAAAAATTTGGACACAACAAAGAATAAAATCCATCTTTTATAGGGGTTGTGTGAAAATCCTAGTGTTTAAAGCAAGAGGGTTCACAACTATGGCTATTTACGAAGTTTTTTTTTTGGGTTATATGACAAGTTTTATGGATGGCCAATCCAGCCATAGGCCCCATCATTTATCCCACTAAATATTTTTTAATCCATAATTAACTAAAACCCTTCAAGATTTTTATTACCAAAAATCACCATAACAAAACATAGAAATCTTAAAATAAACGACCTAGTGATGATTCAATTTCTCCCTCTATTAGCTCAATTTTTTTATTTAAATCCCTTGTATGCTAGCTATGTCTCTACAACCTGTCCTTTATCATATTATTCATCTGCATGCCACAAAAATCTCCAAATATTATGCCATGATTAACCAACTAGTAGTGAACTAGGTGTTTCCCATGCAAACCAAACAAAGATCTTCCTTTCTCAAATGGTATGTTTAACACTCAGTCAAATCTAAGTTAACCCTAATAATCTTGAATGTTCCTTCATTAATCAAATAAACTAACTTTATATTATCACCTTATAACTATGCATGTCAACATTAACTTCACAAAAAGTCATCAACTTATATGAAAGTCTTAGTCATTATATAATTCAAATGTATGTCGACTAGCTTAAAAAAAAACTAGGCCATCAACAATAATATTAAGTCCATTAAATATAAGTAACCCTTACCAAAGATTTTGACCTTCTAACTAGTGGTTAAATTAATAAGTCAACTAAATAACTTATTAACTCTCACTTATTAGTAATAAACACTTTTCAAAACACAATGAATTTACTTAATCATTTAACAATATAATCATTGTTTAATATATTATGAATAGTAAACCCTTGGTCAAAACTAAATCAAATATAATGAAAATTTCAAATAATGTTATTGATATCTTATTGACATTAGGATATACAATTATTATAAACAATAATAATCTTCTAAATATTATTATCACCTTAATCCTATAGATCAAGTAATAACAATAAATCCATCTACAACTTATAATAACAATGCATACATAATATCACATCGTTATACTACACAACTATACCCAATAAAACAATGAGGCAAGTAAAACATGTATGGATTTACTTATTCAATCGAGTAATGACATCATACAAGATAAGCTATGTACGGCAACTAGATTAGTGAAATCACACAACCAAATCAACATGATCATAAAAAAAAATCAAGATCACACTATAAATCATATTAACAATCACTTAAATTAAAGTAACACAAAACATGATACAACTATCTAACTCAAGCAATGAACATAAAACATGTTAATCTACTATGGTGTGTGCATGGGTTTTTAGTTTTCCTCTTTTTTAGCCCCTAACGCCTCCATTTACACCACCCTCTTTAATGATGCTCTCCCTCCATCACATTCTAAGGGATGGTTTGTCCTACATCCATTTCATAATAATGAAGGTAGTTAGCCCAAAAAAAAAATATATCTATAAAATACTATTATATAAACTAATAAAAATGATCATAATGTACATAATATAAAGGTACAGTTAACTCATAAATAATCAATCATGTAAATTAAATAACATATAACTATTCCATAATCAACATATGACATAAAGCTCAATAAATCAGTAGTTAATCACCTAATAACCTTAAAAATCCATAGATCAATAGGTTATTTAGCTTAAAGAAAAATCAGGATGTGACATCTTTCTCCCCTAAAGCTGGTCATCATCTCGATGAATCTTATTCAAACACAAGTTATGAATTTAAAACATTATTTATTAGAAAATAAAATAATATGCAGTAACATATCAAGAAAAAAATCTAGAAATAACCTGTAAAACTCATCATAATCCTCCCAAGTGGCACTTTCTTAAGAATATTGGCCTCACTAGACTTTACACTGTGACCCTTCTCTATTACGTAAACTGAGTTTACAAAAATCAATTATTATGATTGGTTCTACCATGACCACCCTAAGATCCAGAACTTGCAAATCATTCCAATCTAACACATGTGAAGGATCAATAACATAATTTTTAAGATAAGACACATGGAAGACATTATGCAAAAGACTTGAGCTAGTGGAAATGCAAGATTATACACTACATGATTGATCACTTTCAAAACCTTGAAGGGTTCCACATATCTCAATGAAATTTTCATTGACTTCTTGAATTTAATCGAGCTTTTGTGAGGCTTTTTCTACATAAATGCTTTATCACCTACATAAAACTACTTAGATGTTCTTTTCAGATTAACATAACTTTTCTATATATCATTAGCCTCTACTTAAATATCTTAACTTGCTCTTCCATTTTTTAAATAATCTCTGGTCTAAATACTACCCTATTTTCTAACCTATCATAACTGATCGGTGTTCTACACCTCCTTCCGTATAATGCCTCAAATGAATCCATCTTCAATGTGATTGGTATATATTATTGTTAGAAAAATCAAACAATGGAAGGTATTCCTCTCACTTGTATTAGTGATCCATGCAATACATATGAAATAAATCTTCTAAAACTTGGTTAACTCACTCTATCTGCCCATTAGTTTATGGGTGATAAGTAGTGATAAAATTCAACTATGTACTTATAGTTGAATTCAAAGTCAACCAAAACTTATAAGTCATTTTTAGATCTTGATCTAGAATGATCTTCTCTAGAAAACCATGCAATTAATACACCTCCATGAATATCTTTGCAAACATAGATGCATCATCTATCAAGTTTCTTAGTATGAAGTGGCCTACCTTGGTTAGTTTATCAACTACAACCAAGATCATATCATGTCAATTTCATGATAACAATAACCCTTGGATAAAGTATATGCTAATCACTTACCACTTCCACTCTGGTTTATCATGTGAATATAACAATTCAACTTGATGTACATGTTCATCTTCCACATGCTGACACTCTAAATAATGAGACACAAAATATGCTACATCTTTCTTGATCCCTTTATAGAAATAAAATGGTCTTAACTCAGTCATGAGCTTGGTTACTCCTAAATGTCCTATATATGGGGCATTATGAAATTCTTCTAGCACTGTGCTCCTCAGATTCTCTCTATCAAGCACATACATCTTACCATTGTACCACAAAATACCATCACTCTCTATCTTGAATCCATTATACCTAGGATTTTGAGCATTATCAAATAATGTTTTTTTGACTTGATCATAAAATTCATCTCCTGACGAGAATTTGATTACCTAATCTCAAAAAGTACTCTTGATAATAGTCATGGCTGTTATGTACCTCCTATGGCTTAGAGCATCAACTACTCTATTCTCCTTGTCTTTGATATAATTAATATCAAAATCATAATTAGATAAGAACTCTAACCATCATCTTTGATGAACATTCAAGATTGGTTGGGTGAAGATGTACTTGAGTCCCAAGTTATCAGTCTTGAGCTCAAATGATTTTACCAATAGATAATGGATCCAAACTTGTAAAGCATGCATAATTACCACAAGTTATAGGTCATTAGGGGCATAATTCACCTCATATGGCTTTAATTTCTTAGATTTATAGGTTACCATTGATCCATCTTACATGATAACTCCTCCAAATCCATCCCCAAATGCATCGGTGATCACTGAGAATTGACTATTAGGATCAAGAACTCTTATCACTGATGTTGAATTAAGCCTCCTTTCCAATTCTTGAAAGGCTATCTCACACTTGTCTACCCAGACCAAAACTCTGATTCTTCCACTAAAGAGAGATAATTGGATTAGCTATCTTAGAGAAATTTGGAATGAATTTCCTATAATAGCCTATTAATCCCATGAAACTCCTTACCTCATGCATATTATTTGGTGCTAGCCACTCCATTATGGATCTTATCTTTGCTAGGTCCATTGAAATACCATCCATAGAGATACTATATCTTAAATACTATACTTTATTTTGGAAAAATACATACTTAGATAACTTACCATACAACCTATGCTTTCATAAATGCTACAAAACTAGTTTTAAATGTTGTAAGTGCTCTTCCTCATCCTTGGAATCAATGGGGATGTCATCTAGAAAGACCAAAATAAAATGATCTAGATAATATATGAATATCCTATTTATAAGATTTGTAAATGCTATAGAGCATTTATCAACCCAAATGGTAATACTGTGAACTTGTAGTGCCCATATTGAGTTCTAAACGCTATTTTTAGAATACTCTCATCATGGATTCTCAACTGATGATACGCTACTCTAAGATCAATTTTAGAAAATATTGTTGCCCCTCACATTTGATCAAATAGATCATCAATATGAGGTAATGGATATCTATTCTTGATTGTTACCTTGTTTAACATCTTATGATCAATACACAAGTGAAGAGTACCATTTTTATTCTTAATAAAGATAATTGGTGTACCGCATGATGACACACTTGGTTAAATAAGTCATTTTAACAATAACTCCTAAAGTTGAGCCTTTAACTCAACCAATTCAGTGGTCATCATCCTATACGGTGCCTTGGACTATAATTATGATCCAAGTATGATATCAATCGAGAAATCAAACTCACATTGGGTGGAAATATAGGTAATTCCTCTAAGAATACATCTTGAAAGTTCTTTAGAAAAGGGTAATTCTCAATAGATGGTTCTTTAGATTCTTCCATCTCATTTATCTTAATGATAAATGCCTGACATCCCTTCTTTTGATCTTTTTTGAGTTGAATTACATAAACCTACCTAAGCTTCAACTCCCTTTTTTTACCCTGAAGTTATTTTTGATTTCTAAAATCATCTTGACACTCAACCTTATTTAGATAATAGTCAACCTTGGCTTATGATTTATAATCCAATTGACTCCTAAGATCACATCATATGACCCCAATGGTGTAGCAAAAATATCCACTACTATAGTGAATTTGGGTAACCTAATCTTATCAAGTTGAATAAACACTTATCAACTTTGACCTTTGACTCATTCTCATAATGTACCAACTATGCACTTTCCATAACTTTAGCTTTTCTAGATAATTTACTAAGAATTCTAGGAACAATGAATTTTTTTTAGCTTTTGTATCAATCAAAATAGAAACTAGATGATGAAACAAAATACCTAATAGTTCTATGGGTGAAGCTTGATACTCAACCTAATTATTGTTAATAGATGCATGAATCCACTATTGTAATGTACCTTGCTAAGAAGTAGAACCCTTTTTCTTCAACTTATCTTGAGGACATTCTCGAGCATAATGGTCACCTCTAGATATGAAGCAACCTCCAACTGGTCCTTTCTTATTAGACTATTGGTTTCCCTTGAAACCAACTTTGAAACCATTTCTAGGTTTTCTATTCCCTGAACCACTATTAAATTTGACATTCTAATTCTTAAACTGAATCTTGGAGTCTCCACTTCTCTGCTTATAGTTCTTCTTTTTGAAATTTGGTTTAGAACTTCCAAACTTCTTTTTGGACTTATCTTTGACTTGGGCAAGAGATTTTAGTTTATGTTCCTGATCCATGGTAGATGGACCATGCACATATACTTCATAACCAATTTAGGGTTTTGATCCAATGATGAATTCTTGATTTTGAACCTCTCATCTATCTAATACTGAGGTACATACTTAAGGATCTTGGTGAATTACTCCCAATATTCATTTACTAATAAGTCCCCTTGTTTAAAATTCTAAAAATTTATAAGTTTTTGATTGAAGTAAAGTTATAGAAGCTATCATGGGCTCAACAGTGCCACAAAATATTCCTAAGTGGTAGTGGTTGAGTCTAGGTTCATCTCAAGCTTCTTATTTGTGCATGAAGTTGCTACTTCACCAACAAGATGATAAGCTCCCTATAATGCTTTCATGATGTCAGAGTAATTCTGTATCTCAAAATATTTCTCCATTTCTGTCAACCATGCTTCAACTCCATCTCCCAATACAGTTCCATTAAACTTGGGTGGATTTACCTTTGTCATATCCCATGCCAAATTTGTAGTTACTCAAGCTCTCACATCGTATGTCACTTCATCATAACTCTATTCTTGAGGATGCTCCTACTCATTAGGATGCTCTTCAAATTATTCCTGAGCGTTCTCCTCTTCATAGCCATGCACTTCTTGTTATAGGGCCATGATTTGGTCCTTCATCTCTTGCATGGTTGCAAGGATATGGTCTAGCTTCGTAGCTTGCTCAATGATGAACTGATTTAGATTATAAGGGTGACTGGTATTCAAAGTACCCTCACCTCTTGGTCTAGCATGCACCATTATTCTTTCTACTTAACAAAAGATTAATTTTGTATTAATGGACACATTCAGTCCTAAAGTTTAAGCCTCAACTCTGATACCACAATGTAACAACCCCACTAGGCTTTACTAAAATATAGATTTTTTTTAAAATTAATTACACATATTCATCTTACATATTTCACTATGAGAAATATCTTTAGTGATCTTTAACTAACACACTAATTTAGTTAACCATAAGGTTTATAACTAATCCACTTAGCTAATGATCATCATGAACATATATATCAAATCATGAACAATGCTGAATAAATAATAAATACTGCATCTAAATCATTAAATTAATTATTGGAGGTTAGGTTGCACCCTAGCTAAAAGGAGGAATGTTCAAGTACTACTTTCAAACTTGGTCCAACATGGGAGTAATCCTAGGCTATGGGTCACTTATGAAGGGGTTGAACCTCTAGGGTTTTTAATGAAGCTAACTCCTTAGATATGATAATTTGGACCTCTCTTTCTGAAACCTAAGCAATTTGCTATGAAAAGAGTAAAGAGATTATGTGAAACAAAACCTATTCTAACATGTGGTGATGCACCATGAATTTGTCATATCCACTCATAAGCTTGAATCCTTAACACACAATAGGCCACAAATAAAACTATTACAATGCTTATTGTGATTTCTAAGCAATAATATTTCACATAGAGGTCAATTTGATACCCTAAGACTAGAAGACAATAAAAATAAGGTTTGATTGAAGACACTTATAGTCAACAGTCTATCTTATCCTTGACATATCAATGTTATGACACACTATATGACCTATGAATAAGGTTGTTATCATTTAGGTTGAGATTGGACCTGCAAATGGAAGATTAGACCACTTTACACATCAAACAAATGCAAAATACTAAACATAGATTGATAAGCACTATAAAATGTCTTTATCATTACTTTAAGAGGTACATAATATAATTCTGGTAGAGTCTAGTCATACCAGCCTAAGGGATGATAATCAGTAACTCCAAGGTTATATTTATGGAGAATAAAGGTAGGAGAGAGAGAAAGATTTTGGCATTGAATGGATCATTATTGAGCTCAACTCCACTCTCCATAGCAATTACAACTACCCTATGTTCAGGTCCTTTGAAAGTGCTCAATTGATCATGGCCACCTCGACAAACCATTATAAAAATCACTCATTTCTCCTCCCACCTCTCTTTAAATTGATGCTCTTTTTAGTTATAATGATGGGATCAGGTCATTTTCAAGTTGAGAGCTAGTGTTGATGTAGTTATAATAGTTGGATCATTATACTATCTCTTATTCTAGCATTGATTGCCTTTTACTGGTTCATCATGGCATGAGAGAGTGGAGAAAAGGGTCATAATCATGCCATAAACTTTGGTGGTGGATCTATTATGGTCTACATTTATGCATTTGTGGCATCCTTTAAGGTGTTGGCTTTGGTTCAGCTTGGGTTATCCTCAAAATTGACTCCATGCTCTTGATTTAGTCTAAAAAGGCTCCTGGGTTTGACTTTGGACATTGAAAACTGACTTAGACTAATCAAATTATTCCATCATGTCTTTATTCCTATTGGTTTCATGGATCCTAGCTATTAAATCCCTTATTTTTTTAACCTAGCTTGCTCCATTGATGCTTCTCAGTATGATTGAGCAAGAGCCATGGATCTTCTGTTAGTTTAATGTGGTTGAGACACTTTTCATCTATGTGTTTTCTCCTTAGATTTGATTGGTCCCCATTACATCATTCATGCCCTCATTCTATTATATTTGGATGTATGGCTCAACACCAGCTATTAGATCTGCTTAGATTTGAACCCCAATGATTACTTACCATGTCTTAAAATTAATGTATGTGTAAATGTCATTTGACATCCATGAAAATGTATTTGAAGTCCCATAAACCATCAAATTTAAACTCTAATGGATTTTTTTAGTGGTTTAAAGTTGATGTCTATGTGGATGTATTTGATCATTCAACCAAATTTGAATATTTATTACTTGAAGCACAAGAATCATGAAGGTACCAAACTTTCAATAGATGTTCCTGATGCTAAAAGGGATGAACCCATTTGATCCACCAATCCTAGGATAGTTTTAAGTGTACTTATGAAATGTTCAAGTGATCTTACCTGTGCAATTCTACATGATGTCCATGTGCCTATCATGGTAAAAAATGACTAAGTATGGAAACTTAGTGAATTCTACATGAGCAACCAACTTTGAACATGTATAACTTTTATTGTGCTTTTATGGATGACCTAAAAATTAACATGTAATAACTAGGGACCAAGCTGAACAAACCCATATGATTTTTTTCTCTTGTAACTACCACATGTGTGAGGTATAACACCATCAAACTTCTCACTCAGCTCCATTTGAGCTTCACCAAAAAAGGCTAAGTATGGAAACTTGGTAGATTTTATCTGAGAGGCCAAATTTGGGTCTTCATATCTTTTGATGCACTTTGGTGGATGACCAAAAGATTGGCACATATGTTCTTGGGACTAAACTAAATAAATCATATGATTGATTCTCCCTAACTCATCTACACATGGCAATGATAATGTCAAAAAAGTACCTACTCAGAATTTCTACCACTAAAAGCAAATGTATCATGAACACAATGAAGAACCAAATAAAAACCATGAATTTCCATACTCATTTCAAGCACTTTTGAAATCCCATAGTGTTTATGTAACACTAGTCCTATCCTTAGAAGTTGACAGATTACTCCTTAAGTGAAGTTAAGGTTTATGTGCAAGATGAGATCCCTTTGGACCACTAATTATATCTAGAACACTACTCAGCTTCTTGATCCATTATTGATTTCTAAAACATGGCATTACAACTAGGTAGAAGCTTAGTATGTGGGCCAAAATGGCCAATAGTAATAGTACAATTTCAACCATGGATGATACCACATTACATTCACTATTGTAGAAGTATAATGAGTAAATATTACTATTTTCAACAATAAATAATATCTCAAATAATAATACATGATATAAATCTCCATAGAACATGAGTCTCCATGACTCAAGAGTCTCCATGACTTAAGTATCAATCTATAATCTCAAGTTTAGTACTCTATCTGGGAGGGAGAGCATCATCTTAGTGGTTTTCCATACCAACCATAGACCATAGATCCCTCACTCTATCTCCCAACAAGGAAATGATCCTCCCTTCATGGATGGGTAGATAATGAAGGTTCAGGAATCTAGAGTGACATACCAAAACCCATGTGTTGTAGATATCTAATACATAATGTGTCCCATAAATAAATCTATTCTAACATGATATCATACAAATATGAAAATCATATCAATAAATGAAATGACAACGTTTAACCATAAACATTACTTTAGCTAAAGTTTTTAATAGTTATTGATCTCTAAGACCAATCAATTTCATACACACCACTCAATTGGATTACTCCTCATCTTGCATTGTTGGTGCTAATTAAGCTATTAGAACTTGATGCACTACTTATTTAGTGTCATAAATGTGATATTTTGTTAATTATATTATAATATA